>JAYKKT010000090.1:23692500-24292500 GCA_036023115.1 Brasenia schreberi
TTTTGAATTTTAATGGATTTTGGAAAGTGTAAAATCCATCTCATAACCACATTAAACCAATTCTAATCCAAACACTAAACGGGGTTGGCTAGTCCGATTGAGTCTCATGACGCTGCCGGCTACCCAATGCTCACCTAGGCGGAGCCGAAATCATCGCGTAACATTTACATTTTTGAGTATTGCTTGAGAATCAAACCGAAGTGTGTCTGTTTGCTTTGTGGGGATCATTCATACAACAACAAGAACTAAGCCTTTTCCCATACTAGAAGGGGATCATTCATATTACAGAATAAATCGTCTCTAATGTATGATTTGTATCCAAACAAGGGCAAAGGCTGTTGCATTAGAAGGAACGTTTTTAAGTGGTTTTAATATTTCAGGTATAGGTACCCTTTCATTCCTGATTTTCTGGAGTGCAGTTTAATCATATAAGCGTGAATCTCAGAATGGAACCAACACATAAAAAGAGAGGATAAGAATGAAGATTAATATATATATGAGATCTTCAAAGTACGCATAGAGCTTACAAACAATCCTCTTTTCTGTGAAACCCTTCTGCAAGGAAACCGCCTACCTTCTTCAAGCTCAAGTTCGTCTTCAAGTTTTCATGTAACCTGATTTGCTTCAGTATTCAACACTGATATTAGAGTCAGGTTTAAAAATTCAGGCTATTAAGCTTTTATGTTTTGCCATCTGAGAAACACTGGCACGCATTTTGATGTGTTTGGCAAAAATAACAAATAAAGGATGGAACAAACCAAGAACAAACTGCATATAATCATATTTAGATATGCATCTAAATAATAAAAACAGTTTAGTTAGATATATATTTGTAATATTATAAGACAATGTATACTATCACACAAATAATTGCAAGCACATGTTTATAGTTTCGCAAACATTGCAGGTACTAAATAGGAAATGCCCCCAAAATATAAACTGAAAATAGAATTCTGGAATTTACACAGAAGTCAAGGGTAACAAAATAATTTTCTCACCTAACGGGTTTCTGAAATACTCTGCAAATTAGATAGGTAGAGAAGTAAATTACCCCTTAAAGCAATTGAATAATATCTCTACAATAGCTATGACAAAACAGTAAATCCTAACAGTTCTGAAATTTCAGCAAAAGAATAGGGGCAGAATGTTTAAAACAGTGTATGTTTCCATAATTTTCTATAATTGTATGGATAAAAAGGTAATTTTACACCTAAAAATGGACATGACTTATTGCAAATCGGTCTGATGGTTAGCTAAAATTGGATCTGGTGAAATCGGAATCAAAATTGTGGATCATCTAGCTCAGTTCTAGTTTCACCTTTTATGAAATCGAAATCGTTAGTTCGTATATTTTATAAAAAAATTTAATGGTTTATGACTCAAACCATAACCAGCTCAAAACTGACTATGAGTTCGTCCAATTACGATTCCAGTTTTCATGGTAAATGAAACCGGCTATGTATACTTAGTCTCAATCCTTGACACAAATCTTGACTTTATCCATGGTCTTTGTGTTTAATAATGAAAAATCTAATTTTGTAGCTATATACTTAATGAAATTAGCTAAATTTGGGGTGAGAATGCTATGAAAAGATCATTTCCTAATTGGTTCTCACTTAGGCCCTCAAGATGTTAAGTCACTTGATACTCCACAAGACATTGGTGCTAGTTCAATTCTCGAGACATGCATACTTGACTTAGACCGGTTCGTTATTTAGAAAAAAGAAGAAGAGAAAGTTGACATGCACTTTCTTTGAGCATCATTTGCTCCCTGAACGCATCAGTTAACCCTACTGGTTGGGCTCTTCAACTTCCCTGAGGTTGGTGAGAGTTTGATTTCTTGGGTTGCATTTGCTTGCATGTGTCTGCCTCCCCTTGTAATTAAGACAAAAAAAGCATCTACTTGGTAAACAATATAGCCAGATTTTCACATGTTGAGAATCCAAATCCGAAGGAAGGGCGAAAACAATCCTAGTAAATGGCTCAAATATAGTGAAGCATGCTTAAATCAGTAAGTATGGATTCACGATCATGGTACCTCAGATGTGTGGTTGAGATTGACAAGTTAGCCATTATCTCTAATCACCACCATTCATCTTTGGCACACCACACAAGACCGGGCCCATGTTGTACGTGTCATAGAGATAATAGGTCATCCCCGTAACTGGTGGAACGACTCTTGAGGAATTCGTGCTCCAGGACTAAATTTATCATTCAATATTTATCATATTACCGTAGTGTCTTGTAATAACTCAAGTAATCATGGGTGACCTTTTTGGACAAGATATTTGCTTACCTTTGTCAATCTCACCACTTTGTTTATGCCCAAATTGATCTCTACCAAAACTTGGTCATCTTTTTTAGTAGGACGGTTAAACTTTGTCCTCCTCCATTTGGTGGTGCTATAGATAGGATACACAAAGGCTTAGCTCACCCCCAAGCATTCCTGAATTGTTTGCTTTGATCAAGGGACCTCAAGTCACCGAAGACAATTCATGATTACTTGAGAATGATCGTCGATAAGTAATCTTTAGGATAGGCTGTAGATTGGCCTGATCATATATGAAGCCTCCAGTTGTTAATTGACATGACCTTGCTCCCTCAAACGCCTCGGGTATAATAATTAGATCGACCCAAGGTGAATAAAACAACCCTTAGCTACTTGAATATCGATAACTAAAAGGATTTACCACATCGATAAGTGTTGATAATCTTGATTGTATTATTATTCAAAACATGAGATTTAATGTAGTATCAGGGGTACATATTAATTTGTGTGGATTAAATTCATGTAGAGGAGAATCCAATATCCTAGGTTGTCATCTACCACAAATAATATAATATTAGAAGTTCACAAGCCCACTATGAGTTTCACGACTATCACTCACAAATGGTTCTCCATGAAAATCAAACATCTTGATATTGTTGGGGATAAAATAAAAAATTATCCTCCCAATTTATCATAGGGTATTGTGAGGCATCATGTTCAAACCAATGCCTCTATCTACAAATATCCTCTTTAAAGGAGATCGTTCATAATGGTCTTGATATATAATTGTTGGAGATGTCTTCTAGCAGCTTCATATAGTTTGTTGAAGACTATGGGCGAATCAATTTCGTCTATTAGGTCCACCTAACCTGGTTCATCTGCTATATAATCTTCATTCTTATTAGCTTGTTCATGCCCGACAAGAGTAAAATTTGCTGGTAAGATCATGATCATGCCTTCTTACAGACCTAACATATTGGTATTGAAGTCCTCATCAAATAAGTAACTCTTATTCAAAAAATAACTACCTTCTAACGTGACCCATCATAACACTAGTAGGAGATCAACTTGGGGATATGACAAGTTCTTTTTGGCACTCACCAACTTGATGAATCGAGACTGGCCAAAATCTATAATAGGATCTTCTTGCTCTAATCACCCTATTCGAATTAGCTGAAATTTCTCAGTTTATAGTTTCCTCAAGAAAACAAGTTATAAAGTTTTGTCACAGGAGACGGCCCTTTGTCACATTGAGGATACTAATCCTCGGGTTGGGATACCCATGGTTCTTGGTCATTGGTGGAACTTCATCCATGTTCTTCGCCATGAACCCGCTCTCGAAAAGATAGTAGCTACTTAGACCTTCTTGAAGGTCCCGATGATCTCCTGTGAGGAAGGCCTGGTTGCCCTTGATGCAGAGTGGGTGGCAGTCGGTGCGTTGCAGCAGCGGAAGCGAAAATGGAAGTGGCTGCTTTACGAGGTTTCCTCACAACGGCTTACTCCAAGGAGACCTGTAACTCTACCTTTATTTTTCTCTCTATATCTATATATTTTTGTATCATTGCACTGCTCTATTTATAGAGCAGTGACTGTTTATGGTCTCCTGGCTTGCACGTTGGGTTTCCTTCTTCTGAGCAGTCCGAATTCGGACGGTTACCAGATTTCACGTAACCGTCCGATGGTTACACTTGGCCCCATCCAGTAACCCTATCTCTGGTAACGGACTGGATGGCCAGTCCAGCCGTTACCAGATAAGGTTGCCAAGAATGGTCACCCTATCTGTAACATCTCCCACTACGCCATTCGAGCCAAGTGTATCGACATACTGGTTTTCCTCCCACTTTTCTAGGGTTTTACCTAGTTATGTCATTTCCTGATTACTATTGCAATCAGAACTTATTGTATGGTTATTTCCCTTCACAATAATTTATCTATTGTATGGTTGTTTACCTATACAATACTATTCATCCATTGTGTGGTTATTTCCCTACACAACAATCAAACATACCTCAAACCCATGTTAGTAACATGTTTTGAGAAAGGTTCTTCTGTTATGCCTTTTGTTAAGGGGTCTGTCAACATATCTTCTGTTGGCATGTATGAGATGAATATTTCCTTTCTCATTACCATATCATGAACATAGTGGTATTTCACCATTATATGCTTACTTTTCGAGCAATCAACTCCACTCTTGATAAGAGTAATTGCTGCATTGTTATCACAATAGATAACTACTGGCTCATTTGTTATTTCCAACTTCAAATCTTGTATGAAGCAGCTTATCTAAATAGCACTTGTTGCAACCATACAGCAAGCTACATACTCAGTTTCCTGTGTATGCAATGCTATACAACCCTGTTTCTTATATGCCAAAGAAACAGTACCACCTCCAAATAAGAATATTTGTCCTAAGGTTGATTTGCTGTAATCTTTGCTCCCAACAAAGTCAGCATCTTAGTATCCTACCACTTTGAGTTCATCTACTTGAAAACGCAGTTTCAAGTCTTTTGTTCATTTCAGATATCTTAAAATCCTTTTCACAGCTACCTAGTGCTGCCAACTGGAATTACTTTGATATCTACTTAGAAGACCAACAGCAAAGATGATATCAGGTCTTTTACACAACATAACATATATCAAGGTACCAACAACTTGTGCATAAGGAACATTAGGTTTATCGTCTCCTTCACCAGGACAATCAACCTTACTCAATTTGACCCCTTTTGCAATAGGTGTATCTACAGACTTGCATTCACTCATTTTAAACTTCTTGAGGATATAGTCAATATATCTCTCCTGACTCAGGTATAAGAGTCTTCCAAACATATATACAGTGATCAAGTTTATTATCCACAAACCCAAGTTCTACAATGGCATTTTGAAAAGTCAAATACCATTGGCGAGGTGACTGTTTCAGGCCATATAGGAATTTTTTCAACTTATATACTTTATCTTCTTGGCCTTCAACCACAAATCCTTCGAATTGCTGCATGTATATGATTTTTTCTAAATCTCCATTTAGAAAAGCTGTATTTACATCTAACTGATGTAAATCCAAATCATAGTATGCAGATATTGCCAAGATTATACGTACGGATGCAAATTTCGTAACTAGGGAATATGTCTCAACATAATTTATCTCTTCTTTTTGCGAAAAACCCTTTGCAGCCAACCTCACTTTAAACTTGTCGATTGTACCATCGACCTTGTATTTCTTTTTCAGAACCTATTTACAACCTATAGCTTTCCTTCATTTTGGCAAATCAACCAATTCCCACACTTAGTTTTTCTCAATGGATTCAATTTTCTCATCCATGGCTTTCTCCTAGTCTGTCGCTTCTAATGAGTTCATTGCTTGCTGATAAGTCAAGTTATCAGTTAACTTATCCAAATCTAGCGAATTACACACTTTTTCTACTAGATAAGTGTGATAATCCTTTAAGCAGGACGGAGTGACTCTTGGCCTCTTATGTCTACTTAAGGTATCGATAGTTTCAGGAAGATCTTCAATGAGCTCAAAAGATTATTGGTCTAAGTCTACCAGATCATCAACACATTCCTCATTGTTTTCTAGGATGTCATTCTTAGTATCTTCTAAGAATTCAACATCTCTGCTTTCAATGAGTTCATGGTCCTTATGATAAAACCAATATCCTTTTGAACCTTTCGGATATCCAATGAATATACATCTCAAGGACCTACTGTCTAGCTTATCTCTAGACTGATCAATATCCTATGTTATGCCTTTTGTTAAGGGGTCTGCCAACATATCTTTTGTTGGCATGTATGAGATGGATATTTCTTTTTTCATCACCATATCATGAACCTAGTGGTATTTCACCATTATATGCTTACTTTTCGAGCAATCAACTCCACTCTTAATACGAGTAATTGCTGCATTATTATCATAATAGATAACTACTAGCTCGTCTGTTATTTCCAATTTCAAATCTCGTATGAAGCGGCTTATCCAGATAATACTCATTGCAGCCATACAACAACCTACATACTAAGCTTCCTATGTATGCAATGCTACACAACCCTATTTCTTACATTCCCAAGAAACAACACTACCTCCAAATAAGAATATTTGTCCTGAGGTTGACTTGTTGTCATCTTTTCTCCCAGCAAAGTCAACATCTGAGTATTCTACCACTTTCAGTTCATCTGCTTGAAAACACAGTTTCAAGTCTTTTGTTTATTTCAGATACCTTCAAATCCTTTTCACAGCTACCCAATGCCGCCAACCAAGATTACTTTGATATCTACTTACACGACCAATAACAAAACTGATATCAGGTCTTGTACACAACATAACATACATCAAGCTACTAATAGCTTGTGCATAAGGAATATTATGCTTATCATCTCCTTCACCAGGACAATCAGCCTTACTCAATTTGACTCCTTTTTCAACAGATGTATCTGCAGACTTGCATTCACCCATTTTAAACTTCTTGAGGATATAGTTAATATATTTCTCTTGACTCAGGTATAAGAGTCTAGATTCTCTATCTCGAGAGATCTTTATTCTTAGGATATAGGATGCTTCCCCATATCCTTCATTTCAAACTTGGAGTTCAACCATGACTTGGTTTTGGCAATCATCTCGTTGTTGTTTCTAGTCAACAATATGTCATCTATGTATAATGACAAGATGACAAAGTGGCTCCCACTGTTCCAAATGTATACACAGTAATCAAGTTTATTAGCCACAAACCCAAGTTCTATAATGGCATTTTAAAAAGTCAAATACCATTAGCGAGGTGATTATTTCAAGCTATATAGGGATTTTTTCAACCTATATACTTTATCTTCTTGGCCTTCAACCACAAACCCTTCGGGCTGCTGCATGTATATGATTTCTTTTAAATCTTTGTTTAGAAAAGTTGTCTTTACATCTAACTGATGTAAATCCAAATCATAGTATGTAGATATTGCCAAGATTATACGTATGGATGCAAATTTCATAACTGGGGAATATGTCTCAATATAATCTATCCCCTCTTTTTGCGAAGAACCCTTTGCAATCAACCTCGCTTTAAACTTGTCGATTGTACCATTGACCTTGTATTTGTTTTTCAAACCCATTTACAGCCTATGATTTTCCTTCCTTTTTGAAAATCAGTCAATTCCTAGACTTGGTTTTTCTCAATGGATTCAATTTTCTCATCCATGGATTTCTCCTAATCTGTCGCTTCCGATGAGTTCATTGTTTGCTGATAAGTCAAGTTATCAGTCAATTCATCCAAATCCATTGAATTACACACTTCTTCTGTAAGATAAGTGTGATAATCCTTTAAGTAGGACGGAGTGACTCTTGGCCTCTTATGTCCACGTAAGGTATTGGTAGTTTCAGGAAGATCTTCAATGGGCTCAAAAGATGATTGGTTTAAGTCTACCAGATCATCAACACATTCCTCATTATTTTCTAGGATGTCATTCTTAGTATTTTCTAAGAATTCAATATCTCTGCTTTCAATGAGTCCATGGTCCTTATGATAAAACCAATATCCTTTTGAACCTTTCAGATATCCAATGAATATACATCTCAAGGACCTACTGTCTAACTTATCTTTAGACTGATCAAGGATCTTTACATGTGCAACAGATCCCCACCTCTTGAGATGACCTAGGTTGGGTTTTCTTCCAAACCACATCTCATATGGCATAATGAATACAGCCTTACATGGTACTCTATTAAGTATGTAAATCGCTGTACTTACTACTTCTCCGCAAAATATCCTTGGAAGAGAGGCATCAATTAACATTGACCTTGTCATATTCAGCAAGGTTCTATTGTATCTTTCAGCTACATCATTTTGTTGAGGTGTTATGGTCATTGTATTCTGTTTTGCAATATCAAAGTCTTTACAGAATTCCATGAATTCTACTGAAGTATGCTCACCACCTCTATCTGATCTTAGGACTTTGATTGAATGCCCTAATTAGTTTTCCACTTCTTGCTTATATTCTTTAAAAGCATAAAGTGCCTTAGATTTATGTGCCAAAAAGTATAGATACATATATCTAGAGTAATCATCGATAAAGGTTATAAAATAACCCTTTCCTCAATGTGACTTTACTCTAAAAGGTCCACATAAATCTGTGTGAATAACCTCTAATAGGGTTGTTGCCCTTGTTGTTTTCTTGGAAAAAACTTTCTTCATCATTTTTCCTTGTATACAAGTTTCATGCTTGTTGAAAGTATTTTCCTCAAATCCAAGCAATAAGTCAAAGTTGGATAATTTCCTAAACTTTTCTAGACTTATATGTCATAGGCGTTTATACCACATATTCACATCAACAGTAAAGGCACTCTCAATATAAGTAGAAGATGTACTTATTTCATTATCACAAAGTTTGAACAGTCCTTGTTCTACATTGAATTTCCCAAAGAATAATATTTTTCCATGCTTTCCCACAGTCACCTTGTTAGGAATAAACCTAACCTCAAAACCTTTCTTTACCAAGGCAGGGACCGAAACCATATTGCGCCTTATAGATGACACAATTAACACATCGATCAATACAATTGGTTTACCTTGTACAAATATCTTGAAGGACCCAATACCCAGAACAATTGAGAAAATATTATTTCCCATATAGACTTGATGTTCTCTAGGTTTATATTCCTTCATATCCATTGCTCCTTTCTTGGTCTTCGAGATGTGTCGTGTAGCTCCTGAGTTTATCCACCAACCTGATACTGGGCGGTCCAAATATAAACATTCTGAAATCACGCAGATTATGTCCTACTTTTCCGACTGTCCACGCTGTGGGTTGTTCCTATGATTTCTTAAAATTTTGACCGCCTTTCTTGTTATTCTTGCCAAACTTCTTATTTGGTTTTTTCTTCTGATTGGTTTTGGAGCTAGATGTTATCTCATCCTGTACCACTAACAACTTTTCTTTCTTGTTTTTGAGCATATGTTCTTGCTCTATTGCTAGTTTTAAGGGCAACTCTGAAAGATTAACTTCAGGCCCTAATATGAGGGTTGTGGTGACCATGTTCCATGAAGGGGGAAGACTGTTTAGTATGGTAGATATTTGCATCGGTTTCGGGATGACTGATTTAGCTACGGCTAAGTCTCTAGCCATTACTAACATGTGGTTTACATGTTCTACCACATTATCTCCTTCTTTCATTCTGAAGGAGTTATATTGTTGTAGTAACAACTGCACATGCAAACAGCGAGAGGGTAAAATGGACTTTTTGCACAATAAGGGCAAAATAGTCTTTTTATCCCAAAATATCTGGACAATTCTATAATTTTTCCTAGTGGCAAAATTGTAAATAAATAAAATCAACCGGAGTAAAATAAACTTTTTTGTCCGTTGCCCGAGGCAGTTTCCAAAACCATAGGCGATTTCGAGAAACCATCAGTTTTTGGCCTGTGGTTTTTTGAAACCGTTGGTTTTCTTTTCTTTCTTTTTTTTAATTTACTATTAAGGAGGAGAGAGAGTGTACACGGGAGAGAGAGAGGGAGAGAGAGAGAGAGAGGAAGGGAGAACAAAGAGAGAGAGGGAGCTCCAACTGCCGGCAGCTAGTGCTCAGGCCGGAGCTCTTTTGTGTTGGCTGGCCTCTTCTGGCCTGTTCTAGCCTTTTTGGTTCAGTCAAGCTGTTGCCTTCGCTTCGGCTTGTGCGGTAGCTGGCCCATTTTGGCTTTTTTGGTTCAGTCAAGTCGTCGCCTTGCTTCGGCTTATGCGGTGGCTGACTCTTTTCGACCTGTTTTGGTTCAGTCAGGCCATCGCCTTCACTTCTGGCCTCAGATCTTGCCTTGCTTCGGCCTCAGATATGACTCTCCTCCTCTCTTTTTTTTTTGCAGGGTTTGTTAGGCCCTGATACCAATGAAGGTCCCGATGATCTCCTACGAGGAAGGCTTGGTTGCCTTTGATGCAAAGCGGGTGGCAGTCAGTGCGTTGCAACAACGGAAGTGGAAATGGAAGTAGTTGCTTTACGAGGTTTCCTCACAGTGGCTTACTTCAAGGAGACCTGTAACTCTACTTTTGTTTTTCTCTCTGTATCTATATATCTCTGTGTCATTGCACTGCTCTATTTATAGAGCAGTGGCTGCTCATGGTCTCCTGGCTTGCACACTGGGTTTTCCTCTTCTGAGCAGTCCGAATCCGGACGGTTATCGTGAAATCCGATAACCGTCCGGTGGTTACACTTAGCCCCATCTGGTAACCCCATCTCTGGTAACGGACTGGATGACCAGTCCAGCCGTTACCAGATAAGATTGCCGAGAATGGTCACCCTATCTGTAACACTTCTAATTGGTTCCATCCTAGTTGGAATCAACCTAAGTTTATCGAGGGTAATAATACTCCTTATGATAGGACAGGCTTAAGGGTTTGGGTATGTTTTGCTCATCATCGACCCACCATTCTGTCTATGGACCAACATTACTCGACTCATCTGAATGATTTGTAAACTCGTGGGTTGATTGTGTATTGCGACCAACTAGATCATGCTCCCATTTGTAGGCTTTCATATTCTAGGTAACGCCAACTGAGTCAGTACAAAATGGCAAGATAGGGCTTTCCTCTACCAAAGCAGAAATGGTTGTGCATCGGTACTTGAATGCATTTCCTAGAGCTTTTAAGTAGCCTTCTTTATTAGCATGTTGTATCATAGTACAAATTTTAACACATTGGTTGTTGTGTGAGTGTTGACGTTGTGCCACTTACAATACTTCAACATCTTTCGGGAAGTCAGAGAGTCGTATTTTAAGATCTTTTAGCAACAAATAAAAAATCCAATCAACCTTAAAAGTACCAAAGGGTCATGGCTCCTTTGCATTGGCCTCCTGCCCTTCATAAGTCGTAGAGCACACGTACAGGGAGGCTTTTGTGTCAACTCAGTTATTATAAGTTCAGCTGAGTTAGAATCTTCATCTATTTCTTGCACGTCTCCTCGATGCATGTGATAAAGGCCTGTTGTTGGAACTTGTTTGGTCTTTGTCGCCTGGTAGCTGGAGGATCAAGAGTGTTTAGAATGTACTGCACCTTAGTTGCTTGGTTCACCAACTAGGCAAGAGTCGAGTAGAAATGACCTCCCAAATCGTTCTTGATCTTTGACCATAAGCAATTACTCATCAAAGCAACATATTGGGCTTTAGTGTTACATTTAATGAGTAATCATGTCATAGAACTTCTCGAAGAAGGCCTCAACAATTCTTTGAACTTTTGTCAGAGATTCATTAGTCATAAGGGTATACCAAGGTTGGATCTTATTATATGACTTGTGGAAAGCTTTTTATATTTCCTCACATGTTTGAATTTAGTCAACCTTCAAAGATGTGTACGAAGCATACGCCTGGCTTATCAACAAGTACACGGAGAGCTTGACCTTATGGAACTTATTGTCACCCAACTCTTCACACTCCACCACTAAGATACATACCGTCATGTCTCAAGAAAGTGATGAACTTCGTTTTGAAACCCCTCAGAATGGGGGTGAGCCTATCTACCCACTCGAAGTAAAGGCTTCTAATCAACCTCAGTATTCCAAACCAAGTCGATAACACTATCTCAGTTCAGAGGCACATCTTTGAGATCTAAGAGTGGATAAGGTGTTGGCTGACCAACCAGCAAATACTACCAATTAATCGGTTGGAACTACCCCAAATATACCTAAGGCATGTATGCTTCATTCAAATATGAGAGTAGTTGTGACAAAACCTATGGGCAATAATCCATCAATTGCAGTTGTGGAGACATTGGAATTCTATTAGGGACAAAATATTTTCCTATAAGGCATGCCAATAAAAATGGGCATTGGAAGCATCTACTCCACTTGGACCGTCAAGTCTAGAGGCCTTCGGGCAATGTTGACGCGTTCGTATTGAAGATCTGGCTGTCGGGACATTGAGAATTCAAGAATGGTGGAACTTTCAGTGTATGTACCAAAAGTAGGTAATGGCTCGGTTGGCACCTGAGTAGTTGCTTACGTTGCCTCCTCCCACTTCTCAATTAGTATCTCATGTTCTTGTCACGGTGGGCATGGTCTTTGATATCTGGCAGAAAAATAGACCCTTGGAGATCCCTAAATTTAATGTGTAACCGGTTGATGACATATGCTTTAGTTGTTCGAATGCCCCGTTGTCGTTGATCTAATGATGTGAATTGGATAGAGTGTTCTTACATTATGATTGTGCTATGAGAAGTTGAGGCATGCCCAAACGAATCATGTGGTAATGGCATTCATGAACTCTGGAAATGCTCGAAGTCAACATTGGAGGAGGTCATTGGATACACCTAACTAAATCGAGTTTGCATACAGAGTGCAGTACCAAGAAAAGGCTTATCGTACCACCAGGCATGCCAAAAAATATGTTTTTGTCGGAAGTGGTGATGCAATTCCAATGACACTTATAGGAACACATTGATGAACCCAGATGTGATGTGTAATGTGTTAGAGAACTCTTATCTATGATAACAGGGCTACCATTGGCACGGTACCAGAACCGGCCGGAGTGAAACCAGACTAGGAGGTTGAACCAGGTGGAGCCCAGTTCTGTCATGGTTCCTGGTTTTAATTGAACCAGAACCAGTCATTTGGAACCACCGGCGTGTGTTTACCCAGAACCAGCCAAGTCTATGTGTCGGATTAAAAATAAAATAAAAATAAAAACCTAAACAAATCCAAGATTGGGTGGCAATGTAGTCAGCGTTCACCAAGATATGATTTCCATGAATGCTATCTTTGACAATTTTAAACCGGACACGGATCCAGATATTCTGAGTGCACCCGATATCCCGATCCTTCTTCGACATCCTTAATTAAAGAGTGCTAAATCTGGTGTTCATAGGGAGCTGAGATGGGTCCACCAACTGAACCCTCCATTATGTAAAGCAGGAGCCCAGCTGGTTGATTCGTGAGGCTTCCAATGCTTGATGAAGAAAGATGGTCTCTCAAAAGGCTAACAAAATCCATAAATCTCATTCCTCAAGATTTATTTCTCTGAACGATCAAGTATAACTATATTACTGCATTTGGCCCTAGATTTGAGCGAAAGCTTGCGTAATGCAATCTGACTCCTCAATTGAGGCACAGTTGCTTGAAAAGATGACCACTTCCATTAAGAGCAATACGGCCAAACTCGGCCCATCTCCGACAACAAGCCTGGCGCCGGTTTTTGTCGCACCGCACGTATCTCTCCTGGACAAGGAACCGTATCTCTCGTGGCTAAGAGGTCGGCTGTAATGAACCTTCGAGTTGAAGGTCACGAGTTTGATAATGGTAGATTCTGCCTAACCTTCGAGTTGGAAGTCATCAATGAAGCACAAGAAACCATGAATCTCCTGGCTAAGAGATCGGCTTTAAAGAACCTTCGAGTTCAAGGTCATGAGTTTGGTTATTGGTATCCAGGGAGCATGTGTGTAGTAGGGCCTGCCTAACCCCGGCTCGCCAGAAAAAAAAAACTTCATGAAGACTTAACTGGGAGTAGACTTGGCTAGTTTGGAACTGGTTCGGGATTCCAAATGGAACTGTACGTGACCAGGAATCGGCTGGAAGTGGAACTGGTCAATCTGGACCTGAAACCAAGAACCACCCGGTTTATGAGTTCTGGTTCTGCCTTCTATAGAACCAGCACAGGTGGTTCCATATTATTTTCAATTTTAAAAATTCAAAAAAAGTAATGATTTTTTCTGGTTCCGAGTGCTTTAGGACTCAAACCGAAACCTGAACCGGCCTAGTCTCAGTTCAGTTCCAATTCCTCTTTCATTTACCCCAAAGGGCCAGAACCATCCTTGTCTAAGTGGGAGGAACATTCTCACTACATTCAACATCGATGAAATTATTTCCGATTAGAAATTCAAAGAAATTATTGTTTATAAACAAGAAGATAATCAATATATATAACATGGCGTATCTAATGCACTTATATAAAGAATGTATCACGTTGATCCATAATGGCATTTTTTAGCTGGGGCCTATGCCGCACAGTCAGTACCTGGAAGAACGAAATAAATGTAAAGGGACAAAATGAATCTTTGATTCTGAAATTTATGTGTGCGTGGGCACGTGCACGCACTTGTGTGTATATACACTCATACATAAATATTGTGTCTGGCAGTCATAATGTGAAACATAACGTGAATTCGATGATCGAACACACACGCATGCACTCCTCTTGGGAATCGAACTCGCCACCTGCTAGTGTCCGCTAGAGTGCTCTATGGGTGAGAACGCTCTGAGTGCAAACATTCATGCTCATGATAATTCACATAATGTCTCACAGTCTTCCATGATCGAACAGGGAGGAGAATTCCTTGTAGCTGTTGATTTCTATGGCCGTGAACTTGATGGCGTTGGTTATAATTTTGGATCCAATTGACTCGACAACCTAACCTACAAAATACATGTCCAGATCAGGATTCAAGCACCCAGCCCAAGTTGCATGTGTCTAAAGCAACCCGACAAAAGTCAGCTTGGGTACCATCAGCTTGGATCCAGTCCAGAAGTGACCGACTATACAACAACAACTAAGCCTTTTCCCATACTAGACGGGGTCAACTACATAGATTCTCTGTTTTCACATAGCCCTATCATGTGTCATGTTAGTAGTTAACTCCAATAAGTTGGATAATTCTTTATTGTTTCTTTCCAACTCTTTTGTGGTCGGCCTCTACCTCTTTTAATACTTTCAAAATCTAATTTTTCATACCTTTTTAGAGGTTTTTCTTTTGATCTTCTTTTTATATGTCCAAACCACCTTAAACGATATTCTCTCATTTTATCCTCTATTGGTGCCACATATAATTTATTTCTAATAACCTCATTATGTTAATATCCTCTATTAACTGCACAATACTCAGAACCATAAAACATGGTAGGTCTAATTGCTGCTCTATAATATTTACCTTTTAACTTTAATGATATCTTCTTATCACAAAGAATACTTGATGCTTTCCTCCATTTTAACCAACCAGCATTAATTATATGCTTAACATCTCCATCAATTCTTCCATCACTCTGAAAAATTGACCCTACGTGCTTAAAACTTTTCTTTTGGGGGATGCAATGTGTGCTAATTTTAATTTTTATGTCCTCTGAAATAACCAAATGATCAAACTTACATTCCATATATTTTGTCTTTGTTCTACTAAGTCGGAAGCCTTTACTTTCTAATGTTTCTCTCCATAGTTTCAATTTTCTATTAACTTTTTTATTAGACTCCTCCACTAACATAATGTCATCAGCAAATAGCATATACCAAGGCACTTCATCTTGAATATGTTTTGTTAACTTATCAATCACCATTATAAATAAGTATGAGCTTAAAGTTGATCCTTGATGTAACCCAATATTAACTTCAAAGAAGTCTGTCATTCCTTCATGAGTCCTCACACATGTTTTTGCACCATTGTACATGTCTCTTATAAGGTTTATATATGTCAAAGGGATACCTTTTTTTTCCAAGGTTCTCCAAAGAACTTGTCTCGGTACCCTATCATAAGTTTTTTCTAGATCAATAAATATCATGTGAAGGTCTTTCTTTTTTGCTCTAAAATGTTCCATAAGACGTCTCAAAAGGTGAATTGCTTCAACAGTAGATCTGCTTGGCATGAATCCAAATTAGTTCTCTATTATACTTGATACTTATCTTAACCTATGTTCGATAATTCTTTCCCACAATTTCATAGTATGGCTCATTAACTTGATACTCGATAATTCACACAATTCTGAATGTCTCTCTTGTTCTTATATATGGGTATAAGTGTACTCGCTCTCCATTCCTCGGGCATCTTTTGGTTTCTCCATATTTCATTAAATAGTTTTGTGAGCCAAGTGATTCCTATTTTTCATAAGATTTTTCAAACTTCTATAGGAATATTATCTAGTCCTACCGATTTACCACCCTTCATATGTTTAAGAGCCTCTTTGACTTCGTTCTTTTGAATACATTGGTAGAAATTGTGGTTTATATACTTTTCTGATTTTGCTAACTCTCTTAAAATAATACTAACATATTTATTTTCATTAAAAAGCTTATAAAAATTGCTTTTCCATCTATTTCTTATATCATCATTTGCCACTAGAATTTTTTCATCCTCATCTTTGATGCATCTATCAGAATTAATATCTTTAGTTTTCTTATTTCTAGCCTTAGTTATCATAAAAGTATCTCTTTCACCCTCTTTTGAGTTGAGTTTTTTATATAAATCCTCTCAAATTTTAGCTTTTGCTTCACTGACGGCCTTTTTTGCTTTCTTTTTTGCTTTCTTATGAGCCTCTAAAGTTTCACTAGTTTTCTTAGCATAACGTAATTTATAACATGCCTTCTTTGTCTTGATTTTATTTTACACTACTCCACCACCAACTTCTTTTTGTGCCGATACACCTCCCTTAGATTCACCTAACACATTTTTCGTAACTTTCCTAATATGTATAACCATATTGTTCCACATATCACAAGGTGTACCAACATAATTCCAAGCATTTTCTTGAAGGACTTTCTGTTTAAATATATCTTCTTTCTCGCTTTTGAGGTTCCACTATTTAATCTGAATAGCTCAATGCACTCTTTTTTTCTTTCTCCATTTTTTTATTTGTAAATCCATAACTAAAAGTCGATGTTGGGTGATTAAGCTTTCTCCTCTTGAAATTACCTTGCAATCTTTACAATAGGCTCTATCTTTTTTGTATAAATAAAATAATCAATTTGTGTTTGTGATAAGTCACTCTTATAAGTAATTAAATGTTCACCTCAATTTTTGAAGATTATATTGACTATAAAGAGATCAAATGCCATAGCAAAATTTAAAATCTCCCTGCCTTCCTCATTTATATCCCCAAAACCAAAGTTTCCATGAATACCTTGATATCCTAATGCCTCTTTACCGACATGTTCATTTAAGTCTCCTCCTAAACAAATCATCTCTCTTTGTGGAATTCTTTGAATCACCTTATCTAACTCTTCCCAAAAAGCCGTCTTTATACTATCTTCTACTCCTACTTAGGGTGCGCAAGCACAAATTATATTCAAAACCTCTGCTCCTAACACTAATTTCAATGTCATGATTCGGTCACTATATCGTTGTATGTCTACTACACTATCCTTTAAATCTTTATTTATGACAATACCAACTCTGTTTCGAGTCTTTTCCTTACCTGAGTACCATAATTTAAAACTTGTATCCTCAATCTTCTTTACTTTTTCTCCAACCCATTTTGTCTCTTATAAACATAGAATGTGAATCTTTTTTCGAATCATAGTATCTACCACCTCCATTAGCTTACCGGATAATGTTTCGATATTCCAAGAACCAATACGAATCTTATTATCTAGGACTAGCTTCCTTACCTCCCGCATCTGTCCATATTAAAAATATGGAGACTCTCTTTGTAATTTATTCACTATATTCGGGCAGCAATGTGATCGACTATATATATATAGTGATTAAATGTTGTCTACCAATGGCCTTATTCACTCATACTTTGGTATTTTTTTTGTAGGACATGAATATAATAATATTATCCTTCACCTTTCTAAAAAAATATTAAAAATTTAAAATTATACTCATTTTACCATAAAATAATGAGTAGACATGAGTTAGTAAGTCAAAGATGTGTAGGATCCTATTTACATACACACACACACACACACACACATATATATATATATACATATATGTGTGTACTATATAGATAATAATATAGTCCCAACCTAATGGTTGCACTCAGAAGTAATAAGCAGAAAATGAAGTGGCAATCACCTAGCTTACATTTTAAGAACAAAAATAGTAGGGATTTTTGCAGAATGAGCAATATAGTTCGCATGGATAGCCGATAGACTCACAAGTTTAAGGTCATGAGTTTGATACCCGAGGTGTGCATGTGGCTTCAACCCCTCCACACAACAGTAGCAATTTCCATTTGCTTGTATTCATTCTCATAGAATGAACTCATTTTCTCATGTTTCTTGATACTTTTTACCAAGTGATCTCAAATTGGTCTATTTCGGGCATCATATACATAGTCAACACATTCGAGATATATAGTTAGCAGCTCCATTGATATCATCACCATCATGTCAAGGCTGGTATATGTGTTGAATGACTTTTGCTTATTCTCTCTCTCTGAGGATAATATCGAGGGCCATTTACATAAAATCATCTGCATGTCTTAATAGCATCCTTTTCTTTCCACTGCATTAATGGTAAAGCTATTTCATACTGGTGACCAGTGTTTTCTTAAGAAAAATGGTTCTTTGAATTCTCTTTCATACCGCTTCGGAATTTCTTTCTTAAGAAAAATTCAACTTCCTACCATGGAGGATGACCAACTGGAAACGCATTCCTAAACAACTCCGAGTTGGGTGTTTCCTTTTGGCATGTTTGGTTCAATATGAGCAAATCATGGGGAGAATCTATTACAGATAGGATGACCATTCTCGGCAACCTTATCTGATAACGGCTGGACTGGCCATCCAGTCCGTTACCAGAGATAGGGTTACAGGATAGAGCCTATGTAACTGCCAGACAGTTACCGGATTTCACGGTAACCGTCCGGATTCAGGTTGCTCAGAAGAGGGAAACCCAGCGTGCAAGCCAGGTGACCGTGAGCAGCCACTGCTCTGTAAATAGAGTAGTGCAATACAGAACGAAGTGTGAGAAGTGAAAAAGAAAGAAACAACAGGTCTCCTTGGAGTAAACCGCTATGAGGAAACCTCGAAAAAGGAGCAACCTTCATTTCCGCTTCCGCTGCTGCAAGGAACCGTCTGCCACCGTCCATTCTTCCCCGAATGGTTTTACTTATTTACAATTCTACCACTGCCCAAAATTACAGAATTGTCCAGTTATTTTTGGGTAAAAAGACTATTTTGCCCTTATTATGCAAAAAGTCCATTTTACCCTCTAGTGGTTTGTGAAAATTCTGTCACTTTACGTTTATGCCCTTCCTAGTTTAGACAATTTTAGTTCTGCCATTCAGTCAAAAGACAGAATTACCCTTGTATTTTTGAAAAATTACAAATTCAACCTGCGGGTTAAAATTATAATTTTAACCTCAATTAGTCATGAATTTTACAGAAATATCAAAAAGTAATTTTACGAGTTTGTCCTCAGGCTTTTATAAAATTACAAAAAGGGGACAAATACATGAAATTATGGATTTGCCACTGGTATTATTTAAGGGGTACAAAGGTAGAAACTGTTCGGGAAAATTTCAAATTTGTCCCAAAGAGCTTATGAAATTATCGTTGATCTACTTGTTTGATATTATGTATCATTCTGACATGATTCCTGTTATGTGTGCTCTTTGTTTTGTATTTGTTTTCTTTTTAGACCGTTTAATTGTTGCTATTGCCAAACACATAAAAATGAGCTCTAAGATATGTGTGTCTGAGTTGACAAAAACTGAGAAGTTGAACGGTCTTAACTTTCAAACGTGGAAGAGGAGAATCCCACTAGCTCTAACACTTAAAGGTGTTGAGTATGTGTTAAAGGAAGCCATGCGTCCGCCATCCCTAGACGCAAATGAGCAACAAGTAGAAATGTATAAAACATTTCTAAAGAATGATATTATAGCAAGGACAATCATGTTAACTTACATAGAGGATGACTTGATTAGGGTCTTCGAAGAATACGAGACCGCTAAAGAGTTGTTTGACTTAATAACAGTTAAGTATGATACAACTGTAAAATTGCATGTGTAGTTGTTACTACAACATTATAACTCCTTTAGAATGAAAGAAGGAGATAATGTAGTAGAGCATGTAAACTACATGCTGGTAATGGCTAGAGACTTAGCCGTAGCAAAATCAGTCATCCCGAAACCAATGCAGATATCAACTATACTAAATAGTCTACCCCTGTCATGGAACATGGTCACCGCTACTCTAAGATTAGGGTCTGAGATTAACCTTTCAAAGTTGTCCCTAAAATTAATAATAGAGCAAGAACACATGCTCAAAAATAAGAAAGAAAAGTTGTTAGTAGTATAGGATAAGATAGCGTCTAGCTCCAAAACCAACCAGAAGAAAAAACCAAAACAGAAGTTTGACAAGAATAACAAGAAAGGCGATCAAAATTTTAAGAAATCAGAAGAAACCGCTTCTCGAGTCAAGTGTTTCAATTACGAAAAGATGAGATACTACAAAATGGATTGCTGTAATAAGAAAGGTGTAGAAAACAAGACATAATCTGTGTGATTTCAGAATGCTTGTACTTAGACCGCCCGGTGACAGGTTAGTGGATAGACTCGGGAACTATATGGCACATCTTGAAGACCAAGGAAGGGGCAATGGATCTGAAAGAATACAAACCTTGGGAACATCGAGTTTATATGGAAAATAATACTTTCTCGGATGTTCTGGGTATTGAGTCCTTTAGAATATTTGTACAAGGTAAACCAATTGTATTGACTCATGTGTTAATTGTGACATTTATAAGGTGCAATCTAGTCTCGATCCCTACCTTGGTAAATAAAGGTTTTGAGGTTAGGTTTATTCCCAACAAGGTGACTATGGGAAAGCATGGAGAATATTATTCTCTAGGAAATTCGATGTAGAACAAGGATTGTTTAAGCTTTGTGATAATGAATTTGGTACATCTTCTGCTTATATTGAGAGTGTCTTTACTGTTGATGTGAATATGTGGCATAAACGCCTATGACATATAAGTCTAAAAAAGTTTAGAAAATTATCTAATTTTGAGGAAAATACTTTCAACAAGCATGAAGCTTGTATACAAGGAAAAATGATGAGGAAAGTTTTTTTCAAGGAAACAACAAGGGCAACAACCCTATTGGAGGTTATTCACACATATTTATGTGGACCTTTTAGAGTAAAGTCACATCGAGAAAAGGGTTATTTTATAACCTTTATTGATGATTACTCTAGATAAATGTATCTATACCTTTTGGTACATAAATTTAAGTCATTTGATGCTTTTAAAGAATATAAGGAAGAAGTGGAAAACCAATTAGGACATTCAATCAAAGTCCTAAGATCAGACAGAGGTGGTGAGTATACCTTGGCAAAATTCTTGAAATTCTGTAAAGACTTTGGTATTGCAAAATAGAATACAATGCCCAGAACACCTCAACAAAATGATGTAGCTGAAAGATACAATAAAACCTTGTTGAATATGACAAGGTCAATGTTAATCGATGCCTCTCTTCCAAGGGTATTTTGGGGAGAAGCAGTAAGTACAATGGTTTACATACTCAATAGAGTACCATGTAAGGCTGTATTCACTACGCCATATGAGATGTGGTTTGGAAGAAAACTCAACCTAGGTCATCTCAGGAGGTGGAGATTTGTTGCACATGTAAAGATCCTTAATCAGTCTAGAGATAAGCTAGACAGTAGGTCCTTGAGATTTATATTCATTGGATATCTGAAAGGTTCAAAAGGATATTGGTTTTATCATAAGGACCACAGACTCATTTAAAGCAAAGATGTTGAATTCTTAGAAGATACTAAGAATGACATCTTGGAAAACAATGAGGAATGTGTTGATGATCTGGTAGACTTACACCAATAATCTTTTAAGCCCATTGAAGATCTTCCTAAAACTACCGATACCTTAAGTGGACATAAGAGGCCAAGAGTCACTCCGTCTTACTTAAAGGATTATCACACTTATCTAGTTGAAGAAGTGTGTAATTCGATAGATTTGAATGAGTTAATTGATAACTTGACTTATCAGCAAGCAATGAACTCATCAGAAGCGACAGACTAGGAGAAAGCCATGGATGAGAAAATTGAATCCATTGAGAAAAACTAAGTCTGGGAATTGGTTGATTTGCCAAAAGGAAGGAAAGCTATAGGTTGTAAATAGGTTCTGAAAAAGAAATACAAGGTCGATGGTACAATCGACAAGTTTAAAGCGAGGTTGGTTGCAAAGGGTTTTTCGCAAAAAGAGGGGATAGGTTATGTTGAGACATATTCCCCAATTACGAAATTTGTATCCATGCATATAATCTTGACAATATCTACATACTATGATTTGGATTTACATCAATTAGATGTAAAGACAGTTTTTCTAAATGAAGATTTAAAAGAAATCATATACATGCAGCAGCCCGAAGGATTTGTGGTTGAAGGCCAAAAAGATAAAGTATATAGATTAAAAAAATCCCTATATGGCCTGAAACAATCACCTCGCTAATGGTATTTGACTTTTCAAAATGTCATTATAGAACTTGGGTTTGTGGCTAATAAACTTGATCACTGTGTATACGTTTGGAACAGTGGGAGCCACTTTGTCATCTTGTCATTATACGTAGATGACATATTGTAGACTAGAAACAACAACGAGATGATTGTCAAAACCAAGTCATAGTTGAACTCCAAGTTCGAAATGAAGGATATGGGGGAAGCATCCTATATCCTAGGAATAAAGATTTCTCGAGATAGAGAATCTAGACTCTTATACCTGAGTCAAGAGAAATATATTAACTATATCCTCAAGAAATTTAAAATGGGTGAATGCAAGTTTGCAGATACACCTGTTGCAAAAGGGGTCAAATTGAGTAAGGCTGATTGTCCTGGTGAAGGAGATGATAAGCCTAATATTCCTTATGCACAAGCTATTAGTAGCTTGATGTATGTTATGTTGTGTACAAGACCAGATATCAGCTTTGTTGTTGGTCTTGTAAATAGATATCAAAGTAATCCTGGTTGGCGACATTGGGTAGCTGTAAAAAGGATTTTAAGATATCTGAAAGGAACAAAAGACTTGAAACTGTGTTTTCAAGCAGATGAACTGAAAGTGGTAGGATACTCAGACGCTGACTTTGTTGGGAGCAAAGATAACAGCAAGTCAACCTCGGGACAAATATTCTTATTTGGAGGTGGTGTTGTTTCTTGGGAATGTAAGAAATAGGGCTGTGTAGCATTGCATACACAGGAAGTTGAGTATGTAGCTTGTTGTATGGCTGTAATGAGTGCTGTCTGGATAAGCCACTTCATACGAGATTTAAAATTGGAAATAACCGATGAGCCAGTTATCATTTACTGTGATAACAATGCAACAATTACTCTTATCAAGAGTGGAGTTGATTGCTCGAAAAGCAAGCATATAATGGTAAAATACCACTATGTTCATGATATGGTGATGAGAAAGAAAATATCCATCTCATACATGCCAACAGAAGATATGTTGGCAGACCCCTTAACAAAAGGCATAACAGAGGAACTGTTCTGAAAGCATGTTACAAACATGGGTTTGAGATATGTTTGATTGTTGTAGGAAAATAACCACACAACGGATGAATAGTATTGTATAGGTAAACAATCATACAACAGATAAATTTTTGTGGAGGGAAATAACTACACAACATGTACTGATTGCAATAGTAATCAAGAAATGACATTACTAGGTAAAACCCTGGAAAAGTGGGAGAAAAACCAGTATATCGATACACTTGGCTCGAATGACCAAGTGGGAGATGTTATAGATAGGATGGTCATTCTTGGCAACCTTATCTGGTAACAATTGGACTGGCCATCCAGTTTGTTACCAGAGATAGGGTTACAAGATAGAGCCTATGTAACCGCCGGACGGTTACCGGATTTCACTCTAACCGTCCGGATTCAGGCTGCTCAGAAGTGGGAAACCCAACGTGCAAACTAGGTGATCGTGAGCAGACAGTGCAATACAAGACGAAGTGTGAGAAGTGAAAAAGAAAGAAACAACTGGTCTCCTTGGAGTAAATCTCTGTGAGGAAACCTTGAAAAAGGAGCAACCTCCATTTCCGCTTCCACTGCTGCAAGGAACCGTCTGCCACCAGCTCTTCATCAATAGCAACCGGGCCCTCTTTGACTGGGATCGCAACCGGGCCCTCTTTGACGGGGATCGTGCCTTAAGAATCTATAATCCAAATGCATGCGTTGAGTGCTCGCAGTCAAAGAACTTGAATCTTGAGGGTCATTTGCTGCACTTTTAGCATTACTTACTTGTTTTAATAATTAATTCAGTTAAGGGCCTCCAAACTCGGTGCTCCACCCAACTCAAACTTGGTTAGAACAATTGCATCAGGAAAATTTTAGTCATTTCATCCAAGAGCTCCAAGATTTAGTGTTATGGCATCAAAGAATTCATATAGCCGATCCCACCTAATATAAAAAAAGGTTTTGTTACTGTTGTTGTTCTCAGATTTATTGTACGGGTTTATGTGCTTCAACTTGCTTTGTTATTGTTGTTAGATTTATCTTACGGGGTTTATGTGCTTCAACTTTCCCTAGGGTGAGGGTTTCACCATCATAGCCAGTCTCAAGCGGGAAGAAAAGAAGAGGTTTTATGTACTTATTCCGGCTGTTGTGCACAGTCGCAATAACGATTAATTCTAGATGTCTGCAACATCCAGTATATGTAGAGCAATAATCAGAATAATCCTATTCTGGCTATTTTATTTCTTTTCTGACTATTTTATTCCGGTATTAGTATTCTGACTCTTTTCTGATTATTCTTGTTTTTGCAACAGTCGGAATTAGTTATTTCGGTTGATTTATACAATAGAAATTGTTAGCAATTGTAGAGGTGTAACTAATGGAAATGAAAGAAAATGATATGTAAAACATTATCTCTCGTTTTGGGAGTTAATTAAGCACCACAATGATGAGTAAGAATTCACCTACGAGAACCGACTTGCTGCAAAAGAAAATTTAGGTTTTGGTTGCATCCAAACCATTAGCTCACCAGTAGGACTCTCTTGCACCCACTTACAGGTGGTGAGTTCAATTCTTGAGGGTGCATGTTGTGTGTGTCAGTTAGACTTCGCCCTCCCATTTTAAATAAAAAAATAGGTTTGGGTTTGGGTATAGTTTGCTCCAATCTACCGATTCCATTCACGTGAGAGACGTATTCTATTTCTTGCACAAAATCTGATTTTCACATGCTAGAGTTTCTGGATTTGCAAGGATCCAAATCGCAAAAGAGATCCGGATGTGAAACAGAATCAATGGTGGACCAACAATTTGTCCATGGCAACTGTGAACATCGACTTCTGATTAAAAAGAAATACTGGCATTAACTATTCTTATAAACTAATTTATAAAGTACAAGAAAAGTTTATTCAGCATGTAATTTTAACATGCACACAGAGCGTTAACTCATCTGGTAGGGCAGGGCTCTCTTACTCCCACCTCACCATGAAGAAGAGAGGAGCCTACGATGATGCACGAAATCTGGAGAAAAAACCAAGGTCTAGTCGAAACAGGTATTGGAATATTGTTCTCTAACGGTAGGTTTTCGCAAAAAGGATAATCATTATATATTTCTGTTTCTCAAGAGAACTTGTATATATAAGGATTTTCCGTTTTGGGAGATGATGGTTCCGCATTTTTATTCTTGCATTTAGTAAAATGTAACTTATTTTGTAAATTGTGTTGTTAATGAGAAAAAATGCATGTTGTGAAATCGGAAAAGAGGGCCCTTCTTTCCCGATTTGACAGATGTAAGTTGCAAGGCTGATAATAGTCATTTTAGTTACTTATAGTAACTTGCATCTCCCACTATACATTGATTTCCTCCAGTTATTTCATCTACTACATCATTTTTTTTTCAGTTATACAAAAATTACAACCTGCCATAGATTATGCCTATTATGCAGTTTTTTATAATTAATACGATTTTCCTATATGACAACAAGAATATGTATTTTCACACTAAAACTTTCGACATATCTCAAATATATTTATAACATGCTTAGTAAAAATAACTTTTTTACCTTTAGTCAAGGGATTTGCTAACATGTTTTTACTAAACATACAAGATACAAAGATTTCATTTTTTTTTTAAGCATAAGGTGAACATAGTGATATTTAATCATTATGTGCTTGCTTTTAGAGCTATCACATCCACTTTTAGTTAAAGTAATTACAACATTACTGCTAAAATTAATGACATCTGATTCATTGACTATATATAACTTCAAATCACGTATGAAACTATTTATCTAAATGACACTAATTGCAGCTATATTACAAACATACTTAATTTCTTGTATATATGGTACTACACAATCATGTTTCTTATAACCCCAAGAAATAACACCACCTTCAAACAAAATAATTTGATCAAAAGTTGACTTAAGTCATTTTTGCTACTAGCAAAGTCAACATTTGAGCATTCTATCACTTTTAGTTCATCTGCTTGAAAATATAATTGTAAATATCTAGTTCCTTTTAAATATCTCAAAATCTTTTTCACAACAACCTAGTATTGTCAATCAGGATTACTTTGATATCTACTCATAAGACCAATAACAAAATTAATATAAGGTTTTATACACAATATATCAAGTTGCCAACAACTTCTTCATAAGAAACATTTAACTTGTTTTGTCCATTACTAGGGCAATCAACCTTATTTAGTTTGACTCTTTTAGCAATAGATGTGTTTGCATGCTTAAAATCATTCATAAAGCATAGATTCTTTATTATGAGTAATATTTATACTCAAGATGTTTCTCATATCCTTTAATTCAAACTAAGTTCAAGCATAACTTGGTTTTGGCATTGTGTTGACATTTATATATAATGATTGAATGAAAAAGTGACTCACTATTTCAAACATATACATAGTGGTCAAGTTCATTAGCCATAAACTCAAGTTTGAATATGATATTTTGAAAAGTTAAATATCATTGACGAGGTGATCATTTAATGTCATATAAGGATTTTCTCAACCTATATATTGTATTTTTCTAACCTTAAATAATATATCTTCTTGGTTATTACATATAAATGATTTAAATTAAATCACCATTCAAAAAGGTAATTTCTACATCTAACTAATATAAATCCAAATCATAAACTACAAAATTAGATAGAATAATTATTATGAATGCAAATTTCCAAAGAGAATATATATCAACATAATATCCTCTTACAAAAAACTCTTTGCAACCAACATCGCATTAAACTTTTTTATTGTTCCATCAACTGTATATTTCTTCTTAAAAATCCATTTGCAAACAATTGCTTTTCCTTTTAAGCAAATATGCTAGTTTTTAGACTTATTTTTTTAATAGATTCAATTTCTTCATTCATTGCTTTTTTTCAATCTAACGATTCACATAAAATGACAACTTATTGATAAGTCAAGTTATCAGCCAACTCATCTAAATCTATTCAATAATATATTTTCTTTATGAGGTAAGCATAAGTCTTTTAAGTAGGATGGAGTGATCTTTGGTATTTTGTGTCAACTTAAAGCTTCAGTTTGTATAAGAATGTTTATTGGATAATTATTCATGATTCAAATGATGATGGATCTAAATTTATGAGATCATCCGTGTTTTCATCATCATTTATAAGAATATAATTCAAGCCTACGTACCTTCGTTTAGCCGCCTATTAGAATCTTTTAAGAATTCCAGATCCCTATTTTCTATAAAAGTGAGATTCTTGTTATGAAATCTATATCCCTTAGAACCTTTTGAGTATCAAATAAAAATATACTTCAAGGCTAGCTTATTTCTAGACTAATCTACGATCTTTATATGCAATAGATCCCTACCTTCTAAGTGATTGAGTTTTAGTTTTCTATCAAACCAGATGTCATATGGTATAGTAAATACAACCTTTCATGATACTCTAGTTAATATGTACATGATTATAGATATTGCTTCTTTCAAAAATATCATGGATACAAAAACATCTAATAACATAGACCTAATCAATCATATTCAATGTGTTATGTTATGTTGTTTAACTATATTATTTTGTTGAGATGTTATGAGATGGTATTTTATTTTGAAAAAATAAAGTCTTTGCAATATTTTATAAAATTTATAGAGGTGTACTCATCACATCGATCAGATCTTATGACTTTTATCTTACAATCCAATTAATTTAAACTTCTTACTTACATTTCTTAAATATATCTGGTACCTTAGATTTTATGTAATAGAAGATATAAATATTCTTATATTGAATAAACCTCAATAAAGGTTATGAAATAAACCTTCTCACAATAAGACTTTACTCTAAAAGGTTCACATATATCTGTGTAAATAATTTTAATAAGGTTGTTATCCTAATAATTTATTTAGGAAAGGGTTTTCTTGTCATTTTTTCTTATATACAGGCTTCACACTTATTAGTGTTTTCTTAAAACTAAGGCAATAAGTTAAAGTTGACTAATTTCTTCAACTTATATGTCTTATCCTTTAAACTTCATTTTCATTAACATTGAGTTTGAATAAACCATGTCTAGAATCAAAAGAACAAAAAACTATATAATCATGCTTTCTCACAATCACTTTCTTAGGAATAAATATAATCTTAAAACCTTTTTAACTAAGATAGGTACATATACTAAATTATACATAATAGATGACACAATCAATATATTATAAACATAATAGGTGTGCCTCCCATATTGATTTTAAATGATCCAACTCCTAGGACATTTGCAAATGGGCTGTTGCCCATATATACTTGATGTTTTCTAATCATATATTCATTTAGGTCAATAGCTCATTCTTTATTCTTTGAGATGTGACGGGTTGCTCCATCCGTTAGCCAGTAACAAGGCGGTCTATATAAAAACACTTACATCACCCCACTTCTCTTTCTATCCACCTTATTAAGAGTTGCCCTTATTCTTCTATTAGTTGTTAAAGTCCCTCTTATAGTACCCAACTTACTATAATTAAAGCACTTGATTAAAGAAGCGTTTTCATATGATTTCTTAAAATTTTGATCTCTTTTTTGTCAAATTTTTTATTTGGTTTCTTTTTTGTTTTGGTTGGTTATGAAAATATACCATAAGTTGTTCTGAGCTAAGATCATATTTTTCTTTTTACGTTTGATCATATGCACTTGCTTAATAGCAAGTTTTAGAGAGAGTTCAAAAAGGTTTAGGTTAGAATTAAGCCTAAGTGTTGTGATTATCATTTTGCAAGAGGAAGACAAACTATTTAAGATTGTAGAAATTTGTATAGTGTGAAGAATTGTATTTGTTACAATTAAGTCACTAGTTATGATCAACATTTTGTTTACATGTTTTACTATGTTATATTATTTTATTTTATAAAAATTATATTTTTGAATAATGTGAACATCAACATGCAGTAATATCATATTTTGCAAATACAATTTCAAATAGTTCATTTACTATTTGATACAACAACTAGACCTTTTCCCATATTAGTTGTGGTCGGCTACATGGATTCTTTGTTTCCACAAAGCCCAACAATCATAATTTGTAGAATCCATAGTAGATAAGTTCGACAATTTCATGTTGGTTGTCGGAAGCCTAACGCAATCCTCCTCCTTTATCCGAGCTTGGGACTGGCCATGCAAGGGTGATCACTTACATGTGCAGAGTTTCATCTACTATTTGATACTCCTCAAAAACCAAAACTAGATCATCCTCTATATATAGGTTAGTATGATAGTCCAGGCTAGAATGTTGTCTTTGAGGAAAGTTTTATAATTTTCCTTTTCTTCATCAATTACTTGTGAGATACGTAAAATTATTATTTCTTTGAGGACATAGTTCATGCCCTCTAAAGTTATGGCCAAACTAATTCTTTTCTTCTAAGTTTGGATTTTTAAGTTATTGAGCTTTTTTGTTTTTGCCAACTCAAACACATCTACTTTGACATTCATTTTTGTGTGTTAATAAAAATAACAAATAGAGGGCCTAAACATTTTAAGAAGCAACCATAAACAAATATGTAATCAAATTTAGATATACATCTAAATGATAATAGTAATTAACTAAGTAGGTGCCTATTTGTAATAACATAAAACAATATATGTTATTCAGTAATAGTTTTGGGTATTGTCTGCAATTTTATAGACATTATAGGTACTATATTGAAAATGCCCAAAGTATAAACTAAAAAAATGAAGTTTTAAAATTTTCACAAAAGTCAAGAGCAACATATCATTTTCTCACTTGACGGATTCTATAAAACTCTGCAAACTAGATTAACAAAGTAGTAAATTTGCCCTATTGATTATTCTACAAATACAACAAAATGTTAATAATAGAACTGCAAATATGCCTATAAGACAAATTAGTAAATTCAACAAAGTAATCAAGGTACAAAAGTAAATCCTACTAATATAATATATATATATATATATATATATATATGTATATATATATATATGTATATATATATGTATATATGATTCTAGGGATTTTTGCAACCAGGATGGATATAGTAGTAAATTTACATTCAAGGTAAAACTATTATTTAAATCAAATAGATTGGACAAAATCATAAGTTTACCTCCAAGGTTTTACTGAAAAAGGACTTGATAAAGCCATAATTTTATCTTAACTTTTCATAATTTCCAAAAAGTTGTGTGGGTAGTAAATTAAATTAATTGCTCAGTTTTGAATTTTAAAGTTCGAAAAACCATAAACGGGAGGCGGTTTCGCGATTTCACTATATGCCGACAGCTTTTGGTTTTCAGAAACCACGCGTTCCTGCAGTTTTTGAGAAAACCAAGACAATTTATCCAGCACAAGAGTGTAATTTCATAAAATTGGTGATTTTACGAAAAAACCAAAGACATATAGACTTCTCCCAGTTTGCGACGGATTGGGGGCAGACGATGGAATGAGGGAGAAAGAGAGAGAGAAGATGAGGGAGTTTAAAGGATGTTGAATAAATGAAGAACCAAGTAGGAGAGGAAGAGCTAAGCAAAATCGTCTTTGCTCATCAACAGAGTCGTCGTCGCCGATCATCAGATGTTTGCTGTAATTTCTATAGTACAGACAAGTCGTCTTCTTTCCCAAGAAAAACAAAAGAGAAAATTATTTGTGGTTGAAGATAACCTCATAAATAGACGATCATCCTTCTGTCTTCCTCCTTTCTTTTTCTCCTTTCGATATAAATTCAGTTTTTCAATCAAAAGGAATCAATTAACTACTACAAATTTTTTTGTTGTTATGTATTCCTTTTCTTGGATTTGTATCTTATTTTATCCAAATAAAAAGAGAAAGTTAAGTTTTCCTTTATTTTGACTTTATCATAAGGAGATAGAGGAGAACCTCTATAACCTATAAACATCATCAGAGAGGAAAACCGAGGAAACAAAAAAAAGAAATCATTTAAGCAAATCTTGTTTGTTTAATTTTTATCAAATATTTCCTCCTTTCCTCTTTATATATATATATATATATATAATTCCCCCTCTATGTTATTCTTCTCTTTTCATAAAACATGAACAAGAAGGAAAAAGAGAACGAACAAGATGACCGAGATGACAAAAAAGATAAGTTGTTTCTGTCTCTTTTTTAATCTTTTCTTTGTTGCTATCTTTTCATTCATATTCTTTCATATCATTATAGATCAATTAGTATGTTGATGTTAAGGAAGGAAAAATGTTTTCTTTTTGTTTGTCTCAATATAAACGATAAAAAATCTAATACTAACCAATATGTTACTGAAGCATGAAAAAGCATACATGTACAATCAAATATCGTGGTCAGCTCATAACGTAACTACCAATCAGTAGAAGGCTTTGATACCACTAAAGAAGAGAGAAATCTACGATGATACACAAAAGTTAGAGAAAACACCAAGGTCTAGTCGACACATGTATTGGAATACAGTTCACTTCCAATAGGTTTTCGCACAAAGGGGAATCACACTATATTTTCGTTTCTCAAGAGAACTTGTATACATAATTTTTGTTCTTAATATTTTTCTTTTGTATTTACCTTATTGGGTTTTTCATTTTTATTTCAGCAGACCATGGCTCCAAAATTTTTTTTTGTATTTAAGTAAAATGTAACTTATTTTGTCAATTGTTTTGTTAACGAGGAAAAATGTATCCCATGAAATCAGGAAAGATGGTTCTTCTTTCACACGCAAGTTGCAAGGTCGATAGAGGCCATTATAGTTATTGTAACTTATACATACTAGTGATGAGTTCGATTCTTGGGGTGTGCATGTCTATGCATGTTGGTCTTTGGCTCATATTCTAACCAAAAAAGCAAATAATAATTGAATCACATTACCATAGAAACTAATTGGTTGCTAAACTCTCTTTGTGTGTACATATATGCAAAAGTTATGGTGTGTGAAGGTGTGGAGATTGTACTTTGCAAGTATTTGGCTTAAGAGGCTAAAGGCAGGTTGGGTACTTGGACTTATGTATGCCAAACAAGCTAGTGAACGAGCACAGCTGTATTCTTCGTGACCTTCACGTTACTAGTCACTCCATGGATTTGCTGACCTCGCCCATTGTTGCGTTTTTAGGTTGTTGGGTTTTGTGGTTGGTGGTTGGAGGAGTGTCGGGTTCTTGAGTTGTTTTATGATTTTTTTGGTGTATGGGGTTGGGTGTTGTGTTGGTGGGTATGGGTATTGGGTTACCAGTGTGGGATGCTATTGCTTTTTTATCCTAAGGAGTAAGTTAATTCTGGAAAATTCACAAATATCATAATTAAAAAAATTGCATAACTATGAGAGGTATAATAATTTAAGTTTGTCACAAACTAATGCAACGTTCTCTATATGAATGACTTGTTCTCGCTGTATTGCTTCAAACAGTGTTAACTGTTAAGAATCAGTTATTCTCTTTCATCGTCCTAAACTCCCCACCAACACTAGTGTTTTGAGATCTTCATGTAGGCATGATGAAGTTGAAATTCCTACGTTGGTGTTCTCCATTTTCTTGACATTAATTTCTACTCGGGTCGGGTATGTTCTTATGTGTAGAGCTAGATATTATATTATAAAGAATGGGATTACCCTTTAACCAAACACATACCTCGACATTCTTGGCACATGTGACCAAAAATACAAAGGGAGCCTACGTGTAGGGGTGAGCATCAGTTGATTTGCACTGTATCCTATGATAAGGCGCAATACGTATCATATCATGGAGCTCTACCATATGATATAACCATTATATGGCATATGCTAAGTTATCAACCTATATTGTGTGATATAGCTAAGGACCCTTTGGCTGAACAAAAACCCGTGTTTTTGCGGGTTTATGGCATTTGTTTAAGGCCCAAGTGTATCTCTAGTGGCTCCCCCCTTCTTTGGTGTTTAAGGCTCCAAAAGTCCTTTATGTCATTTGTGAAAAGCTCCCAACTCATATTTTAGGTATACTTTTTGAGTTTTTAAAATTTTTATTTGTATTATTGTTTTTTGGTGTTATTTGTATTTTTAATTTTGAATGACAAAATATGAAATTACGAAGTATGTGGATATAAATTTTATTGTATTCATGAAGTGGGGGACACTCTATTTGAGTGTTATGTTAAGATTCATGATTTATGAAGGGCTTTTATTTTTAAGTTTTTTATTGGATTGAAGTGTTCAATTGAGATGGCAGGAAGGTATGTTAGGGACTTACAATCTCGGTCTGATGGGTACACCAGTTGAGAAAACCAGATTGTGAGAAGGTGGTTAGTAGTGCAATTTCATGGTTGAAACATCACCTAGTAGAGACTAGAAAAAAAGTTGTTCTTTACATGAGCACCTCTGAGTCAGCGAGAAGAGAACCCAATATTGTGTTGTATGAACATGATATATAAATATTGTATAGGTTAGTGGTGGTTATAATGATGTTCACAATATGTTTTATATAACGTGTTGTGACAACTTGGTATTAGAGCTAAGGTTATTAGAATATATTTAATAGCGAGTTAATTATCAAAATATAATATTATATTTATATGTAGAACTCGCGAGGATTGGTTTTGAATTTAACTTCGAGTATTATGGGTGACGTTAATGAGAAAATGTCGTCATACGGATCTACTATGGTAGTTAAGACACCATCAATGACACTTGAGAGACCTATGGTGTCACTACATATTCTACTTTTAGAAGGTGGTGAGGATGTTGCAACATTACTTAGCCAAATAATTAGCTTATTGCATCACGTTCGAAGAGAATCCACCGTAACAATTTAACACTTAAAAAAGAATGGTTGTAAAGAGTTTAAGGTAGTGGCTACTGATCCGTTGGAACCGTATGAGTAGATAGATAAGGAGAATTCTTTTCACATACTGGCTCATACTGATGAAGAGAGAAGGTGTATTTGACGTCCAGTCTGTTCGAAGGAAATGCAAAACAATAGTGGAGAGCATAAAAATGTAGCACTCATTGGACTTAGGAGGCATTTAAGAAGACATTCTTCAATCACTTTTTTTTCATAATGATCGGATGGGCATATAACTTGAGTTCAATTAGTTGCACCAAGACAGTATGTTAGTGAGAGAATATACAATCCAATTCCTAAAGTTATCGCAATTTGATACTGGTATGTTAATTCTTGAGACGCGAGCAAATAAGTATTTTGGGAACTTTCTGATTCGATGAGTTGGAAGCTATTGTTACCCATGTAGAGACAGATATGCTGCATTATAAGAGTAAGAAGAGGCTAGTAGAATATAGTTTTGGCAACTCATATGAATGCGCGAAGAAGAGTAAACTAGGCCAAGCTCATAAGTGGATTAATAGAGGTAGTCAGACTTAGGCGAGGGGTGGGTCTTCATGAGAGTAAAATAGCAAACAAAATAATAGGATCACCTTTTATAACTGTAGAGGTACGAGACATAGAGCTAGAGATTATCTTTTAAATAAAAACTTTAAGCAAAGTCAGGCTCAGACATTCAACACTTTATAAAAGGAAGACATGAGGGGTTGTTGTTTTATATGCAAAAAGTTCAGACATTGTAAGACCACTTTTGTTTTTTAAAGTCAGTAAGAAGAGAACCCGGTATCTGTTATATCTGCTCTTTAGGCGTATAGTTATATATGAAACGGATACGAAAGATACTTAGCATTTGTTATGCAGTCTAGTACTGAAGAGAAGTTATTGAACGATATCAATATAGTTAATGAATTTTTTGATGTTTTTTGTGATATTTACCTTGATTACCTTTAGAACGAGAGATAGAGTTTACTATTAATTTACAAACAGGTGTTAATCTTATATCTAGAGCACTTTATCGTATGACTCCTGCAGAATTATGAGAATTGTATGTTCAATTGCAAGAATTATTGGAGAAACACTTTGTTCGACCAAGTACCTCACCATGCGAAGTGTCAGTCTTATTCATGAAAAAGAAAGATGACTCACTTCGGCTTTGTATCGATTATTACTATAACGAACAAGTATCTACTACTTAGGATTCACAACTTATTCGACCATTTATGGGGAGTTCACGTGTTTTCGAAGATTGATCATTGGTCTAGATATTATTAGTTAAGGATTCAAGAAGCTGATATACCTAAGATGACTTTTAGGACTTGGTGAATTCTTAGTAATGCCTTTTGGGTTAATTAATGCTCCATCAACATTCATGGACTTGATGAATCGAATATTTCGAGATTATTTGGATAAATTCATCGTGATATTTATTGATGACATTTTGATATATTCTAAGAGGGAGTAAGAACATGCTGAGTACCTACGTATCGTACTTCATTTGTTACAGGAAAAACAGTCATATGCTAAACTCTCTAAGTGTTATTTCTGGTTTGAGCAGATTGGCTTTCTTGGTCACATTATATCTAAGGATGGTATCTCTGTGGATGCAACTAAGGTCACGGTTGTAGTCAATTGGGAAAGACTGAAGAGTGTTTCTAAGATACGTCGTTTTTTCTGGCTAACAAGATATTATCAAAAATTTATTGAGAGTTTTTTTAGTATTGTAGCTCCTCTCACTCGATTAACGAAGAAGGATACTCGATTTTAGTGGACAGATGAGTGTGAGAAGAGTTTCACAGAGTTAAAGATAAAATTGACTTTCGCACACTATTAGCATTGCTAGTTAGTAACAAAAATTTTAGAGTTTATTGTGATGCCTCAAATAAAGGTTTTCGTTGTGTTTTGATTGAAAAAGATAAAGTTCTATCTTATGCATCATAACAATTGAAGAAACATGAGGTAAATTATCGAATACATGACTTACAACTTATAACAGTTGTATTTACACTTAAAATTTAGAGACATTATTTGTATGGCGTTAAGTTTCAAATATTCACTAACCACAAGAGCTTAAAGTATATCTTTACACAACCTTATCTCAATATGCGACAAATGCGATGGCTTGAGTTCTTGGAGGATTATGATTGTGAAATTATTTATTACTTTAGAAAAATTAATGTAGTAATAGATGCCCTTAGTAGGAAAAGAAAAGAGTCGATAGCTCATTTTTCTATTATAGTACGAGTGACACCTGAACTTTGGTTGGGAGTACTTGTAGAGACGATATCGAGTTGAGGATGATTATAGATGAGATTCATAGTGGAAGTTAGCTCAGGTATAAGATATGTGAGGATGATGGTTCCTTATGATTTGAGTGATGCATATGTGTGCCTAAGATGAGCCATTGCGAAATGAGATATTAGAATCAGTGCATCGTAGTCGTTTCAGCATTCACCCTGATAGCACAAAGATGTATAAGGACATAAGCCTACAGTACCATTGGTCTAGAATAAAAAAGGCTATTGATGAATTTGTGACTAGATGTATGACTTGTCAGAAGGTAAAGGCAGATCACTAGTGACCCGTAGGAATCTTGAGACTATTACCTATTCTTGAGAGAAAATGACAACATATTAAAATAGATTTTGTTATTGGACTTCCTCTCACCTCCTTGAAGCATGATGCTATTTGAATAATTGTCGACAAACTTACTAAAGTTGTAGGATTTATACTCATTGAGAAGTATATATCATTATCTAAATTAACTATTGTTTATATCATTCAGATAGTTAAGTTATATGGTATGCCAAAGACCATTACTTCGGATAGAGATCCTTGTTTTACCTCTCATTTTTAGTGGAGCTTGCAAGATGCTTTACAAACAAGATTGCAGTTTAGCATGACCTTTCAACCATAGATCGATGGACAAGCTGAACGTACTATTTAGACTCTAGAAGATATGCTTCGAGTATGTGTGTTAGAAAGTAGGGACCAATGAGATAACCAGTTGTACTTAATTGACTTTACATATAATAATAGTTAGCAAGCGAGCATTGGGATGTCACCCTATGAGATGCATCATAGAGAAAAGTGCAAAACTCCATTATGTTTGGATGTTCTTGGGCTATGACCTACAATAGGACCAGAGATATTCGACAATCGTCAGATAAGATAAACTTGGTTCCTCAATGCATTAAAGCATCTCAAGACTGATAGAAGAGTTATGTAGATAAGATAAGTCATTATCTAGAGTTTATGGTTGACGATTATGTATTCTTAAAGTTCTCTCCAACTCGAGGAGTGACTCATTTCAAACTGAAAGGTAAGTTGAGTCCTAAGTATATTAGACCTTACTAAATCGTGAAATGAGTTGTAAATATTGCCTACCAATTGGAGTTGTTATCGTCATTGATTGGAGTGAATAACGTATTTCATGTATCTATGTTGCGGAAGTATGTTCCTCATCCTTTGCATATCATTGAGGCCGAGCTGTCACACATACATAAAGATTTGTCTTATGAAGAGGTGCTCATAGTCATATTAGATAGAAAAGAATAAATCTTGCATCGTCAAGTTTTAAGGACAGTGAAAATACACTGCAACCATCATTTGCTGAATAAAGTCACTTGGGAGCTTGAGGATGAGATACGAGAGAAGTATCCATGTCTCTTCAAGTATTTTCTAAATTTTGAGGATAGAATTTCTTTAAGGGGATAGAATGTAATAGACGATATAGGTCAGGATCCAGTTGGATCCAAACCTGCTTGATTTAAGAATTTATAGCAACACCTAACGCCCGACATTATTGTCCTTGGCTGGCTAAGGATGGTAATGGCAATTAAGGCGGTTAGCATCTAGGTCAAGCCCTATAAGAGGGCAGGGGGCGGCCTGTTGTTGAGCAGCCTCGGGAGAAGCCGCACGAGCCAGAGAATGTGGAAGAGTTTGTCGGAATCTGGTAAGAAAATCTCAATTTTGTTTTTTGTAAAAATTTTTATTTTTAATTGCTAAAACTGAGTTAGATCAAAGGGTTTTTGTTTAATTCATGCTAAATATTCGAAAACAAGCATTAATACGCGAAATTTTGTTCAAAACAAGTGTAGATTCATAATTTTTTTCTCAAATCCGAGATACTATTTTTTATGAATTTTCCGACAAGAACGCAATTATCGGCGATCGATCATGGGTTAGATTAGAAGAGGAGGGGCAAGCAGTCGGGTGGGGACTATCGTCAACCTTAGTCGTCGTCAGAAACTGGTGAAATTGACATCATAAAACCAAGAGAACCAACCCCTTTTGGGTGTGTCCCGTTTTTATGTCGTATAGGACACGACGTATCGTATCCGAATGTCACGAACCAACACAGATTTGTGTTGTGTCCTCATGTCACATGTTAAAAAATAGTTCTATGCAAAAATAGGTTTTGTGTCGGAAATGGGTCAGGTTTGAGTCGGGTCTTGAAATGGGTTTTGGGTCTGAAATATGACATGTATCAATAGTTGCAGGTTTTGTGTTGACACGGTGACACAAGCTACCTATTGTGTCACTCAGTTTGGATCGAATATAGATACTGGCATCAGTTCGGATCTAGGATAGCTTAAACGGATTCAGATTGGGTTTTAGGTAATTTTAGGGTCATTTGAGATCCGACGGTTTGTTGCGTTACATTTATAGTTAAATAAATTTTAATATTTTAATTATTTATAATTTTTTAGAGATTAAAATTAGAGGATTTGGTGGTGATAAGAGTGGTCTAGTGGTTTGGGAATTAGATCTTAGCGCTCCTTCATGTAGGGGGTTATGCATTCTTTTACATAATCATGTTAGAAATGATTTTCTTGTTTTAGATAGATTTAAATGTGCATGATTGATAAATATTTTATTGATGTTTATGAAATGATGTTCACAATTATCAGTTATTTGATATGCTTTTCAAATAGAACATGTTTATGACATTGATTGATAAAGAGCATGTTTTGATATGCATGTGTTGTATGAACATGGTATTTAAATGTTGTTGGATATGGATTTGGTTTTAAATATTTATGGATCTAGATATGATTTATGAATATGATGAACTGTAATTGGTTTTAGAAATGTAATGATGTGTGAATATATGAGTCATACTTGTGTAGGTTGTATTTGGTCTCTAGAGACTTGTAGGTCCCTCGGGCGAATATAGGGTGTCTTCTCGGGCACTCTGTCGTGAGAGTCAGCGTGGTTATTGTCATGGATGAGGTTACCGAGATATTGTTAGGGAGGGTCAGACGACTCCCGTGGCCTTTGAGACAAATAAAGTATGGTTGTAATTATCGTAACTAATGATGTGTGTATGCATGTGTGAATGTATGCATATGAATTTGATATCATAATTTAAATATGAAATTATGCTTTGTTCTGAAATGATTGTGAAATTATGCATGCTTTTAGTATGATTTCTATTTAAAGATATTTAACCTTCCTACGGAGCTATGTGTAAGAGCTTACCACATTATTTCACAATTCATCTTGAAGTTAACACTTTCAAGACACACGGAGTAGAGTAGGAGTTGGATAGAGCTGTATTTTTATTTTAGATGGTATGATAAGTATTACACGATTTAGAAAATCTTGTTATTCAGGGTTATTGTCAGGTGAGTCGTGCACCATTTTGGGTGTATTGTTTAAAACATTTATATGAATATTTATTTCAGTTAGATATTTCATTGAGTTTGTATTAAAATAATATTATATTTGGTTGCTATTCACTATCATGCCCACGTAATTAAATTAATATTATATTTGGTTGCTATTCACCATTTTGAGTGTATTGTTCAACTCGGGGCAGGTCGTAGTTGCAACCCGAGTGGGTGTAATAATTAGAGTGTTTTTTAATACATCTATACAAAAAAGTGCAATAGGTTGGAACATAAGTTGATGAATGACTTAGTTTTCATCCATTGTAACATGCGGCTCCAACAAAGATAATCTTGCATTAGTTACTACTTAAAAATTTAATTCAATATTTTATTTAATTTCAATTGTTAATTTTATTTACTAATTACTTATCTTTCTTTCTTGCACTCCTAACTGAAGAAGACAATGTGTTTGGAAAAGTTTGGATAATTAAATAAGAAAGGAGACATTAAAGATAATGAAGCAAATGCACTCCTAACTGAAGAAATAAAACTAATTTGATCCAATAAGTTTGGATAATTTTGATATATTAGAAGAGTAGATTATGTAAGATAATGAAGCAAATGCACTTCTAATTGAAGAAGACATTGCATGGATTAATTTTGAAAGAATGTACTAACAATATTATCAAGGTGATGAAGATTTTGATTTTGAAGCAGAAGGTGGTAAGGATCTTCAGCAAGGAGAAGATAAAGATTATTTACTTGATGATCATGATTATAATGTATAAATATATTTTTTCTTAATTATAAAAGTATTTTTTATTTTCCTAAGGATATCATGTACTGCTTCAAAACATATAATTCTTTTTTCAATTATTGAATGGTGAATGATGAACATGTATTACACTTTTGCATTAAATGAATTCTTTGCAATTATCATATTTTTTCTAAATTTTTATCAAATTTTTAATATTAAATTAAGATACAGAGCGATACAATACGTATCGTATCGTAGACCAAAATGATACATGATATGATACACATCAAACAACAATGGTCAATTCAATAACCAATATGGACCGATACTCAATTCTCATTCAAATTTATGAGTCAAAATCGAATTGAATTACTTATATATCCAAATTGAACCAAATCGGAAAAACTTATGTTCAATTAATCATTTAGTTCTATTTCTAACTTATAAAGTGATCTAAAATTTGGTTTGAGTAAGATGAATCAAAATGAAGACTACCTAAATGCTTTTACTTACCTGATCAAGGATACTTTATGTGTTAAAGAATATGAAATCTATCTTCTTCAACTGAAACCATCATTCCTTTGACTAACATGGAGATTATCATCTTACTTCCTTTCACTAAAGCCATAAATCACCATTCCTATCAAGTGATATGAACCTTAAACCAAAATCATTTAAGAGGCAAGAAATGTTTGGCCTTTAACAATAAAGCCATTGGTACATAACATGGAGGGTGCATCACACCAACATAGATGTACCTAACATTGAGAGGAGAAAGAAAGCATGTTAAAGAATGAATCAATAATAGCAGTAGTTGCTAGGAAATGGTGAAACTATTTTTATAAATCACTTCTTCGAATATCAAAACATTGTTCAGTAAGCTAATGGAGTGGTAGATACCATTATTCGGAAAAAGATTCATATCCTATGTTTACAAGATACAAAGTGGGTTGGAGAAAAAGTAAAGGTGATTGAGGATAAAGGTTTTAAATTATGGGTCTCAGGTAAGGAAAATGCTCGTAACGGAGTTGATATAATAAATAAAGATTTAAAGGATAGTGCAGTAGACATATAACGATATGGTGACCGAATCATAATGTTAAAATTAATGTTAAAAGTAGAGGTTTTGAATATACTTACGCACCTCAAGTAGGACTAGAAGCTAGTATAAAGACGATTTTTTGGGAGGAGTTTGATAAGGTGATTCAAAGAATTCCATAAAGGGAGATGATTTGTTTAGGAGGAGACTTAAATGAACATGTTGATAAAGAGGCATTAGGATATCAAGGTATTCATAAAAACTTTGGTTTTGGGGATATAAATGAGGAGGGTAGGGAGATTTTAAATTTTACTATGGCATTTGATCTCTTTATAGTCAATACAATCTTCAAAAAATGAGATGAAAATTTAATTATTTATAAGAGTGGCTTATCACAAACATAAATTGATTATTTTATTTATAAAAAAAAAAAGATAGAGCGTGTTATAAAGATTGCAAGGTAATTACAAGAGAAAGCTTAACCACTCAACATCAACTTTTAGTTATGGATTTACAAGTAAAAAAGTGGATAAAGAAGAAAAGAGTGCATCGAGTTATTCAGACTAAATAGTGGAACCTCAAAAACAGGAAAGAAGATATATTTAAATAGAAAGTCCTTGAAGGAGATGCATGGAATTATGTTGGTACACCTTGTGATATGTGGAACAATATGGCTATACATATTAGAAAAGTGACGAAAGATGTCTAAGGTAAATCTAAGGAGGTATATCGGCACAAAAAGAAGCTTGGTGGTGGAGTGAAATAATGTAAAATAAAATCAAGACAAAGAGGGTATGCTAAAAATTACATTATGCTAAGAAAACAAGTGAAACTTTAAAGGCTTATAAGAAAGCAAAGAAAGAAGTGAAAAAGGCCGTCAGTGAAGCAAAAGTTAAAATTTTGAAGGATTTATATACAAAAGTCAATTCAAAAGAGGGTGAAAGAGATATTTTTAGGATAACTAGGGTTAGAGATAAGAAAACTAAGGATTTTAATTTTGTTAGATACATAAAAAACAATGAGAAAATTCTAGTGATAAATGATATAAAAAATAGATGGTAAAACTATTTTTATAAGTTTTTTAATGAAAATAAAGATGTTAGTATTAGCTTAGGAGAGTTAGCAAATGAAAAAAGTATATAAACCACTATACAAGCTGCTGTGCAGTAACGACTATGTTTTGGAATATGAATGGCCTTTAAAAAAGGCCTTCATAGTGAAAATTTCCAAGCAGATTTGGGGAAGCCTCGGACCAGCCGGAAAACGTGAAAGAATCGGCTGGAATCCGGTGAGTTCACCTATTTTTCAGATTTTTGTTTTTTTCTAATTCTTGATGAAAAACTTGTTAAAAATCATCGTTTTGGGCTTGGATCGAAGATTTGAGGTAGAACTAAGTGTTTTGGTAGGTTAGATAAGTCGATGGTGTCGATTTGATAGGGGAACGGTTCCGATTCGCCGGATTTTTTATTTTCTACAACTTTTTCTTTTCACTTTCGTTTTTCGATGAAATGCCACCGTCGGTGGTTGTTCTTGGCCTTCAAAGAAAAGAAAAGAAGCATAGTTGAGGAAGAGGGGGGTCACCTTTGCCGACCTTAATCGTTCCCGAAAATCGGCGTCGAAAAATCATGGGAATTAGCCCTTTTGGGCGTGCCCCTCGTTTTCGTGTCGTGTCGTGTCGTGTCTAAAATATCGTAAACCAACACTAATTCGTGGCGTGTCCTTGTGTCGCATGTTAAGAACCAGTTCTATGTCAAAATAGGTTCCATGTTGGGTTCTATATCGGAAACGGGTCAAGTTTGGGTCATGTCTTGAAATAGGTTTGTAGGTTAGAAACAAGACTCATGTCAGTAGTTCAAGGTTCTGTGTTGACACAGTGACACAAGTTACCTATTGTGTCACTCATTTGGATCAGATATGGATCTGGATATCAATTTGGATCTTAGATAGCTTAAACGGATCCAAATTGGGGTTTGGGATCCGATTTGGATACAGTTTGTTTCGTTAGGTTCATAGTTAAATAAATTTTAATATTTTAATTATTTGTAATTGTTTAGAGATTAAAATTGGAGGATTTGGTGGTGATTAGAGTGGTCCAGCAGCTTGGGGACTAGATCTTAGCGCTCCTTATGCTAGGGGGTTATGCATTTTTTTACAGAACCATGCTAGAAGTGATTTTACTGTTTTAGATAGATTTAAATGTGCATGATTGATAAATGTTTCATTGATGTTTGTGAAATGTTATTCACAATTATGGGTTATTTGATATGCTTTTCAAATAAAACATGTTTATGACACTGTTTTATAAAGAGCATGTTTTGATATGCATGTGTTGTATGAACATGGTATTTAAATGTTGTGTGGATATGAGTTTTATTTTGGATAATTTTGGATCTGGATATGATTTGTGAATGTGATGAACTGTAATTGGTTTTAGAAATGTAATGATGTGTGAATATACGAGTTGTACTTGTGTGGTTTGTGTGGGGTCTCTAGAGACTTGTAAGTCCCTCGGGCGATCCGGCTTAGGGAAAATGTAGGGTGTGTTCCCAGACACTCTGTCGTGAGAGTCGGCGTGGTTACCGTCATGAATGGGGTTACCGAGGTCACGTTAGGGAGGGCCGGACAACTCCCGTGGCCTTTGGGGCAGACACAGTATGGGCTGTAATTATCGTAACTAATTTTAACAATCCAATTTTATAGATAGGTTGTTGAGATTTAAATTCAATAAATAAAAAAGTATACAGTTAAACAAAGTATACTTGCAAAAGTACATTTTCACCGTTTTATTTTTAAATTCAAAATCACTGCCATCAATCTTTAAAATTGGATAATTCATATTTGTTTGCATATGTTAACACCCAACTATATCAGTGCACACCGTTTTCTCTGTATATGTATATTTGTGTGTGTGGTTTGGTCCCTACCCTCTACCACCAGCATTTGTGTTAGATTTGGTTTTTCTGGTGGTTGAATTGTGCTAGTCGCATACTAGCACTTGCAATGTCTAGCTTTTGTGTGCATCTCTATGAAATTCTGAATTACTGCACCATGTGTAAGTAGTGCACCTATGTATCTAAGTTACATCTTAGATAAGATTTTTCTATTTCAAAAAAGAAAAGGTATATTCTTTTATTTGCTTTTCATATTCTAACGTGAACTATCTAATGTTTTGACTATATAATCCGAATTTGGTGTATTAGCTCCTTGTTAATGCATGATGCACCATCAAATCCAATCTCTCTCTATATATAACAACAACTAAGTCTTTTATAGGACGATTATATGAATTCTTTGTTTTTATAGAGGTGTATAATATGCTATTCTAATAGTTAACTCAACACTAGATCGCTTTTTTATTGTTTCCGCATTCATCCCTGACATGCTACAGCTATTCCTGGCAGTCTGGCCAACTGGAATGTACGGCGTCACGAACTTCAAATCGGTCAAACCGAGTTGAATTTCATATCGGGGTCTCTTCGCACGGACGCAATTTGCCCCCGATGAGCCGTCACTGGTCGACTGCATAAAGCCGCTGGTTAAAATGGGAAAAGAACACGTCGACTCTCTCTCTCTCTCTCTCTTCTCTCTCTCCTGGATTTGGTGCAAGCGGAGGGCCTTTGTTTAATCGCCTTTCGGATCTCCGAAGGCTTCTCCATTTCTCCGACGTTCGATTCCTAGCCAGATTGCCGATCTAGGGTTTGGAATCTCCATTTCCCCGGAAAACCCTAGGGGTCTTCCGTCGCTGAATTACTGTTACCGGTTCTTGATTTGTGGGAGCAATGGCGGCCGCTAGCGCCCCGATCACGATGAAGGAGGCTCTCACGGTAATCGTCTTGCACAATGATCTCATTTTGTAGATTTTTCTCTGGCCGATGATCCGGTAGCTTCTGCAACCTGCGGGGTCGAATTGGCAGTTCGTTTGTTTCTGTATGGAGAGCTGGTCTCCGATGGTTCAATTGCACCGACTTCATCATTTCGTTGTTTGATCCGTTTGAATGGTTTCCTTCCTGCTGGTTCTTAAGATCTAGGGTTTTATGTTTCATACTGAGTCTGCCCGTGTCATTTCTTTTCTCGAATTAATTGTTACGACTCCAAATTATGTCGTGTGCGCTCTTTTAATAGATCCGTACTGTTTGCTCTTGCTGATTGACTTGGAGTGCGTAATTCCAAAAATGCAACTCATGGATTAACACATTGTGTAACTATGTAATCCTTTGTGCTAGAAGCGGAGATCTTTATTAACTATAAATGTATTGGTATTTACGGTGTTTAGTTTTCATAGAGATCTGATCTATTCGTTGTATGGCATGCATTATTTGTTTTTGATCTTTTTCTTTGACAATACTGCTTCATAAATCAGGACAGTGTATATCGAGCATACTCAGATTTTCCCAACTGGTTGTTCTGCATTACATTTTGGCCTCTGACTGCTTCCTTTGCTTCTCCTTTCTTCCTTAAAAGAAGTTAATTGTGCCGCAGTATGGCTCTTCTGGGACTGCTATCTGATTGGATACATCTAATTCATGGTCTACTTGTGCACCGTTTCAGCTGACTAGCCTTGGGATCAATCCTCAGTTTATCACATTTACACATGTGACTATGGAATCCGATAAGTACATCTGTGTCAGGGAAACATCACCTCAGAACAGCGTCATTATAGTCGATATGAACATGCCCATGCAACCCCTCAGAAGACCTATTACAGCTGACTCTGCATTGATGAATCCAAATACTAGAATATTGGCTCTTAAAGGTAATTATCTTTCGTTGGGTTTCATGTACTTCTCTTCAACATGAAACCATGCAAAATTTTATCTGCTATGAGCGGTTTGTTCAAAAGTGCACCCCTGCTTATGGCAATCATCATTTAATTCTATCAGCAGCTTTAAATGCCATATTCTTGGTGTTTCTCATATTCTTGTTGTATGTAGTGTGGCAATTGATTGACAATGTAGTTTGGCTATTCATATTTCATAGTTTTATTATTTCTTAATGTATTCATATTTCATAGTTTTATTATTTCTTAATGATGGTTTCCTTCTATTTTGTAGACATATTTTGTGTCTCAATTTGTAATTTAATCCTTTTCATGCACACTGCAAGTCATTGTGAATGCAATCAATGATTCAATATGATAGACCTGTAGTGTTAACCCATTTGATATGCCTTGTGATACACTTTTTTTTACAGCATTTCTTTGGGAAAAAGGAAGAACATTTCACGCTTGCGTGCTTAGTTACGTGATTATTGGTCCAGGGCTCTTCATACCTAAATAGTTTCTTTAGAGAAATGGAAAAGCTCTTACAACTGAAGTTACTATAGTTGTTTGCATGTACTTGTGTTTGAGTGATAGTCGTAAACTCCCGGCATTGTAGTTATCTTATTCTTGTAATTCTAGACAATCTCTGATTGTATCTAATCTGAATTGAAGCTCAAATACCGGGAAGTACTCAGGATCACCTCCAGATATTCAACATTGAGTTGAAAGCTAAAATCAAATCCTATCAGATGCCTGAACAGGTGTTACTTCCTTCCAATGCCAAACCATAATATGTTATCAAATTGGATTTTGCAATTGACACATAGTGATCTTTCATGTGTTACTTTGTAGGTTGTCTTCTGGAAATGGATTACTCCAAAGTTGTTGGGATTAGTTACTCAAACATCAGTATATCACTGGTCAATAGAAGGTGATTGGCAGCTATCTTTTTCTTGCTTGATAGTCTAACCACTTGGGATGTCAAGTACTTTCATCATGGTTGTGGACATTTCCTGAAGAACATATGACTTACTTATAGGGGAGGTGGAGCCTGTGAAGATGTTTGAAAGGACAGCTAACTTATCCAATAATCAGATAATCAATTACCGGTGTGATCCCTCTGAAAAATGGCTTGTTTTAATTGGAATTGCTCCCGGTGCACCAGAGGTATGTTTGCTTGGTAGAGTTAGTGTTTCCATCTAATTTTTGGAATAAAGGTGCTGTGCTATTTGTTTATGAACCTCATCTTGAGTCCCTATCAATTTTTCTTAAACTCATTAGTTTCATACGTGGAAATATTTGGAGAGGTCAACATCACATGAATTTAACCTCAAATTCTTTTCTTATTTTGTTTCATGAATCCAACCATGTATACTCAGCTTGAATCCTGTTTGTTTGAGACAACAGTTTAACTTTTTCCATTGAAATTTTTTCTACTAAACTTGTATTTTTAGATGTTAACGGTATGGAAGATTCATATGCTGCTCCAGGTTGGATTTCAGTGGTTAAAAAGTTGATCTTGCATCTTTTATTCTCCACATGGTCAGATCTTAGAAACTCAAACGAGGGCGTCTCCCAAGGCCTTTGTCCATGCAAAGGCCTGGTATCAAATATTTTGGTTTTATAGGCATTGTAGTGGTCGGTATTTTGAAAAACTAAGAGCAGAAAAGGAGACTTAGCAGCTTTGCTGATGAGAGTTTCAGGGATTTTTTAGCATGTCTATGAATTCAATAGTTTTCCAGCTGCCACCTTTTCCCTCTGTACGTTGTTCTACTTATTAATATATCCTTTTCTGTGGAAGTTCTTTGTCAATTGTTGGCTGTCAACAAGTTGTCTATCCAACCCATTTTGGTTCCCAAAAACCTTCCATTTATAGTTGGATACTGGTTAGGGTTCTGGTGGTTGTCAATTTATATGAGATGTCATATCAGGCCTCATTATTATTTTAAGTTTCTGTGTCTGGGATTAACTTAGCATCAGACTGGTTCGCAAAGTTAATCAGCCATGTTGTGTAATTGCAGATGAGTTTAGACTTCCTGCATGCACACACACATATATCAGCAACTAGATCCACTATATTGTATGGTTTTGATTTTTGGGCAGTTAATCATCAACATATACAAAAAAAAGTTTGTGGCAGAAATGAAGATACCGAGATGGATGAAAAAGTTTGTGGCAGAAATGTAGATACCGAGATGGATGAATGGTGGTCACACAAGGAAGACCATATACATAATGTGGTTATTAGAAATAAATTAGGAGTTGAACCAATAGATGATAAAATGAGAGAAAATCGTTTAAGATGGTTTGTACATGTAGAAAGGCAACCAAAAGAAGCTTCCGTAAGAAGGTTGTAGGTATGAGAAACTAGATTGTAAAATGGTAAAAGAGGAATAGGAACACTACAAAAGTGTTAGAAAGAAACAATAAATAATGATCTAGTTTATGTTGAGTTAACTACTAGCATGGCACATGATCGGGCTCAATAGAAACAAAGAATCCATATAGCCGACCCCATCTAGTATTGGAAAAGGCTTTGTTTATATATATATATATATATATATATATATATATATATATATATATATATATATATATATATATATATATATACAACAACAACTAAGCCTTTTCCCATACTAGACGGGGTCGGCTACATGGATTCTTTGTTTCCACAGATCTCTATCGTGTGCCATGTTAGCAGTTAACTCCCAATAAGCTAGATCATTCTTTATTGTTTCTTTCCAACACTTTTGTGGTCGTCCTCTACCTCTTTTAATACTTTCCAAATTTAGGTTTTCTAACCTTCTTACAGGTTCTTCTTTTGATCTTCTTTCTATATGTCCAAACCATCTTAAACGATGTTCTCTCATTTTATCCTCTATTGGTGCCACTCCTAATTTGTTTCTAATAACCTCATTATGTATACGGTCTTTTCTTGTATGACCACTCATCCATCTCAACATCTTCATTTCTGTCACAGACATCTTTTGTACATGTTGATGATTAACTGCCCAACACTCAGAACCATAAAACATGGCAGGCCTAACTGCTGCTCTATAATATTTACCTTTTAATTTTAATGGTATCTTCTTATCACAAAGAATACCTGATGCTCCTCTCCATTTTAACCAACCAACATTAATTCTATGTGTAACATCTCCATCAATTCTTCCATCACTTTGAAAAATTGACCCTAGGTATTTAAAACTTTCCTTTTGGGGAATGCAATGTGTGCCAATTTTAATTTCTATGTCCTCTGAAGTAGCCAAATGATCAAACTTACATTCCATATATTCTGTCTTTGTTCTACTAAGTCGGAGGCCTTTGTTTTCTAATGTTTCTCTCCATAGTTCCAATTTTCTATTAACTTTTTCCTTAGACTCCTCCACTAATACAATGTCATCTGCAAATAACATACACCAAGGTACTTCATCTTGAATATGTTTTGTTAACTCATCCATCACCATTATAAATAAGTATGGACTTAAAGTTGATCCTTGATGTAACCCAATATTAACTTCAAAGAAGTCTGTCGTTCCTTCATGAGTCCTCACACATGTTTTTGCACCATCATACATGTCTCTTATAAGGTTAATATATGTCAATGGGATACCTCTTTTTCCAAAGTTCTCGAAAGAACCTCCCTCGGTACCCTATCATAAGCTTTTTCTAGATCAATAAATATCATGTGAAGGTCTTTCTTTTTTGCTCTAAAATGTTCCATAAGACGTCTCAAAAGGTGAATCGCTTCAATAGTAGATCTACCTGGCATAAATCCAAATTGGTTCTCTGTTGTACTTGATACTTGTCTTAACCTACGTTCGATAATTCTTTCCCATAATTTCATAGTATGACTCATTAACTTGATACCTCGATAATTCGCACAATTTTGAATGTCTCCCTTGTTCTTATATACGGGTATAAGTATACTTGCTCTCCATTCCTCGGGCATCTTTTGGTTTTTCCATATTTCATTAAATAGTCTTGTGAGCCAAGTGATTCCTATTTCTCCTAGTATTTTCCAAACTTCTATAGGAATATTATCTGGTCCTACCGATTTACCACTCTTCATATGTTTAAGAGCCTCTTTGACTTCATTCTTTTGAATACGTCGGTAGAAATTGTGGTTTATATACTTTTCTGACTTGGCTAAATCTCCTAAACTAATACTAACATCTTTATTTTCATTAAAAAGATTATAAAAATAGTTTTTCCATCTATTTCTTATATCATCATTTGCCACTAGAATTTTTTCATCCTCGTCTTTTATGCATCTAACATAATTAAGATCTTTAGTTTTCTTATCTCTAGCCCTAGCTATCCTAAAAATATCTCTTTCACCCTCTTTTGAGTTGAGTTTTTATATAAGTCCTCCCAAATCTTAGCTTTTGCTTCACTAATGGCCTTTTTTGCTTCATTTTTTGCTTTCTTATAAGCTTCTAAAGTTTCACTAGTTTTCTTAGCATAATGTAATTTGTAACATGCCCTCTTTGCCTTGATTTTGTTTTGTACTACTTCACTCCACCACCAAGCTTCTTTTTGTGCCGGTACACCTCCCTTAGATACCCCTAACACATCTTTCGCCACTTTCCTAATATGTATAGCCATATTGTTCCACATATCAGAAGGTGTGCCAACATAATTCCAAACATCTCCTTGAAGGACTTTTTGTTTAAATATATCTTCTTTCTCACTTTTGAGGTTCCACCATTTAGTCCAAATAGCTCGATGCACTCTTTTCTTCTTTGTCCATTTTTTTATTTGTAAATCCATAACTAAAAGTCGATGTTGGGTGGTTAAGCTTTCTCCTGGAATTACCTTACAATCGTTACAACACGCTCTATCTTTTTTTCTACAAATAAAGTAATCAATTTGTGTTTGTGATAAGCCACATATATATATATATATTTATATGTAGATGTATATGCATATGTCAATGTATAGACCCATATAACATTAAACAACATCGCCACAGTGGCATAGTGTGGATGCTTTGCACTGAATTAGAGGTGCCTAGTGCAAGTATAACTGAAGCGCATAAAGTTGGTATATAATGCACAAACTGAGCTAACCTATGTGTTTCCTTATACCCTCATATTACAAATAACTTAGGATTATTGGTTTTGAATAACAAACTTTGTTCATGGGCTGTGTGCTGCTTTTCCAGAGACCTCAACTTGTTAAGGGCAACATGCAACTATTCTCTGTGGATCAACAACGCAGCCAAGCTCTGGAGGCGCATGCCGCTGCATTTGCATCTTTTAAGGTGAGTTTCATTCAATTGCCTTCTGCAGGGAACATTGTTTTATCAAGTTGTGATGTCTTGATGCACTACTTTTTGTGCAGGTTGCAGGACATGAAAATCCTTCTATTCTTATTTGCTTCGCCTCAAAGACAATGAATGCAGGCCAAATTACTTCAAAGTTGCATGTTATTGAACTCGGTGCTCAGCCAGGTATGCTTTTGCATTTACGAGCTTCAGCATGCATGCAAGGGTTAACTTTTAGTCTTGTGGAGTTGGAAGTAACTTCCTTTGAATGCCAAAGTCTGAGCAACTTTTCTCTCGACTTATATTCAGGCTTTTGCTTCCATTTGCTTTTAACTGATTTATATATTTTGATCAGGAAAACCAGTCTTCACAAAGAAGCAGGCTGACCTTTTCTTTCCCCCGGACTTCGCTGATGACTTTCCTGTGTCAATGCAGGTGGAGTATCTTAATTCTCATAGGTATTAAGTTACAATTAGTTGGTGAACTTTGTTTTGCTCTTGTGCAGATCTCACACAAATACAGTCTGATTTATGTGGTTACCAAGCTTGGACTTCTTTTTGTGTACGATCTTGAGACTGCTGCTGCAATTTATAGAAATAGAATCAGTCCAGATCCTATATTTTTGACGGCTGAAGCCTCATCAGTTGGAGGATTTTATGCTGTCAATAGGAGAGGCCAAGTATTACTTGCAACTGTTAATGAGGCAACAATTGTTCCTTTTGTCAGTGGTCAAGTAAGTTCTGAAGATAGCAAGTTTTTTTCTTCAATGTAATAAGTTTGGTGAACAGTTATTCATGAAAATATTTTACAGTTGAACAGTCTGGAGCTGGCAGTAAACCTTGCCAAAAGGGGAAACCTTCCAGGGGCAGAAAATTTGGTGCGCCTTCTCTGCCTGCACATCTACTTAAACAAAGACTTGCATCATGTTAGAATGTTCAAAATTGCATCTCATTATTTGGGGGGGGGGTGTCGTTGAAAATATCAGGTGGGTACAGATTGTTATTTGTTTATGTGCAAGGGGATCATAAATGCATATACCTTTATCAAGGTGTGGTATTTTGTAGGTTTTCTAACGATAATGTCATGATGATATTGATGTTTGAGGATGCCTTTTGATTGCAAACGGCTATTGAGATTTTTATGAGGTCCACTTTTAAAAAAATGAGACGTTCTTTTTATTATGTAAATTTGTTATTGTAAACCAAAGAAGTTATTCTAAACAAACAAACAACAACTAAGCCTTTTCCCATACTAGATGGGGTCATCTACATGGATTCTTTGTTTCCACATATCCCTATCGTGTGCCATGTTAGCAGTTAACTCACAATAAGCTAGATCATTCTTTATTGTTTCTTTCCAACACTTTGTGGTCGTTCTCTACCTCTTTTAATACTTTCCAAATTTAGTTTTTCATACCTTCTTACAGGTTCTTCTTTTGATCTTCTTTTTATATGTCCAAACCATTTTAAATGATATTCTCTCATTTTATCCTCTATTGGTGCTACTCCTAATTTGTTTCTAATAACCTCATTATGTATATGGTTTTTTCTTGTATGACCACTCATGCATCTCAACATCTTCGTTTCTGTCACAGACATCTTTTGTACATGTTGATGATTAACTGCCCAACACTCAGAACCATAAAACATGGCAGGCCTAATTGTTGTTCTATAATATTTACCTTTTAACTTTATAAAGAATACTTGATGCTCCTCTCCATTTTAATCAACCAACATTAATTCTATGCGTAACATCTCTGTTAATTCTTCTTGACTCTAGGTATTTAAAACTTTCCTTTTGGAGGATGCAATGTGTGCCAATTTTAATTTTTATGTCCTCTGAAGTAACCAAATGATCAAACTTACATTCCATATATTCTGTCTTTGTTCTACTAAGTCGGAGGCCTATGCTTTCTAATGTTTCTCTCCATAGTTCCAATTTTCTATTAACTTTTTCCTTAGGAGTCTCCACTAACACAATGTCATCTGCAAATAACATACACCAAGGTACTTCATCTTGAATATGTTTTGTTAACTCATCAATCACCATTATAAATAAGTATGGACTTAAAGTTGATCCTTGATGTAACCCAATATTAACTTCAAAGAAGTCTATCATTCCTTCATGAGTCCTCACACATGTTTTTGCACCATCGTACATGTCTCTTATAAGGTTAATGTATGTCAATGGGATACCTTTTTTTTTTCAAAGTTCTCCAAAGAACCTCCCTCGGTACCCTATCATAAACTTTTTCTAGATCAATAAATATCATGTGAAGGTTTTTCTTTTTTGCTCTAAAGTGTTCCATAAGACGTCTCAAAAGGTGAATCGCTTCAACAATAGATCTGTCTGTCATGAATCCAAATTGGTTCTCTGTTATACTTGATACTTGTCTTAACCTACGTTCGATAATTCTTTCCCATAATTTCATAGTATGGCTCATTAACTTGATACTCGATAATTCACACAATTCCGAATGTCTCCCTTGTTCTTATATATAGGTATAAGTGTACTCGCTCTCCATTCCTCGGGCATCTTTTGGTTTCTCCATATTTCATTAAATAGTCTTGTGAGCCAAGTGATTACTATTTCTCCTAGTATTTTTCAAACTTCTACAGGAATATTGTCTGGTCCTACCGATTTACCACCCTTCATATGTTTAAGAGCCTCTTTGACTTCATTCATTTGAATACGTCGGTAGAAATTGTGGTTTATATACTTTTCTGATTTGGCTAACTCTCCTAAGCAAATACTAACATCTTTATTTTCATTAAAAAGCTGATATTATTTTTTGACTTAGTTACGAAGGCGGCAGATCTGTTTCCTCTTTTTTTGTTATGATCCCCATCCTTTTGTAATTCCCATAAATAAGTTATTATATAAGAACATTGATATAATATAAGTGTAAAATGATTTGTTTGCTGTGGCATGACTGGTATCATGTCATCAATGTTTTGGTGCCTTTTATGTGAAAGACAGACAGCCTTTCACATAAAACTATCAGATTTATATGAAAGGCTGTCTTTCTATGTAACACTGTCACTTCTACACTTTACATGATTCAGTACAGTTGATGGCTCTAGTTTTTCTTCAAATTGCAGCCCCTGCTCGTTCTGGTTTCCTTGAAATTGTTTATATGAAACAAACAAACAATGACTCTAGTTTTTCTTTTCTGGAGAACATAACGAGGCATAAATTAGACAAAGTAGAGTTGGCTTTGACCCATGTTTTGCTTTCCTTTGTCAAAACAGACCAAAGATGTCTGATGTCAGACTATGTCACATGGTTGTTGCTTTAATTGATTAATATATTTGTAATCGTTATATTCTATTTTTATGCAAATACATTGGAGTATTTGCATGATGCATCTAGATCCTGGTGAAGATCCCTGTTCTCGTTGAAGTTTCATGTCCTGGAGATATTGATGATTTATCTTTCTGGTGCAGGTTGTTCAGCGATTCCAGGAGTTATTTTCCCAGACAAAGTACAAGGAGGCTGCTGAGCTTGCTGCTGAGTCACCTCAAGGAATTCTCCGTACTCCAGAAACCGTGGCAAAGTTTCAGGTGGTGTGCTTCTCCTGATTTTTATTTTCTCGCATATCATTGTAAATGTGCTTTGAAGGTCTGGTATAAAGTATAATTTGAACTAGATTGTTTTGATGGATATGATTTGAGAACTTCATCTTTGGGTTATTTTCACCATGTATTCTTGGGGATATGTGATAGTTTTTTCATTTTCAAATGATTTTCTTTTTTGTTCAACTCCCTCTTGTTTTTTTGTTATTATGCTGAATTTATTATGTGTCATAGTCTTCATTGGTTTCCTCAGATGATTACGAAGGCGATTCTTTTGCTAAGAGGTAGCTCATCCTTTTCTGTTGTAGAGTGTTCCTGTACAAGCCGGACAGACTCCACCACTGCTTCAGTACTTTGGGACATTACTGACAAGGGGCAAGCTTAATACATTTGAGTCACTGGAGCTATCACGTTTGGTTGTGAATCAGAATAAGAAGAATCTTTTAGAAAATTGGCTGGCTGAAGACAAACTTGAATGCAGTGAAGAGCTGGGGGATCTTGTGAAGGTATTATAATTCTTTGGTTTTAAGAATGGCATGGTGTCGGCCTTATTATTTCTTGTGTTTTTTTCCTTTACGTTGTTCTATATCAGATTAGGGTATGTTTCACTTATCTGGGTTATTGCTTCTGTCCTATCTTTGAATTAGCTGTTCCTTATGGAGTACTCTGTAAAATTGCACTTCTGTTTGTGCTATTTCGTTGGTTATAAAGTGCTGGTGACATGTGTTTTCAAATAATTTCACTTTATCTTTTGTGCAGCTTGGGTGTAGAGTGCATGAGCTGCACTTTTGGATCATTTGGATGTCTTATTGAAAAAATCTACATTTTTAAGGAGAGTTTAAGTAAAACTCATGGAGAAAATAAGAGAAAATGGTTACTGCAGATACATCACATAACCAGAGTTCATTCACTGTAAATGAAAGGAAAGTCATCAATCAGTAGGACGCCACAGTTCAATTACAATTGGCTTAGTTTGAGATTATCTAATTTTGGTCATACAACTGCAATATAGCAGAATAACTAAATGTATGTATTGGTTCTGCTTGTGTGCCTGCAGTGTGCAACATGGTGAAGGTTTTGTGTTGTCAGTCCTTGATATTCTACAAACGGCGACAACAGTTTTTTTTCTCTTTTCTGAGAATAAATCTAGTGCATGATTCTTCACGTTCATAATGGCAGGAAGACATTTAAAACTGCATAACAATGTCATCTTCATAATGAGAAGTTGAAAGATACTTCCTCACGTTTTTAGTGGGAAAATAAGTCTTTACATCATCTATAAACATATTGTAAGATACACAGATATAGAATAGTAGAATAAAAGTGGTTCCAATTAAATTGCATATAACAATTGTAAATTTCACGATAAATTTGGTCTAAGGCTCTAAGCAATCATGTCAAACATTTTCTGCTTCTGTCTGCTGAGAATCATACTTTCTGGTGATATTATGCTTGACCACCATGTCTCTACATGGTAGAAGATGCCCTGAAATGAGTTTTGGAAATTGTGTTTGCAGCCTAGCTCTTCCTGTTTGGTTTTTCTTGAGAAATGAGAAGCACGGCTATCCATCACTTTCTGTTGCGCATAGCCTACTAACTTTTACAAGAAGAGAGTGTCGTATGCTAATATTTTTTATCCATTTTGTTGATTAGACTGTGGATAATGATCTAGCGCTGAAAATATACATTAAGGCGAGAGCCACCCCTAAAGTTGTTGCAGCTTTCGCTGAGAGGAGAGAGTTTGACAAAATACTCATTTACTCCAAACAAGTAAGTTGCAACTCTTTTTTTCTTTTATCGTTAATGAAGGCATAAAAAAGTTCATTTGTTCTTTTATCCCACTCGGGGTTTTCTCCACAAGCAATTTGTTATTCACTGTGTACACTTTCTTGATCCAGGTTGGGTATAACCCTGATTATCTCTTCCTTCTACAAACTATTTTGAGATCTGATCCCCAGGTACCTCTTTTTGTTTTTTGGTGGTATAGCAAAATGGAATTTTATTCTTCAATTCTTTTATGAATAGCTAACTTCTCTTTCAACTATGTTATTCATTTCCACATTCTCTATGCATCAAAAGATAGTTTACATGCTTATCTTTGAAAAAGATGCTGGATGTCTCAAATGGAGGGAGGTTGTCCAGTTGATTACAACACCATAACTGATCTGTTTCTTCAGGTTGATTATCTACTGTGATTAAGCCATTATGGTGATTAGTAATTTAATATTCCTACTTCATGGTCATATTGATGTAGTATGAAATGTTTCTTTAAGTGGCATTATCTTGATTAAGACATATAAGCATCTTCCATGTCATTTCCCCTCCTTATTTTAGCAATGTATTGTTGGACAGTCCATTTATTAGCTTCTGGTTATTTTTTTGTCCTGCTCAGAGAAACTTGATCCGTGAGGCAACTGCCTTTCTCCTAGATGTTTTGAAGCCAAATCTACCAGAACATGGGTACCTTCAAACAAAGGTTTCAGTCTTCATTTCTCATTTGGTATAGGCATTTTACTCCTTTAATTCTTTCTTTGCAGTGATTCAATCTTCTTGTGAATTGTTTCTCAGGTGTTGGAGATAAATCTGGTAACTTTCCCTAATGTTGCCGATGCAATTTTGGCTAATGGCATGTTCAGCCATTATGACCGTCCTCGTATTGCCCAACTTTGTGAAAAAGCTGGTCTTTATGTGCGAGCTTTGCAAGTAATTACTCGCCAAATGTGTTGTTTTCTTACCCTTTTCCTAGTTTAAGCTGAAAGTCATCCCTTTTGTTGATTGCATTATTCTTGGTGCAGCATTATACAGAGTTGCCAGATATAAAACGTGTGATTGTAAATACACATGCAATTGAACCACAGGTTTACGTGCCCCATTGCTTTTTTAAGTTATCTATTTTAACATCATTTTAGTTTTAAAATACTTACTCATTATGTGATTGTTGCAGTCACTTGTAGAGTTTTTGGTACTCTGTCACGAGAATGGGCATTAGAGTGCATGAAAGACCTATTGCTGGTCAATCTTAGAGGAAACCTACAGATAATTGTGCAGGTATGGAAGTGTCATTGTCTTCTAGAACTTAAGTTATTAATAATTAATTGATAACTGAAGCTTACTTATGTCTGCCCAGGTTGCTAAAGAATATTGTGAACAATTGGGCATTGATGGTTGCATCAAGCTTTTTGAGCAGTTCAAATCCTATGAAGGACTTTACTTTTTCCTGGGCTCGTATTTGAGCTCCAGGTAATTTTTTCATTTGGAAAGAACTGTTTTGGCTGGTGGACAAATGATCCCATTTGTACAGGAGATATTGTCCAATGTATATCTTCTAATATTTACCTCTCTGAATAATATGGGACAGTGAGGATCCTGACATTCACTTTAAGTACATTGAGGCAGCAGCAAAGACTGGACAAATCAAAGAGGTCGAGCGTGTGACTAGAGAATCAAGTTTCTATGATCCTGAGAAAACAAAGAACTTTCTAATGGAAGCTAAGCTTCCAGATGCACGACCTCTGATTAATGTTTGTGACCGTTTTGGATTTGTTCCCGGATCTAACACATTATCTATACACAAACAACATGCTTCGCTACATTGAAGGTTATGTGATGGCCTGAAGGCTGAACAATTACCAACACAATCTATACATCCAGCTTATCTTTTCCTCAGAATAGTATGTTAGGCGTCTCCAACCATGCTTTATCTGGGTTAGTATGGCTGTGCTTGAAACTTGTTCAGGACGTATCCATTTCTGTAAGAGGCAATCACCTCTTACTCTGGTCATGCTCATTCGCAGATCCACAGTGTAATTATTTTGAAATCTTTTAAGCCTCCAGCTTCTTTTGTTTTGGGGCAGAAAACTTTATAAGCCTATTGTTACGTTATGATAGATTAGTATCCTATTGTTTATGTGCCCTTGCTACAGCATTTGGTGAGGAAGAGTGATACCTGGTTTTGCTTTGTTTGGCGCTTCCTATTGTTTATTGTCATTATTGACATGTTTGGTGTGTTAATATAATGCCTTTTAATGTCTTCAGGTGAATCCCGGGAATGCTCCTTTAGTGGTTGGTCAGCTTTTAGATGACGAGTGTCCGGAAGATTTTATCAAAGGCCTCATTCTTTCTGTTCGTTCATTACTGCCGGTGGAGCCCCTTGTGGAGAATGTGAGAAGAGGTGGTATCTGTTCTCAAATCCTACATATTGTGCAGCATTGTGTTCATGTTTCTGATTTTCCCTCTCTGGTGCTTTTTTGGCATTAGAGGATATCGCCTTCGTTTGCTCACACAGTTCTTGGGAACATCTAGAAGTTAGTGAGGGAGCCAGGATGTACATGATTCATAGCACTCGGTAAAATCATCATTGATAGCAACAACAACCCAGAGCATTTCTCACCTACCAACCCATACTATGATTCTCGAGTTGTGGGAAAATATTGTGAGAAACGTGGATCCCACCTTGGCATATCAATGTCACAAACAAAAATTCTTTGTTCAAACTGCAAGCAAGGTTTGTGGTGTTTATGTGGCCTTTCTTCCACCAAATCATTTTTCTTGGATTCAATGTTTACATGCTTATATTGTGATGACAGATATGTTGTTGAGAGAATGGATACTGATCTGTGGGAGAAGGTTCTTAACCCTGATAATGACTACAGAAGGCAACTTATTGATCAGGTTGTGTCTACTGCTTTGCCTGAAAGCAAGAGCCCTGAACAAGTTTCTGCAGCTGTTAAGGCTTTCATGACTGCTGATCTGCCTCATGAATTGATTGAGCTTCTTGAGAAGATTGTGCTTCAGAATTCTGCATTCAGTGGGAACTTCAATTTGCAGAATCTTGCTTATTTTGACAGCAATAAAAGGCTGATCCCATCTAGAGTTATGGATTATATTAATAGACTGGATAATTTTGATGGGCCTGCAGTTGGAAAATGGCTGTGGAAGCTCAGTTATATGAGGAAGCATTTGCAATTTTCAAGAAGTTCAACTTGAATGTTCAAGCAGTCAATGTCTTGCTAGATAATATTCATAGCATTGATAGAGCTGTGGAGTTTGCTTTCAGAGTTGAAGAAGATGCTGTGTGGAGTCAGGTGGCCAAGGCTCAACTCAGGGAAGGGCTAGTAAGTGATGCAATTGAGTCATTTATACGAGCAGATGATGCCACACACAATTTTTGGATGTTATCCGTGCTGCTGCTGAAGATGCCAATGTTTACCATGACTTGGTGAAATACTTGCTGATGGTAAGACAGAAAGCAAAAGAACCCAAGGTGGACAGTGAGCTCATTTATGCATATGCAAAGATTGATAGGCTCAGTGACATTGAGGAGTTCATTCTTATGCCAAATGTTGCTAATCTTCAAAATGTTGGTGACCGTTGTATGATGAAGAATTATATGAGGCTGCAAAAATCATATTTGCTTTTATATCTAACTGGGCCAAGTTGGCAGTCACACTGGTGAAGTTAAACAGTTCCAAGGTGCTGTTGATGCGGCAAGGAAAGCCAACAGCTCAAAAACATGGAAGGAAGTTTGCTTTGCTTGTGTTGATGCAGAGGAGTTTCGGGCCTGTGATGAACAGCAGCACTGGAAGGAACTTACATACCTATACATCAATATGATGAGTTTGATAATCATATCGATAAATTGGCTGTGTCTGGCCTGGCCTGGCCTGACCTATGGAGTAAAGGACCAAAGTTGAACCTTCAGTAAGGGTGTCAGTTTCCTATTCCGGGTCATGTTCATGTCAAATCATTTATTGTTCACGTCAATAACATGTTTACGTGAACAGACCCCAATTCTCCTATTCTTTATGTTGCTTTGAGTAGATACATTGTGGACTCTAAAGGTCGTATACTTTTTGGGTTTCCTGTCATGTCTGAAAGTTTGTCTCATGTCGTGTTTCTTTGTTGTATCATGTAGTGTTCATGTCAAAATTGGACAACCAGAACACAACCCGAGTTTTCTCATGTCACCTTGGGTGGACACAAACAGGAAATTTCCGAGTTCCATTCATTCCGGCACATGTCTCTGTTCATCATGGCTTGCTTGTTCTATAGGTTTGACCATCAGAATGGTCTTGTTGATGCCCTAGCTGGTTGTGATTTGGACTTGGATCTATCTTATTTCATGTTGTTTTAACCACAGGCAGGACACTTGCTTCTTGTCAAACCATACATGGTTGCAGTACAGAGCAACAATGTTGCTGCTGTAAATGAAGCTCTGAATGAAATTTATGTTGAAGAGGAGGATTATGAGAGGCTACGAGAATCAATTGATATTCATGATAACTTTGATCAAATTGGCCTCGCACAGAAGGTTAGTTATTTCTTCGCTACAACATCTTTTTTTTTTGTGTGTATTCTCTTCTCTATCCATCCTCTTTCACCGACAGATTGAGAAGCATGAGCTTCTTGAGATGCGGAGAGTTGCGGCTTACATATATAAAAAGGCTGGTAGGTGGCAGCAGTCAGTGCAACTATCCAAGAAGGACAACCTCTACAAGGATGCCATGGAGACATGTTCCCAGTCTGGGAACCGTGAACTGGCTGAGGAGCTGCTTGTTTACTTCATTGAAAAGGTAGTTTGCCAGTTTAATCATGTTCGGTTTATACCATAGAAACCAGATCACATCATAGGAATCAAGGTTCCTTTGACCAAGACAGCCAACCCCACTGCTATGCTAGTGCTGTCGTGAGTGGGGCCAGTGGGCCTGTAAGAAAAAAAAACTTGCTTGTTTACTTTGATTTGTAACTTGATGCATGGACCTGAATGCTCGTATAGCGGAAATCTTCCTTAATCCTTTTGACAATCTTTATTGTTGAAGGGATAAGGTTGTTAGTTCCATACTTGGTGCATGCATGCCTGGCTTCAGCCTCCCTTTGTAACCAGAAAGAAAAAATCAAGGATGCTTTTGTTCCCGTTATGTTTGGTATTTGTGTGTCTACATTCTCCTCGCCACCTTTTTAAATTTATGAATTAAGTCTGTTACCTTACACGGTCAGCCACTATTTCTTGTTTATAATGGTTTGGCCTGCCTGTTGTTCTAGCGGCATATTGCTTTCTATATCATTTTATCATCTATATGTTTGCAAAAGGTTAACATGGTCTGATCTGCAGGGAAAGAAAGAGTGCTTCTCTGCATGCTTGTTTATATGCTATGACTTGATCCGGCCTGATGTTGCCCTTGAGCTTGCTTGGATGAATAACATTATCGATTTCACTTTCCCATACCTCCTTCAGGTGAGTGTCGGTCATTATTTCTGAGGCTTTCTTGAGTTTTTGATAATTTTATTTTGGGTAATGGTGTATGCTGTCATCAAACTGCAGTTTATTCGTGAATATACTGGCAAAGTAGACGAACTAATAAAGAGCAAGCTTGAAGCACTGGAAGAAGTAAAGAGTAAAGAGAAAGAAGAGAAGGATTTGGTATCCCAGCAGGTAGGCATGGGTTAAATTCATTTTCTGTATTGGTTTGGACTGTCATCTGTTCCTTCGATGGATTCCTGTTTCTTTTGAACTAGAGCCATCAAAAGATAGCTTAGGTCCGTGGACCTGGCCTAGCCCACCCTAAAAATATAGTGTGCTCTACCAGAAAATATGAGCCCATATTTCAGAAGGTTTTTTCAGCCCAGCCCACATAACCCGAGGGGCTGAGACATATATATATATATTAAAAGGTAAATATTATAGAGCAACAATTAGGCCTGCCATGTTTTATGGTTCTGAGTGTTGAGAGCGGTTAATCATCAACATGTACAAAAGATGTCTGTGACAGAAATGAAGATGTTGAGATGGATGAGTGGTCATACAAGAAAAGACTGTATACATAATGAGGTTATTAGAAACAAATTAGGAGTGGCACCAATAGAGGATAAAATGAGAGAACATGGTTTAAGATGGTTTGGACATATAGAAAGAAGATCAAAAGAAGAACCTGTAAGAAGGTTAGAAAAACTAAATTTAGAAAGTATTAAAAGCGGTAGAGGACGACCACAAAAGTGTTGGAAAGAAACAATAAAGAATGATCTAGCTTATTGGGAGTTAACTGCTAACATGGCACACGATAGGGTTCTCTGGAAACAAAGAATCCAAGTAGCTGACCCCGTCTAGTATGGGAAAAGGCTTAGTTGTTGTTGTTGTTGTATATATATATATATATATATATACACACACACACACGTGACTGCAACTCAAGCCATATTGACATAAAGCTTTGTATTTATATGCAGAGAACTTAATTTTATACAGCACATATGGCATAAAGCTTTGTGTTTTCTTTTTGTGATAAGGGCTGGCATGGGCCAGGCCATATTGATAGTTCTATTTTTAACGAGTATCTTTTGTGTGTTGTTCTAATATCTTTTTTATGTTGCTCTCTGACGTGCTTATGAATCAACTTGGTACCGAACTTGGAAGTGTCCAACTCCAGCTGAGCCAAGTTGTCTAAAATCAACTCAATTTTGAATGCGATGAGAATAGTAGGTAGTGTTATAAGCGTCGGTACGCAACCCCCTGTTTAAAAGAGGCCCCAATCCCAAAAATCATACAATACTCTCCTATATCCTATGGTACATGTGATACATTTAAGATACAAACGCAATCTGGAATGCACCGTGGAATGGTATCACAAATTGGGCTTGATATGCTTGATATCATTACGTTTAGTATGATATGGAACGCATATACAACAGAAATAGTTTGGGTATTTAGTAAACTTCCAGTTATTCCCACATATTTCAACAGTGACATGTTTTTGAAAAAGAAATTTCCTTTTTTTCCTGATTTGCGTGATAACTAACTTTGCAATGTTGTTACTGTGCAGAACATGCATGCCCAGCTTCTTCCACTTGCATTGCCTGCACCACCTTCTATGGGTGGCATGGGAGGGTTTGCAATGCCGCTGCCACCAATGGGCATGGGAATGGGAATGGAAATGCCTCCTATGGCACAATATGGAATGCCTCCTATGGGTGGATATTGACGTTCAAGGCGGTTAGTGGTTGCAAGTTTTGGAGAAGAGTTTATAGAGATCTTTAGGTGGTGGTCTTGGCCTTTAAACTTAAAGAGTAGTTTCCATTCGGCACAGCCGCAGATCAAACTCCTTTCCCGCAGAGTTGATGGTATGGTGTACGCCTGTGTAGCAGTATTCGTTGAACCCTGATTTATAATTTTTTAGTTTGTTCAGAGGAGGTCCATTCCCTTCCTCTTCCTGCACCGTCTTTTACAATTTTTTTCTTGGAGAAACCGGTCTGTTCAGGTTTTTTCTTTTTCCACTTTTACTTCGGCAATGAAGGTTGGATTCTTTTATCCTATATTGTATTTAACTAAAACAGTCTTTGTATAATTGATGCTGATTCCACACGGCAGATTACTGGAAACAGGTATTATGTGGATGCACTAATAATTCGCAACGATGTTGGTAATTATAAAATAATGATGTTCTTTGACTCGGTTTATTTGGTAATTAGAGTCGCTATTAGTTTTTATATGACAATGAAGGGAACAACGCAACCTCACCTGCCTGTCAACAGCAAGCTCGACGTAAGGTTTTGTAGACCGAAAAACAAAGGAGAAAACTTGGTTTTCCTGCTTGTTTATGCTGACCAAATGGATGTTTGTGAAAACTAATTAGAGTTCCCCCACTCAGGGCTTAGGCCCACTTGTAACAAAAAAAATAAGAGGAAGTTCATTGTTGGCTTTCAATGGGTAGAATGTTTCTATGTTACGGTGATCAAATGCCTCTTCAAGGTAGAAGGGCACTTGTCCGCTTTATGCGCAAGGCTTCAGCATAAGGCACCATTGCTTGAATCGCACTTCACTAGCTAGGCTAAATTGCTTGAATCGCACTTTAGGATGCGAAAACATAAAGGCTGACATGTCTATAACCATGAGGACATAAAATTCCATCGCCATGTCTCATGCAGTATCACTAAAACAAAAGATCTACGAAGCACATTGTTCTGATTCTCAGTCGAAACGATGTAGCTCAGTAACTATTACTCCATCTTATTTCTTTCCCATTGATCAATTGAAGGACCGACACTCCCTGCCAAAGAATGGTTTCAACGAAGCAAATCCTGTATTAAACTATATCTACTTGTGGAAGTGGAATCACATTCAATGGCACAAAGAGCAATAGCTCACCTCGTTGGGGGGTCAGCTCACAACTTGAAGTCATGAGTTCAAAACACGAAGGCATGCATCTGGTGTCGGTCTCTCCATTCTATGAAGAACAAGAAAGAAAATCACGTCTAGTGACTTGAGAAGAGTCAGATTTCTATCTGCTCGATTACTTAATTGAGCATTTGTCATGTAGAAATTCTTCCTCTCTTTTCGGTTTTAAGAGAATTGATCTTAAAATAAATTTTGGTTCTTTTCTAAATAAGTAGAAACCATTTCTTGTGGGGTTTGCCGTTCTAGCAGAAACTCCGGATGCTCAACCCCAGGCCCTATATAAGGCTTGTGTATAGGACTGTAGTCAGGTCGACCCGAACCCAACCAGAGCCAGGGTCAGATCTGGGTCAACCTCCTTTTTACCGAAACCCAAATTGACCCAGCCCATTAGCCTAGTTTGCCACTCCTATCCATGAGAGTCCAGCCCTGACTGTCCATCTAGGCAATCAAATTTGATTTCTTATCATGGTTGAATTAACTATATGCATTAGAAAGAGTAACTTATTGAACAAAGCTTTGGTTTAGGCAGACTGCTTACTAGAGGAACAGCCATGATCGAACTCCGGACCTCTGAACAGAGGGTCAGCCCACTATTGGAAGTATGTTATGCCCCACTGACCCTTTAGGGCTTATTTATGATATTTTGTTTTAAGGCATGGAGTTACACAGGCCTAACAGATATAAATGCCTGAATATCGAACTCGCGTCCTTCAACTCGAACGTTCTCTCTAGTCGAACCCGTGGCAAGGAGTTGTGCTTGTAAATAGGTCGATATAGTGGCTCTGAGGAAGACTCCTTTGTTTCCTTTTCTTTCCTAGCATGACGAAGCCAAGCCTAGAACCAGAGGATTTGCCACCGATCTAGCCGGTGGCACATGTAGCATTTTGTTTAGGGTGCGACAATTATTTAAGGGATTCAACCATAGGTTGTATCTTTTGCGGGGTAAATTTTTTCGAGTGGGGGCTAAAATCTCATGATTATATTGTAGTCTCTATTATAGCCCACCTATTCAACCATAAGCTATTTTTAATACTCTAGGCCGAATAGCACTCATAAGTATGGAAGGATACAATAAAGCATGATCTTGCCTTTTCGGCGTTAGACCCTTGTATGCTGATTTATGAAGATTTGTCACTCTGGATCTGTCTATGTCGGATACAACAGGCATCATACTTTTGAAGATGACCGATTTCCTGGCTCCGGCAAACATTTTTAGATTGATTGGTTGACAGCAGCGCTGGAAACCAATGCTTGATTGAGGGTTCAAGTGGTTTGGCACTTGTTCGTTCACCTTAAGCAAGGTCTCGACTTCGAGTCTTGTGATTGGAGAAAACCAATGCTTGGAGAACTTTTTACCATCATTGCGAGTCAACCCAGCTCGAACCGGATTAGATGGATCCTTAGGGGCGGATCTAGAAATTCCTGCAGGGTGCGTATGTAAGCTACAGTTTTTCTTTTAAATTTTAAAATTTCGGGCGGGGCAGACGCCCCCACCTGGGCTCAATGTAGATCCTCTATTTTATTGGGCTTCGGATACGAGTGGTGGTTTAGAAAGAAAACTTTTGTAAGAGGGTATGGGTATCAACTCAGTGCAACAAACAACCATGAGAACAGCTCATATGTTGATGCACCCAAGCTTTCTCCATGAGTGTATTCAGTGAATGATGGCCAGGGCATTGAAGCGGTGAGTTGATGAACAGTAGGGGCATTAACACGGCTTCTTTTTTTTCTGAAGGGGGGTGGGGGGAGGGGGGCTTCTGAACGAGCCTTTTTGGTCCATCGCTCTCATGAGTAAAAGAAGAAATGGGAATCACATGTTGTGGAAAGGAAAAGTAGGTGGTGTGTAATTGAAAGGAGGAGGAGATCACGGGCTCTCCCACAACCCATGTTGTATATCTAGATTTGATTTTGGTACTTCTTGTTTTATTTTATCCCTTTAAACCATTCTCTCTCTCTCTCTCTCTCTCTCTCTCTCTCACACACACACACACACACATATATATATATCACAACCCATGTTGTCTTCTAGTTGGATGGGTAGCATCTCCTTAAGCCATTTTTGTGCATCATTCCACTCTCTCTCTCTATATATATATATTTATATACCACTACCAATCTAGCTAGACAACATTGTGATAATATATATATATATATATATAGAGAGAGAGAGAGAGAGAGAGAGAGAGAGAGAGAAGAAAGTGATAGTAAGAGGAGAAGCTGTCCGCTGGTTAGTTGAAAGGTGAAAGTGAAAGAGGACCACAAGGATGGCGATACAGTTTGAAGATCATCTTTGTCTGCAGCGGAATCAAGGGTTAAAGTTACCATCACAAAAAACTTCTCATCCTTCACCCATGGGGGCCTCATCAAACACAAGTTTGTCTCTCACTTTCATGTACTCTAGTTAATTGCTCTAAAGAGTTTCCTCTCTCTCTAGCAAACATAAATGCTAACCATCATATTCTTCTCTCTTAAAAATGAACTGCTTCTCCATGTCTAGTAGTGATACCTTTTTGTGTCAGTACACACATGCAGGCAGGCATGCATGAATACCTTGGGACCAGTTTCTTGCAATATAGCTGTCACAGCATGGCAAGAATCTTACATACATGTTAATACACCCACTCACTCTCTAACTGTTCCCTCATTTCAGTAACATGTAGTTAGTTCTGAGAAAGAAGCTCATGAACAACCAGAACACGGGCAGTTCATGGCTCGTCTGTCAATCATCTTATTCATCTTCTCAGTTAGATGCTCTGAAGAACTCATTAAAGTTAAGAAATACAACTTTTAAATATACTTTTATCTAGGTAAAAACCTTAGTTACTTGATGAGGAATTAAGCCAGAATTTAACATTTCGTATATTTTTCTAGCACACACATACACACACAAGTATGACATGCACTGACCAAACACAAATGAGCACCACATGGACATGAATCGAACCAAGCAGAACCAGCTGCGGCTCGGTTCATGTACCAGCCTATTGTAACGTGTTAAAGTTTGATGTGATGTATATTGAATCTTAATCAAGTCCACAAGTTCCTATGTTTTTCACAAAGCCTATAAAATCTATTACCGTTCAAACAGGGCACTTTAACTAGAAAACTTTTATGAGAAAAAGGCATCGATAGCACAATGAACCACGACTCTCCTGCCTAGACGGGTTGGTTAAAAAGAACCTTGAAGTTTAAGGTTAAGAGTTCGATACCAGGGGTGTGCGCGTCTCGTACCGAGTCCAACTAACCCAGCTCACCGATCCCCAACAAAAAAGATAGAGATTAATGAGAATAACTTAACCCACGATTTTCACTTAAAGAGTGCCTTGTCTGGATTCAGTACCTGAGCGGGCAGGTTATGGTTTGGAACGATCTAACTTTGAGAATATGCTCAGTAAAGAGCACCAAGCGGGCCTTTCAAGATAAAGCATAAGAAACAAGGCCAGCACCCTCTAAACTTACCATTATTCATGTTATTGACACCTTTGTCGGTACTATCATATAGCGACATCAATGGATCTGAAATATCCAATATCCAACCCAATGTACCAAATTCAGATACTGTTTGGGATCAGACTTTTCCTTACATGGTAATATGACACAAGATAGAGTGCGAAGAGCGTATAGAAATCTATGTAGATGAGCCACTTAATGAGAGATAAGGTTTGTTTTGGTTGAATATACCGGACAGATATCCATTATCTGAACCCAGTTTTGATGTTTCTGAAGATTGTTTAAGTGTTTTATATCGGAATCCAAATACAATTACTCTATGATCTGATTTATTGGATTCACTATCAATTTAAATCCATTCCATCTGCATCCCTACAATTATAAATGGCAGGCCATGCATTGTCTTGAGGAATGAAGCTTTGCTTAATGTCTCACAAAGTACCCCTATTATATGTATTTCAGTACATGTGGAACGACCAAGAAATGGCACAACGAGTCATGGCTCCCCAGGCTTTCGGGTTGATCTGCAAGAACCTTCAAGCGAAGGGTTTCAAGTTCATCACCATCGTAAACTCGTATAAACCTTCCCTATATTGCTTGGTTTTATAATGGTTGTGGTAGGTCATTTACAGGTTAAATGTACAAGTTTCTCACGGCAATACTAGTATATTTGTTTGAATCAAGCATGAGATCCTCCTATAATGTGAAGCGTGCGTCCATACGACTCGACTCATTATGTTCAAATTGGCTCATTATGAAATAACAAACAAATTATGCACATATATAAGAATATTTTGTTCATTAAGTATACAAACATGACCACCCCATGGTTGGTTTTCTTACAAGCGTCGGTGGTCGGCGTCTGCCTAACCCCAAGTTGGCAATATTAGAAAAAATATAAGAAGCAGCTATACAAGAATCAAATATGCTAATGGTGCCCACATAGAATATGTTAGTAGGTGAGGTATGCAAGATCACTGAGTTGTACCCACAAATCTTTCGTATCAACCCTAGAGAGTGACAAGCCAACTGAAGGATCTTTGGGGTTGTATTTCCTTCCATAAGGAAGGACAGCAGGAAGCCACATTGTTCATTTTGGTTGTGGGAGACTGATAAAAGCCACGCTGAAAAATAAAGAACTATGAGAGATTGCCTTTCTACTTTTGACCATCTTCTTCGGCAAAATCTGGATGATCTCTTGAATGCATGGCATTGAAAGCAGTGAAAAGTAGCATACACGTTGTCTTGTTGTTTTCTTCAATCATATGCCTTTGTAGTTCGTAACCGTCATGACTTTTGGATCTTGGTATATGTGGGTGCTCTCTCTCTCTCTTATATATATATAAAAAGTGATTGGATCTTGCCAATTTACTCATATTTTCTTATTTTTAAGAGCATGAGTATAATAATATTTTTTAAAAACCTTTTAAAAAAATTAAATTATACTCATGTCACCAAAAAAAAATGTATAATAACTCTTACCTAGTGATTAGTCTTGCCCAATGTCTACTCATGCTTGATTGTTACTTTTTGAAGGCATGAATATATGAACACCATTTTTCGTACTTTTCAAAAACTTGAAAAAAAATTAAATTATATTTGTACCACCTCCCATTTTCATATAAATAGTAAGTGTGTGTGGCCATTCGATTGGGAAACAAACCTGGGTGTCAAACGGGAGACACGACGCTCATTATGGGATCACCGTTTGAAATTACAGAGCAAGCCCGAAGCGTGATTGATGTTTGCCGACTCAGTCATGGAACACTCAGCCGATAAGCACGCCCCTATGGATATCTTGGCCTCTACCTTGCTAGTTGCTCAAAGAAATAACAGAATTTCTAATACAGCATTACCCAGACTTATTTAAGCTTTTCCCTTTCTTTTTCTCAATAAATAAATAATATTTCTGATTAGACCCTTTTCCCTTGCTGATGTAAGCGGTCCGGATTGGGGTCAGACGCATTTGTACAGTATCCGACTAACTAGAGAGACAGAGAGGCAGGTGGACCAAAATCCAATTGGGTCTCGGGTTTTGACTTGGATCCAGCTAAAATTGCAAACCTGCCGGCTGGTGATGGTAGAATGTTGAGAAACGGAAACACATATATGACCATAAAAATTACTACAAAGGGAAAAATGAATTATGTGATTTTTTCTAGATGAGACACAAAGTCACGGAAGAGTTTCCAAAATCATTTTCGCGACTGAAAAATAAGTTTTAGTAATGCGCTAAACAATATTCATATAGAACTGTAACAATATTCAAGTCTTTTACCTTCCATTAGAATCGTCCTTAACTAGGTTGGTGATCCGGGTTCAAAACCAGGTCGACACAGACCAGACCCGTTCTTTTATCCGTTCCTTTTCTCCAAATACAAGTTTTACGTATGTATGTTATACATATGACCTCATTTTTGTTAGATTGGTTTTATTTTACTAGGACCAACCTTGGGTTCTGAAACCACATCAGACTAGGGGTGACAGACAATCTCTACTCACCCCTACATAAGGTGTTGGGGGTAGGCTTTAAGGTAAACCGTTCCCGCCTATATATATATGTATTTATTTATATAACTTAAATATACGAGCATGAGAGGTCCAATAGTAAGTTTCCATTGCGGGGTGAGTGTTGATGGGGTAAAAACCCGTCCCACCATTTCCCATTGCCATCCCTACATCAGACCCAGAGCCCACATGTCTGTTGTTGTCTATATGAGCAACTTCGCTAAAGAAATGCATGTACCTGTTAATTGGTGTAATTAATGCGTACTTTGAAAGTATGTTTTTATCAAAAATTGATAAATAACGAAAAACTTAGGGGTGACAAATGCAGATGCTACGGTGAAGGTGAACCATTTTCATTTTCACTATGGGTCCCAAACGATCGAGTGTGTGTATATATAAAACTTGGTATATATTAGTTAGGTGAAAATAAATCTATATAAATCTCAAACATCTATCTTAAATTGATGAATAATTTAAATTTAAATTTAAATTTAAATTTAAAAAATAAAAATAAAAATGTAAATAAAGTATACCTACAAAAAGTACACATATAGTTTTTACTTTTGATTTCAAATGTCAACCATTTATCACAGTATACATAGATACATATACACACAAATATATATATATATATAGAGAGAGGAGGGAGATAGATGTATACATTTATATGTAGTGTGCGTACTGCATAATATGCAATTTATACCACATAACAATATATAACTATAATTGGATTTCCGACCACATAACAATATATATATATATAATTGGATTTCTGCAGTGGGTCTTATGGGTCAGGTCCGAAATTGCCACTCCTAATTTTCACGGTAGTGGATGGTTGCTCCAAGATTGCTATAGAATATGGAAGAGCACTCTGATTAAGGTTGACAGATACATTTGCACTTTTGGTGCCACTATGAGAGTGCAGTTGTGCTTCATCCATGCATCTTGCCAGCTCCTTTCCTTGTTGTTAGTCATGGAGTGCTCTGCACCTACCTTCTCCCACTGGTCCTCTACTAAGTTGCATCCTTTTTTCCCCCAAGACCCGAACTCGTGACTGGGCTTATCCATCGGAATTAGATGATCCATTTGCACTAAATCAAGCCCAAACCGCATTCGGAAAATTTTTGAAAGTACACTCGTGAAGGGTTAGTGCAAAACAGTCAAATGAGATAATGAATGCACACTCAAGATAAGGAGCACTAAAATCTGAATTCCATATTTGACAAGGTTTTTAGAGTTTTATACTGCATTTAGTACGGCAGATTTTCAGTTCGTCATTACTTTAAGCGTCGATTTAAGTTTTTCTTGGGTGCAAGGAATGACTTAATTACAGAAATAAAAGGTCATAGTTCGCAAATCAACCATCCCAGCAGTGGATTTACCCCACCTGAAATTCGAAAAGCCAAGGAAAATGTTACAAGACACGATCGAATTGATTGCTACTATATATAATTTGCCCCACCCAAAATGGTCGAACAGGAAAAAGACGACACGAGACGGCGTGTGCAGCTGCCATGACAACAGCATCCGGTGTTTGCTTTGCTTGTGCAGCCTGGACATCATTGGACGACACTGTCCAGAATTGAATACACGAATTCCATGCTCCCATTGACAGGAAAACGACGATAACCTTTTTCAGCTTTCAAATAAATTAAATGGGATCTTTCCTGGAACAAACAATAAATGTTCAAATAAAATTTGTCAATGAGGATCTCTATTTTTCTAAAGAAAAGGACTTATTCAAAAACAATATGCCTGAATACAGAAACATACCGTTCTACCACGGTCAATTAAATGAATATTGAGCTCGATCTTGTGTCACACTAGCTTTCACTTCAAAAGGGCAAAGATTGCTCGTAAATGCTAACTCTAAATAAGAATATTGTTGGTGCCAAAAATAGAGAAAGGATAGCATGAGTATCATTAGATTCGTTTTGTTAACTGTAGGCTATATTTTTTTCCTATTCTCAAAATTGGGACTGTGCATGCAGTCTCCCTTGCCTAATTGTAGATCCACCATTAGCCAACTATACAAGGATATTCGCATACAGAGCTTTAACTCGTGTCGACGGACTCTCCGACTTCCATGTCGCGAGTGGTGAGCTTGGGGCAAACATGTGTAGGTGTATTACAAAGAGTGTGTTTGATGTGAGGTTTTAAGCAATGTTATAAATGGTAAGATATGTGATACGGTGTATTGGTATCTTAACAGATATGATTGAGATACATGTATGGCAATAGACACGTATCGTACCTATATCGTATGATATATCTCATATAGTACGATAGAGGGTATTACAATATTAGATGACGTTTTTTTATTTTTTAATAATTTAATGTACCGTATGATATGGTACAATTATCACATAATATGGGTACCGATACGCTAATTACAATATTGGTTTTGAGGGAATTAAAATTTTATTTTTGTTAGTCCTAGTTTTAAGTTCCTTTATTCACCAAACTCTTCTGCCTTTGCACTCACGACTAGATCTATTTTGTTGTCGTGAAACTATAGTCCAATGTATCCAATTTGAGTTAAAACTTCAGCACCAAGCAGAAGTGGGTCAAAGGAACTGGATTTGGGGATTTCGTACTGGACCCAACATCCGGTTGGTCACCCACCTCACCTTAAAGTAGATCCATGTCAACCCTTATACACAAACTAAAAGGCAAATTTCTCTCTCTCTGTCAACCCTTATACACAAACTAAAAGGCAAATTTCTCTCTCTCTCTCTCTCTCTCTCTTTCTCTCTCTCATGTAAAAGTCAAACCAAACAAAACATGAAATTGTCTGAGGACTGATTAAAAAAACATGATTAATATAAAATTATCATAATCTTAACAACGGATCTCATTCGGATTAAACTTCTAAGATGAAATAATGAGACATCTAAGCGACAATTAAAGACTAAATCGACCTCAAAAACTCTCTCTTTCTCTTGTTTTTGGCTTTTCGAAAAGCTAGTCCAAAACCATGTGGAAGTTTTGCTTTGATCATCGTATGCGGTCGGAGGGTGCCGCCTCTTATTTTGAAAGCTTTAATATCATATGAATACGCCTCTTCTTTTATTCGAAACCACAGCACGTCAACAGGCTGAATAGATCTGTTCTACCGAAAATGCCCATGGTATGGTGTTATCGATAAGGCCCGCAATGGGCCGGGTGTACCTCTACCCGGCCTCATACTTGATAGGGACACGTATGGTTTGGGTCTTGTTTTCCGTGGGTAACAACGTCGGTGTGCGACACTCCCACAAACCCACTCCAATTCAAATAAGTTAAGTGTGTTTTGAACTAAAATCAATCTAATAAAGTCATTCTTTTTAAGGTCAAACTTTGAAAATTCAACTCTCTTACACTCACATACATACACGAAGAGACTACACTCACATACATACACGAAGAGAGAAACGAGAGAATCTTATATATGCTAGCACACTTAAGTGGTACTAAATTCAAATGAATCCCAATCATCCATCTTTGGATGATTGAAAATTGATTTCAAGAAGAAAAAAATTGTATGTGACACCACAAAATATACATATACTTTTTGCTTTTTAATTAAATTTCAATAAACAATTAATCAAAATGAATTATCAATATTTGTTTGAATTTACTAGCATGTACCATACTCTCTCTGTATATACATATTATATATAGAAAAAGGTAATAGTCCATGCTCAAACAAATTCATACTTAAATCTATTGAAACATCTCTACTATTTGATTGATATGATCAATAATGTAGATTTAAATTTCAATGTGAATTATACTATTGTAGTTTTGGTACTTCACATTTAATGCATAATGGTACAATTTATTTTTTAAATTCAATTTTTATTGTTGATTGCACCAATCAAACAGTGAAAATATTTGAGTAGATTTAAGCTTTAACGAATGTGGGGATGAATTTGAGCATATACTACTATCTCCACACACACACACACATATATATATATATATAACCCAATCAAAGGTGGTTAGGTTTTCCAAGTGAACTTGGACCTGGTCAAAATGGGTAATCCCCATACCATTGGACCCGTTCTCCCTGAACTGGTTTGCCATCCCTAGTTATTAACTTTATAATCGTAGACTTTGAATGAATCACTAGAATCAGTAAAACAAGCAGAACTTGGGAAAGCGACATTGCAATAGTAGTATACGGTTTACAAGGTAGGACGTGGTACTACGAAATATAAAAGTCAGTATCTATGTTCAAGTAACACCAAAAGATTAGGTAGTATTTTGGTTGACCTATTTTTGACACGAGCATGAATAACATGACACGAGTTCGTACGAAAACATGAAATTGCTGGTGATATAACACTTGACACGGATATGACCCGAAGAGTTCACCCTTGACATGTTTTTGACGCAAACACAAATGACACGACTCTAATGTGCCTTCCACCACATAAGATGATAAAGACGTAGAATATTCCATTACATGATGAGCAAAAGACACCCCTTATCTTTTACTAGAAACGCGATGTTAGTTGACATCATCACTTTTTTTTAATAGGTAAAATTAGATATGTGGTGAAATTTAAACAATCTCCAAAATACCCCTACCCCAAAGCTTCAAGTTTTGTGATATAACCATTAGCTCTACCATCAAAACCATCTTAATAACCTAAATATTTGTATTTGTATAGACAAGTAGTTTTGTAGTTTTTAAAGTTTTGATAGTATCCCGTTTTGATCCGTGAAGAATGGTCTTTAAAATTAGAGAAGTTGTAAAAGGTGGCGGATCGACTGATAGCTGAAAAGATCTGTGAAACGAGAGGTTGAGCACCTTACTCAATTGCGCATAGACCATTGTCCCTCTATAAATACTTTGAAAAGAGACGATAAATACTTTAAAAAAGACACATAAAAATATTTTTTTATACATGACGTAACTTTATGACGTGAAAGAAATGGATATAGTGGACCCTGCCTAGGCGTTATTTTGAAGAATTAAGTAAAAGTTATGGTTTCTATACAGCGTCTTTAATAATTAAAAAAATGTACTCTACCCGTTATTGTGGTCAAATTGAACAAACAAGTGGTAAAGCTTAACAAGGTTTGGCTCCTTTACTCTCTAACAGAATGTCAGGAGTTCGATACCCCAACAGGCATGTTGCAGGGCTCTACCCAACCCCATCTTGGCTATAAAAGAAAAAAAAAGTTTGGCTCCTTTAACTCATGTACAACCTTTAAAATGCTCATGTCAAGCTGAATCTGGAGAAGTAAATATACAACAACTACTAAAGGTATTCCCATACTAGATGGGGTCGACTACATGGATTCTTTGTTTTCACATGACCCTATCATGTGCCATGTTAGCAGTTAACTCACAATAAGCTAGATTATTCTTTATTGTTTCTTTCCAACACTTTTCATCCTCTATCTCTTTTAATACTTTTCAAATTTAGTTTTTCATACCTTCTTAAAGGTTATTCTTTTGATCTTCTTTATATATGTCCAAACCATCTTACACGATATTCTCTCATTTTAGCCTCTATTGGTGTCACTCCTAATTTGTTTCTAATAACCTCATTATTTATATGGTCTTTTCTTGTATGATCACTCATTCATCTCAATATCTTCTTTTCCGTCACAAACATCTTTTGTACATGTTGATGATTAACTGCCCAACACTCATAACCATAAAACATGGCAGGTCTAATTGTTGCTATATAATATTTACCTTTTAACTTTAATGGTATCATTTTATCACAAAGAATACCTGATGCTCCTCTCCATTTTAACTAACCAGCATTAATTCTATGCGTAACATCTCCATCAATTCTTTCATTACTCTTAAAAATTGACCCTAAGTATTTAAAACTTTTCTTTTGGGGAATGCAATGTGTACCAATTTAAATTTTTATGTCCTCTAAAGTGACCAAATGATCAAACTTACATTCCATATGTTTTGTCTTTGTTCTACTAAGTCGGAGGTCTTTCTTTCTAATGTTTCTCTCCATAGTTTTAATTTTCTACATACACCAAGGTACTTCATCTTGAATATGTTTTGTTAACTCATCAATCACCATTATAAATAAGTATGGACTTAAAGTTGATCCTTGATGTAACCCAATATTAACTTCAAAAAAGTCTGTCATTCTGTCATGAGTCCTCACACATGTTTTTGTACCATCATACATGTCTCTTATAAGGTTAATGTATGTCAATGGTATATCTCTTTTTTCCAAAGAACCTCCTTCGGTACCCTATCATAAGCTTTTTCTAGATCAATAAATATCATGTGAAGATCTTTTTTTTTGCTCTAAAATATTCCATAAGACGTCTCAAAAGGTGAATTGCTTCAACAGTAGATCTGCCTGGCATGAATCCAAATTGGTTCTCTGTTGTACTTGATACTTGTCTTAACCTATGTTCGATAATTCTTTCCCATAATTTCATAGTACGGCTCATTAACTTCATACCTAGATAATTCGCACAATTATGAATTCTCCCTTGTTCTTATATATGGGTATAAGTGTACTCGCTCTCCATTCCTTGTGCATCTTTTGGTTTCTCCATATTTCAATAAATAGTCTTGTGAGCCAAGTGATTCCTATTTCTCCTAGTATTTTCCAAACTTCTATAGGAATATTGTCCGGTCCTACCGATTTACCACCCTTCATATGTTTAAGAGCTTCTTTGACTTCATTCTTTTAAATACGTCAATAGAAATTGTTGTTTATATACTTTTCTAATTTGGCTAACTCTCTTAAGCTAATACTAACATCTTTATTTTCAATAAAAAACTTATAAAAATAGTTTTTTCATCTATTTCTTATATCATCATTTGCCACTAGAATTTTTTCATCCTCGTTTTTAATGTATTTAACATAATTAAGATCTTTAATTTTCTTATCTTTAGCCCTAGCTATCTTAAAAATATCTCTTTTACCTTCTTTTGAGTTGAGTTTTTTTATATAAACCCTCCCAAATTTTAGCTTTTGCTTCACTGACAGCTTTTTTCGCTTACTTCTTTGCTTTCTTATAAGCTTCTAAAGTTTCATTAGTTTTCTTAGCATAATGTAATTTGTAACATGCCCTCTTTGCCTTGATTTTATTTTGCACTACTTCACTCCACCACCAAGCTTCTTTTTGTGCCGGTACACCTCCCTTAAATTCACCTAAAACATCTTTCGACACTTTCCTAATATTTATAGTCATATTGTTTCACATATCACAAGGTGTACCAACATAATTTCAAGCATCTCCTTGAAGGACTTTCTATTTAAATATATCTTCTTTCTCGCTTTTGAGGTTCCACCATTTAGTCCGAATAGCTCGATGCACTCTTTTCCTCTTTATCCATTTTTTTATTTGTAAATCCATAACTAAAAGTCAATGTTGGGTGGTTAAGCTTTCTCTTGAAATTACCTTGTAATCTTTACAACATAACGCTCTATCTTTTTTTCTACAAATAAAGTAATCAATTTGTGTTTGTAATAAGCTACTCTTATAAGTAATTAAATGTTCATCTCGTTTTTTAAAGATTGTATTCAATATAAAGAGATCAAAAGCCATAGCAAAATTTAAAATCTCCCTACCTTCCTCATTTATATCCCCAAAACCAAAGTTTCCATGAATACCTTGATATTCTAATCCCTCCTTACTGACATGTCCATTTAAGTGTCCTCTTAAACAAATCATCTCTCTTTATGGAATCCTTTGAATCACCTTATCTAACTCTTTCCAAAAAACTGTCTTTATACTATCTTCTAGTCCTACTTGGGGTGCATAAGCACAAACTATATTCAAAACCTTTGCTCTTAACACTAATTTCAACATCATGATTCGGTCATCATATGTCTACTACACTATCCTTTAAATCTTTATTTATGATAACACTAACTCCGTTTTGAGCTTTTTCCTTAGAGTACCATAATTTAAAACTTGTATCTTCTATCTCCTTTATTTTTTCTCCAACCCAATTTGTCTCTTATAAACATAGAATGTGAATATTTCTTCGAATCATAGTATCTACCATCTTCATTAGCTTACCTGATAATGTTTCGATATTCCAAGAACCAATATGAATCTTATTATTTAGGACTAACTTCTTTACCCTCCTCATCCGTCCATATTGAAAATGCAAAGACCCTCTCTGTAAATTACTCACTACATTCGGACGATAATGTAACGGGATTAACTTCTTTACCCACACCCGTTTATGATGTGAAAACTCTCTCTGCAATTAATTCATTACATTCGGGCGAAAATGTACTTATCACTGTATTCGAGATCTACAACGCGTCGTTAGGCGAGGACACCCAAAGCAATACTCATAATTTGTATAATTCATTATATAAAAATTCGACAAAGTTTTACGGTGATTGTCGGAAGCCTAACACAACCCTCCTATTTTATTCGTGCTTGAGACCGATAATGCAAAGGTGATCCCTTACATGAGCAAAGTTAGAAGTAAATATATCGTTTTTTAAAATTTTATTAATAATATTTTAATAAAATAATTATATGTACTCCTTTTTACAACAAATATAGCATGAAGAAATAAAAAAATTAGGGAAAAGATAATAGGTGTGAGATGACGCTTGGCAGGGAGTGAGAAGCGAGGAGCAGAGGTCTCCGGTCATCATCATCTTCCCCGGAAGAGAGGGAACGTGGATGACGGCTCCCCCTCAAGTCAACGTCCGCCGTCCATCCGGCGTTTAACGCTCGTCAAAAGACTCCAGACGCACCACCCACACCTTTACCCAACCTCGTGATGGAATATCCCTCCACATTAACGCCGTCAACTCCCCCCGTTACCCCCCTCGCTTAGCTGGCAGGCCCCGTTACGTTTAGGGTTTTCCCCCAGAATGCGCCAGCTGGAACGGCACCCCGCACATGGCCAGCTGCACATTCCTCCATCCTTCGCTAGCGCTCTAGAGGGAGAAAACATTTTGTTCTGATTTTGCCCTTCACCAGAGCTAACCTTCCCCTAAAAAGCAAGTATATTTAGGAAATTTACGAAAAAATCAAGCTTGAGAAACTTGTTTTCTAAGTTTATTATAAGATCAATACTCAAATTTAAATGATTAAATATTCAAATTCATATGGATGAAAAAAATATGGATGAATACTTGTTCTATGATAAGGAATATGTTTCATTGTTCCCCTTTAATATTTTGAGTATTTTCAATATTCACTATTTAATTTGTACCTACATTTCATGACAATTCCTCTCCAAACACTTAAGTGTGTTTCTCTAATAAATCTTGTTATGACCCATTCTGTGCTCACATAATTCAGCTTGCATTTGTTCAAAGAAAACTTATAAACTGGTTGATATGATTTTGGCCCGATCGGGTTATATAACGACTCAGTCAAGCAAGCTTAATGGTGCTTTGAATAATACTTGATTGAGTTACGATCTGTAGATAATTAATTTAATTGGTTTAGAAATTACCGAGTTGGCAGTGAAAACTTATTACTAATCAAGGTGCTTTGATCATTTAGAATAACCTTCGCACTTGTGGAGGTCGGAAGAGCATTAGTGCGTTAATACCTCTCCCTTTGAGGGGTATTTGTGACCTTATAAATTTGAGACATACATTCCCGTAAAGTCTGAAGTTGGTCATCTTTTTTCACGTAGGGGAAGAGTAGAACGATTTGACTAGAGGGGTATTTTAGTCTTTAAAAGATTCTCTTCGACAGCCGGTTTTGGCTTGCGAAAGAACCGAAGTCTGAAATGCGAGGCTGGGTATCGTAATATCAAGACGCCGAAAACACCCTCGTTTTCGTAACTATACAAAGACAGGTAGTGGCAGTATAGTGAATTGAGCCTCCCGAAGGAAAATAAATGTGTTAGGAGGAATCCAAGCCGTACATCTCTAAGAACGGCACCGCAGCGCCTTCTTTTTCTTAGACAGTAATAGCCTTACTCATAGCCACGTGTTTCGACATGCTCCCCACTTTCTAAGGGCCTTATTGTCATTTTCAATTCCATTTATTGCCTGCTGCAGGAGTGGATCGAGTTCAGTATTACGAGACCCGATATTTTTGCTTTTTTAATAACTGGATCCGGATTTCGAATTCGGATGTGGTGGAAAAAGAAATGATACTAAGATTGGGTTCCGCTTGGGCTGTAAGCGGAATACTAATGAAAGCCGATTGTTTCCTATTTCAGTTTTCGGATCTTATCGAATTTGGACCCGAAACGGACGACTTCGCTACTGACATAACGCAACTTTTTCTGAAAGACAATTTTACCCTGGTCAGGAAGTATTATGTTCTTCCGTTCGTGTTCGAAAAATGTCCAAACCACCCTGGGGATGGTGATGCCTATCCTTCGTCTAATCTGGAGTACAAGAAATTGTGGGGCTATTTTTCGGGAATGGAAACAAACCCGAAACTCTACGCTCTGTTGAACGCTTGCCTGGAATCCAAAACGGAGGGTATAACTGTCGTCATACTTAAACCCTAGAAGGAGACGAGTCTCTCCTTCCCAAGCGAAGAAGGCTTAACTCTCCCGAGTCGTACCCGGAAGAAGAGCGAATTTAAGTGCTAAACAGGAACCAAGACCGAATTTCTAGCGGCCCGTATCGGATTGCTGGACCTCAAACTAACCGGTAAGCGATTTCAGAGAATGACAATTATGCCGGTCATGGTAAATTGGAAAAGACGGAAGGGATAATTCTGTCAATGAATTGGAGTTAGGATTTCCGGGAATGCAAATGAGTTTTTTTTGGAAAGATACTAAAATCAAATTAAAAATAAAATACTTGGTAGAGGAGAGAGAAAGCGAGTGAGAGAAGTGTCTTTTAGTGTGTGTGAGAGAAGGCGTCTCCTCAAGGAGCAAAAGCAACCTCGCGAGAACCCTCCAATTTTCTTTTTCCTTTTTAATACTTTAAATAAATAAAATTTGTTATTAAAATTTTCTTTACGGGGATATTGGGTGTTATCTTAAGCTCCCTATATAAACAAATTTACTCACATTATGCATTTTTTTCCTCTTTCGCTCTCACTTGCCGTCTCTGGTTCTCTCTCTACCTTTCTCTTCCGGCTGGTTGCTCTCTCTCTCTCTCTCCACATTCAATCCTTCCTCCTTTCCGATCACGAGATCCCCATCTCTCTCTCTCTCTCTCTCTCTCTCTCTCTCTATGAGTAGGAGGCGTCGGTGGAGATCGTCGGCGCCTTCTCAGTCATCGGTGTCACTGCATTGCTAATTCTTGATCTGAGTAGCGAAAGATTTTGTCTTCGGGTGAGAAGGATTTTGGCTTTTTCGTTTGTTTGTTTGGGTGAATCGTGTTTCTCTCGGTGGGGGCAGATGTCACTTTCCGGCGACCGGAAACCGCAATGTCCGCCGGCAGGAAACCAGAGGAGGGCGGCCACGCCACCTCCACCGCCAGGGAGGGAGCTGTGCTTCGAGAGTTTAGCGAACCGTTTTCACGATGCGCTTACCGACAAGCCCGATTCGATCGATCCGGGTCTGGGGTCGCCGGTGTCCCCGCTCGTCATCGCCGGGCCCACCACCAGCTCCTCCAACTCGTCCGGCCCACTGCCGCAGCGGAAGCCCGGGAACAACAATTCCGGCGAGCTTTCGGCCGGGAGCAGCTGCAGCTCCGGCGGTGGTGGCGGCAGTCCCACCGCTGAGAGCGTACGCAACTCCGTCAGATCCATTCGAACGGGGAACATCCTGTCGGCGGAGAATCCGTCCGAACCGTCTAGACGGTCGGTCGGACCGGCAGCAACAGGCTTGCTCATCCAGGCCGGGAGCCCCGCGAGGGGCAGCTCTCCGGTGGCGCAAGCAAAGGTTGCACCGGCCGGCAGCCGGGGGCGGAGCGATGTGCTCGGGTTAGGAACGGGCAACTATGGGCACGGGAGCGTGCTGCGGGGAGGCCGGAGCTCCGGCGACTCCCCGGTCGCCACGGTGACGGGGAGTATCCGGCTTGTCGGGGACTCTGTGATGGTTCGTCGGGCCATTGAGAGCGGGGATCCGGAAATAGTGAAGCAGGCGGGGAATGAGCAGTACAAGAAGGGGCATTTTGTGGAAGCGTTGCGGCTCTACGACCGGGCGATAGAGATCTCGCCGGAAAATGCCGCGTTTCGGAGCAACCGGGCGGCGGCGCTTACGGCTCTAGGGAGGCTGGCGGAGGCCGTCTGCGAGTGCGAGGCGGCGATCCGGCTGGATCCGAGCTACGGGAGGGCGCATCAGAGGCTTGCCGGATTGTATCTCAGGTGAAAATATATCTTTCCTCGATTTTTCCGAGAATTTGTTAACTTTTAGTTATACTGGACGTATTGGGTAATCAAGGGATGAGTTCTGGAGTAATTTTGGGTGAGAAACCGAGCGTAGGTATAAATTTTCCAGCTTGAATCATATTATCATGAAGTTAGTATTTTCATTATTGTTTCCTTTCTCTTCTTTCTTATTTAGCTTGTTTTCTTCATTTCTTTGGCCATTTGTGTACTTGTGCTTAAATTGTCGACAACTCAGTCTCGGACGCGCACGCACGTACACAGTGAGATTTTGTTTACTTGTGCTTAAATTGTGCGTAGGTATATTTTCGCTTGTTTCTATTGGATTCAGTTTCTTTGCTTTATTTTATTTACGGAAATCACAATTTGGAACTTATTGCTTGCACAGACAGCACAGTGTGCGTTCTCATATCCTGAATTGGATTCGTTTTGTTGTCTCGTTAGCTAAAATCTTTGATTAGTATAAGTGTTTTTGTTGTTGGGTTGATTTGTGGACTTTGGTATTCTCTGTTAAGAAATTTACCTGCTTGATCTTTAATTTTGTTTCATATCAATGATTGTGTCTGCTCAGTTGATCATGCTCATTGGATTGGTTGATTCCAGGAGATGGATAGATTTCAAGTTTACCTCTTCTTTGCGTTAACTGTTTGAATTACTCGATTTTGTCTTGCTTTCTATAACCTTTTCCTCTTGTGATGCGCAGATTGTTATTCGTTCTGATATGATATTTTTTTCTTTTATATTTTGGAGTTTAGATCGGAGAAACTGCCTTCTAGGGGTTGGTACTAAACAAGTTAATGCAAAAACTTTGATGCTAGGACGTGTCTTTTCTTTCTTCTTCCATTGAATTTCTCGTTCCAATGCTTTCTCATCAATTTTCATATCCTGGCATTTATGTGAGATTGATGCTTCTCTATTAGCAGTTTTGGTTGAGTTTGGCTTTGTCTGCTTTTATGTGCTTTTGGTTTATGTTTTTTCTTTCTTTCTGAATGACTACTGAATTGAATATTTGTATTGCTTCAGCTCTTTTTTTTTTATTGGATTTGTCCTGCTCTTAGTTGTTTTTGAGATGTATTCCCTTCTTATCTTATGCAGATTAGGCCAAGTAGAAAATTCAAGAAGACATCTTTACAATTTTGGTCTTCAACCAGATCCAGTGGATGTGCAAAAGCTGCAGAACATAGAGAGGCACCTGAACAGATGCTCCAATGCCCGAAAAGTTGGCGACTGGAAGAGTGTCCTCCGTGAAGGTGATGCAGCCATTGCCGCTGGTGCAGAGTCTTGTCCACAAGTAAAATTTTCTCAGGGGACTGGTATCTCTAGTAAGTTTTCTGATACAGTAAGCTAGTCATGTGTTTATAGAAAATACATTGTTCTTGCAGCTATTTGCATCGAGAGCTGAGGCTCTGCTCAAACTTCATCGGCTGGAGGAAGCTGATCCAGCTCTAACCAACACAACCAAGTTTGAATCATCCCCACCATCCTGTTCGCAGACTAAGTTCTTCGGGATGATGGGTGATTCATACCCACTGCTCGTCCGCTCACAGGTCGAGATGTCACTAGGAAGGTGTGGTTTGGTTCATAAGTCTTATATTATATTTATGAGACATGCGATTACAGCAGGCTGTAGATATGTTGCAGGTTTGAGAGTGCACTTTCAGCTGCTGAGAAAGCTGGACAGTTAGATTCACAAAGTCGTGAAGTCTCAACAGTTTTGTCCAAGTTGAGAGCTGTTGCGAGAGCTCGAACAAGAGGGAATGAACTCTTCAATGCTGGAAATTTTGCCGAGGCTTGTGCTGCTTATGGTGAAGGTTTGGAGTATGATCCCTCCAATCCTGTTCTGCATTGCAACAGGGCAGCTTGTAGATCAAAGCTTGGTCAGTGGGAACGTGCAATTGATGATTGCAATCAAGCTCTGAGAATTCAACCAAACTACACCAAAGCCCTTCTTCGTCGGGCTGCCTCCAACAGCAAGGTAGTTTAAGATATTTTATGGTTTGTTGCTTACATTCATGTGCATCGTTGTTGAATGTAGTTCTGAACTTTCTAAGAGCCAATTTTGTGGAATTGTCTATGGAGGCCGACCTATATGATCATAGTGAATCAGCGAAATACTTAGTAGTAAAATATCCATCATTCATTGAATTAGTCCATGTCACTTAGCACTTCTACAAAGGTGTGGCATCCATGTCCAATGCTTCGATGCTCGAGACCATACTTTTCCCATCTCCAACTCACCATTCCTTTCTTAAATATTTTTTAGTGCTAGCTATTGCTAATACATTTCATAAGTATTGACCAAACATTACTTTATTAGTAAGTTAATTGATGAAAAATAGTAATATGGATTGATGCACATATTGGTTTTTTCTAATCTCTAATAATTTATGAGAAATGTGTATCCATATATAGCTGTGTGGATGTAAGAATGGTTTTTGAAAATTGTTTGTCCCATAACCATGTCTGCACCTGCATCCATGTGAGATAGGAATTAGTGTCAAAGTATTGAATCTGTGATTTTTAGTGAGAGTTTCAAGCTTATCTTGGTTGAAGTTGCTTAGATTCCTTCAGTTGCTCCTCAAATGCTCCTTTTGTTTTTCAATTTTGATATTTGGTTCTTGTGGTACCTGATTTTGCAAATGACAGTTGGAGAGATGGCTGGAAGCAGTTCGTGATTATGAAGTGTTGAGGAAAGAGTTGCCAGATGACAGTGAGATAGCAGAAGCACTCTTTTATGCCCAAGTTGCTCTTAAGAAGTCGCGGGGTGAGGAAGTCTACAACATGAAATTTGGAGGTGAAGTGGAAGAAATTTCAGATACTGATCAGTTCAAAGCAGCGATTTCTTCACCTGGTGAGTATGGTCATATATAACCCATGTTCTCTTGCATGTTCGGCATTGAAATATTATTCATCTCAATGTGACATCTGAATGATGAATAATGTTGCTAAGCTATGGATAAGTACCAGACGAGGCTACGCCATGGTTACTCTGACAGATGCACTTGATCCTTTTTTACTTGATTTCCTTTTCCTTCTGAGATATTTATGGCTTTTCACCTTTTGTTTAGAATAAATTGTTAGCTTGTAATGCTTCTATTCCTGGGTGATGAGTAATGTCGTCAAGCTATGGATGAACATCCAGATGAGGCTTATGTCATAGTTACTCTGACAGCTTCACTCTTGGTGCTTTCCGTCTTAAGTTTTTGTTCCCTGCTTTGAAATGTTCATTGCTTTTGGCATTTTCTTTTGTGATAATCCGTGGTCTTGAAAATCTTGTATTCCTATGGATGATGAACGATGTTGAATTTCTGTGGATGAATGTCCAGTTGAGGCTTGTCATAGTTACTCTGACAATGCAATTCTTTTTCAAGTTGATTTTTCATTTTCTTTTATGCTTAACTACTGTGACTTTCTGTTCATGGTCATTTTATTGTGAGAGTTGCATTTTTTCTACTAACACGTAGGGAAGATTTATAAATTAACATATCCCATGTTTGCAAAAAAGTCCCCTTCAAGTAAAGTTTATTCTTGTTTAGAGACTTCGATCAGAGTGAACACTAAAGTATGTTGTTTTCTCTCTGATTTCCGAACCCCATAGTTACATGAAAATATGACTTTGAATTTTAATTTCTAGCCTTTTTTGTTTACACTGTGACAACCAATGGATGGAATGTAAAAGCTGTTATAGTTCTATCTGTCACCTAGAGCTTGTTGCTCAAATGTTTTTCTTCTTAATTGGGTTTCTCAGGAGTAGTTTCCGTGGTGCATTTTAAGGGACGGGCAAACCAACAGTGTGAGCTGATATCTCCATTTGTTGACACGTTGTGTGTTCGATACCCATCTGTGAAATTTCTCAAGGTAGATTGAATTACACTTTAAATATTGCACACTTAGGGAAGATAATCATCCTTTTCAATAAATAGTACTCTTCTCCACTGCATCATCCTTCAATTCTCAATCACGTCTCAGGCTTTTGAAATTTCCTCAATTGCTAATCTGAATTGTGTTTTATGCTAATAAAGGTTGACGTTGATGAGAGCCCAGCAGTGGCCAGAACTGAGAACGTGAGGGTTGTCCCAACGTTCAAGATCTACAAGAACGGCAGCCGAGTGAAGGAGATGATCTGCCCGAGCCAGCAGATATTGGAGTCTTCCGTTCGTCATTACAGTCTCTAGCGAGTCAGAGCATTCATTCCTCATTCTTCCCTCCCTTCCTTTTGAAGATCCTTGATATGTTAAATCCTGTCACAAGCGCAGCCTAGATGCTCAATAATTCTTAGATTCAAGGCCAGAACCAGTAGAGCCAGTTTTCCATTGTCAGCCTTACCATTCTTTTCATTGTACTCAGGCTTTATTTTTTTATCTGTCCTTTTTTCCGATTTTCTTCCTTAGACAGCCGACTCTTATCCCACCTCAACTTTGATAAGTTTGAGGCCTTGAGGGTATGTACCATTAGTTGGCTGTGTAATTGTGTGTGTGTGTGTGCTCGAGAGAGAGAGAGAGAGAGAGAGAGAGAGAGAGAGAGAGAGAGAGAGATTGGTGGGTGGAGAATGTGTACCATGTATATATATTGATATTCATATCAGAAGCCATCATTATTGAATCTTTACTATTTGTTTGTGTTATATGTACAACTGCCCGGTGTTTGCATTGATGATGATTAGTATTGTGGTTCACATAATTTCTGTAAACCTAATCAAGGCATCAACCAATGAGAGAGATTGGTGGGTGGAGAATGTGTACCATATGTATTTCATATCAGAATCCATCATATTGAATCTCTGCGATTTGTTGTCTGATAAGTAGTACTACAGTTCAGTGTTTGGAATTATGATCATGATGAGTATTGATTCACATGATAATGTCTGGAAATCCCACGAACCAATAGGGAAAGTTGAAGTTCGATCATTCTCTCCCTCTATTTCACATTTTTGGTCCATCCTTGTTTGTTTTCCCTTTTCCTCTGATATTGATATTTCAGCAATGTTTTCTGCAATAGAGACGCCCATAGTGTCCATGTCCTTTCCCTGCAGGTATGGTTTTTTTCAGCATCTGAGCAATCACAGCTAAGGCCCGATTCTTTCTTTCAAACCTGGCCTTTAACGGCTATATTCAGCCTTTTGGTCAGCCTGACGGCATCTTTGTTGTTACCAAGGCTTGTAGGACATTGACCATTGCGTGGTTGGCTCGTCCAGGGTAGGCCGGGGCTGCACCCATTTGCTGAACTGGTCCGGGTTTGACTCACATGGCTCGATCAGGGCCGGTGGAGGCTTGTCGAGGTTTGATTTTGCAGAGCTAGGCTGTCCTCAAGGCACTGCTTGCCGGTGGAAGGCCAGTTTTTCCGCGTCGAGTTTTAGATGAGCTTTAGCTTATGAATCAATTAAAACCTATTCGTATGTACTGCCCTTGAAAATGCGGATAAAACTAGAGGGATATCAATTAGTTCAATGTTGATGAAGACTACTTGTTTATAAGTCATCACTTTCATTTTTGTATCCTTGGCTCCTTACAATCTCTAGCTCCTACACAACGTAGAAAAGCTTAGACTAAACAATACACTTTGTGTGCGTGTATGAGAGAGTGAACGTGGCTTAGTTTTTCTTGTGTGAACCTAGATTCTATGCAATCTAAAGCAGCTTGGAGAGAGAGAGGAGAGGGGTAGTTGGTCTGACATGGGCAGTGACAGAGGAGGGTACCAACTTGTGAATTAATGGGGGGTTGGCTTGGGGTAGCGTGGTGGGTGCATTCATTCATTGTCATGAGTTGGGTCAAGAGAGTAAATGTCCTTTTCTCACGCAACAGAAGAGCTCTTCTTTTCCTCCTTCCATGTTTCCCAGTCTTTAATAACTCTCTCTCTCTCCCGCGATTTCATTCATTAATTATAATATTTTTGAAGTTCCATATGCCATGTGAATGTGGAATTTAGTACCTACACCGACAAATTGCTTTCCAAAAGTGTCATGGTTTTGTTCAGCCCATTAGATGCTTTTAATCTTCTCCCTTGGTGTGACAATGTGCAATGGAACAAGAACTTAAAGAAGCAGTTACTCTCTCTCTCTCTCTCTATATATATATATATTGTTCAGCCCATTAGATGCTTTTAATCTTCTCCCTTGGTGTGACAATGTGCAATGGAACAAGAACTTAAAGAAGCAGTTACTCTCTCTCTCTCTCTCTCTCTATATATATATATATATATATATTCTAGCAACCACACATATACTGACATTTAAAAAAATCTCAACATTTGATCAAGTTATACGTCACAGAGATAATAGTCTTTTGAGGAGTCTAAACCATAAGTAAACATTATCTTAAAGAGTTTTTTTTAGTTAATTTGGTATTTAGAGAAAAGAATGTCATGTCATTATCTTAGAGAGTTTTTTTAGTTAATTCAATATTTGGAAAAAAAGTATCACGTCATGCACTTCTGATCCCTTAGCCAATGGTTTCATGTTGCGACAATCACATGGATTACCATGTGCTCATCAACTAAACATACTCGTTAAAGCTTATCAACATGGAATTAGAACTCACTAATATAATTAAGGATGATGATACTTAAATAAGTGAGGTAACTGAATCGAATGAGTTGATTTAACAATTGAAAAGTCATTCAATTTTAGAATGACTTAAAGTGTTGCATGATTATTTGCATCCCGAGTTCGCAATCCTCCAAGAGCCATCATTTCATGGTCCCAAAGGTCAATCATCTAAAAAATCGATGAAAAGAGACCTGTTAGGTGGGAGTATGTTGAGATAAGTGACACTTGGGATAAGCCTATACCAAGCACCCTGGATGTTGACATAGTCATGGTCGTTGGGTGTCTCCTACATATAGAATTTTTTCTTTGTTAGATAGTGTTAATCCCATTCTTGATGCCAACTCAATGCATTGATATTCAAAATGTCCAATAGCTCCATAGTTATTAAAAGGATTAGACTTCATATGCATCATATCGAGAAACACAAATTTATGGTTCTATATATTTTCCATGGGTAAATTTTGTAGGAAATGAAAACGGCAGGTATCAAGTGATTATAGAGCATCTAAATAAAATGAAAGCATATTGGTCTAAAGTTTATAGGATATGTTTTCTAGAGGTCCTAACACACCATGATAATCCTCGAGTTTTAATTAGAGAGGGTGGCATTGATGTTATTCTTCAACATATTGTATGTTTGGGGAACGATGCATGTACACCTGATTTTTGGATGTCAATGTTAGACATGGCTTCCCTTATTGCAATCTATTGGAATTTAGCATTAGTACTGCATTTTAGGGTTGAATCAACTACTTTCTTGTCATTAGTATCAAATGTTGATCGGCCTCCCATGTGTGATGTATGATATATGTTATCATGAACATGAAAGACATTTTATGGCAGTAAGATTCTTATTTTGATTTTTTTTGATATATTACATCTTTCATTCTTACTCCTATTATCTTTTTGCATATTATCATTTAAATTTATGTTTTTATGCAGTTGTTGATGGAACACTAATGCCACTCATTTTCCTTCCTGAGCATGTTAGAATGAAAGCATTTCTAATTAGGATTTGCAATTTCATGCATTAATGTTTATTTATAGTTGAGAGGACCAAGTAACAACACTTATATAATCTTGATGATTAGTCCATGTTTAATAATAGTATTTGTTATTTTATCTTAAAAAATATTAATGTGGTTTCTAGCATCGGTTTGTTGCATCTTCATTTGTCATTTTTATCAAGTTAAAAAGATTGGAATGAAATACATGTTATTAGTGGCGAATATAGAAAATTTAGAGTGTGGTGGGGTTGGGGGGGGAGGATATAGGTTTTTACCATGGGATTCATTACTTAAAAAGAGTTACCAATAACTAAGTTACTAAGAGCTCATTATAGTATAATTATTTGTATGTGTAATCAACTTCTTAAGAGTAAAAAACAATATCATAATACAAATATAACTACTACTTATTCTTAAGTTGATAGCCAAACTACCAAAACATTTAACATCACTAAAATTCTATAAATGCCATAAAGATAAAATACCATCAATACAATAATGGAAGCATGTGCTACATAACTACTCATATAATACAAAAACGATAACAAATAAATAACTATTGACAATGATCATAATAACATTTGTTATAAGACAGTTGCATAGTCAAATACTTGCTAATATAACATATTTAAGTAATTGAAGTTATCAAATACACATACACAATCTTATATGGTCTTTTAAAGAGTACTTCATACAAAGACAAAGTAACACTGTTACAAGCCTGCAATATAAAAAGAAGTATATAACTAATTCTTCTAACAAACTTAATACTAGAAAGCAACCTATAAAGTTAAGAGTACCTACGTAATCAAGTATTATGAAGGATTTATCATCGAGGCTTCATCTTTTGTAACCTTTGCATAATTGTCTTATTGTCTATTTTTGATGATATGTCATGCTCAATAAGCAATCGTACATGAACTCATTACCAATCTTGTTTCTCAAGCAACTCTTTATAATGTTCATAGCAGGAAAAACTTTTCTATACTTATAGTGGAAACATGTAAAAGTAATAGAACTTTTATTAATCAATACATAAAAAAGTAGCTCCTATCTTTTATTTGTTTTACTAACACTTATACAATTTCACTTATTCCTTTAAGTTGAAGCCCTTAATCATTGCGCACGTTTATAATATAGTTATCAAGTTGATTTTGAAATTGCTAAAGATCATTGCACAAAAATCACAAGGATAACTTGCAAGTTGAACCAATTTCTTTTTATTGAAAGAAGCAAAATTATTACTCTAATCAAGATATGCAACACAAAGAAGCAATTCGGTATTTATCTCATCAAATCGATCATCAAGCTCATTCAACACATAATCAATGATAACATTGAATATCTCATATCGATAATGATGCAAATTTGTCTTGCCTGTGCAACTGGCCCTATATAGTTATCTTCCATTTTTCTTACCTCATTATCATTCTTATCATAAAATACATTTATCTTTACAATGAAGCACTCTCATTCATTATCTTCAATTCTAAGCTTATTTAACTGTCTCTTCAACAATTTCATAAGATTCAAAGTATTGATAATACCTTGATCTTCTCTTTGTAGTGCTAAAGATAAATCATTTATCTTTCTCAAAATTTCTTCAATAAAATATATATTAAATATGAAATCAAATGTTGGTATTATCTTCTACTAATTATAAGCACTACTTTTAATGTCATCATAACTGATAATATAAAGCGCATTCATAATAGATTGAAACATTGCAATTAAGTTCAACAAAATATAATAATTTGAACCCCAATGCATGTCTCCAACCCTTTTAATTCCAAGGAGTTGATTTAGTCCTTTACCACTTCTACTATATCAAAGTTTCAATTCCTTTCAAACTCTACTAAGTTTCAATTCTTTAAGCTTCTCAAGATGTTTACACGAACCTCCAACACATATCATGATTGCAAAAATAGTATAAAACAATTCACTTACTTCTTTATATTTCTTAGCTATTGCTACAATAACTAATTGGAGTTGATGTGCAAAGCAATGAATATAAAAAGAACATGAATTTTCTATCAATATTAATGCTTTTAATCTATTAAATTCACCTTTCATATTGCTCGCTCCATCATATCGTTACTTTAATAATTAATTAACACTTAAACCAACCTTTGCATCATAGTTGTCATAAATGATGTTGTAGCAGAATAGACATGCACTAAACCAAATAAATGTTAAATAATATGATCATTTTTATCGATATATCTTAACACCATTGTTATTTGCTCTTTATTAGATATATCAGGAGATTCATCAATTAAAATAGTAATACATCATCATGTACCTCTTTGATGATTTTTTCAATAGTTTCACTTACAATAGCACTTATAAAACATTTTTGAATTGAAGGTGATGATGGTTTTGAATTTTCAGGTGCATTCCATAATATAATACCACAAATCTCCTCATTATAATTAAAAAGAAAGGATAGAGGCTTAAGAAAAATTCTTTTATTTGAACTTTTATTAGACTCATCATGGCCACAAAATGCAAAACCTTGTTTAAGAAGAAATTTTACTACATTAATTGAGGCACGAAAACAAGCTCCATACTTCTTTTCTTCTTCAGATTGCCTAATAAAATAAATATTGATAGATTACTATAGACGTGAAATTTTCACTCCAAGCCTATGTAGAGGCTTGAAATAAAACTTTCAGCTCTACCTAGTGCGCGAGCGTGCTAGCTAGTTTTTTAAAAACTAGCAAATGTTAAATCTGACGAGCGATTGTGGTTAAGCGAGCTCTTTTCGCTTTAGACCTTCTTGAACCGATGCTCAAGGGTCAGTGTAAGTGCTTAGGAATTCCAACTAGATCGGTGATATTTTCAAATTCACGTAAAAGCAAAGGTGTTTGAGAATGAAAAACAAGTGCACTTGATTTCAAGTTCAAGATGTACAAGTTCTGAAAAATAAAAAACTCTATTTTTAGGACTTGTTTCCCAAATCTTTTTAAATGCCTTACATATCTCTAAAAATCATCAAAATTTTACAAGACTAAGCGTGATGTGGAGAGTCTGGAACATCTTTCAGATTTTGATTCGGAGTTGTGGTGTTGTAGAATTAATTATAGGAAGTACCTTTGCTCAGGCACCCGAAACTATTCTATCACAGAAATACAAAGACTCAAAGATAAGCCTTTATCTCAGTGCTCAGAGTTCCAAATTTAATAAATTTAGTCTTTTTGGAAATCTATAGATGTCATCTTTTCAATGAACAAAAAATCATTAATTTTTGACACCTACAGATAGAGTTATGGGATGAATACCTATGCTCTATTGCAAGAAAACTAAATGAACATATAGTATATAAAAAAATTTCTTATTTTGCACAGTTTTAATTATGAGGTTGCACGATTCTAAAATTCTTGCAAATTTTATTAGGAGTGGGCCTATGTATGTAGAAGTAGTATGGAAAATTTGAGAATGATTGAAGCAGTTAAAAATCAAACAATCAACGTATGCAGAGATACTGAAAACAAAATTTCAGGTTTTTAGAACATACGTGATACAAAACTCACACGAATTAAAATGCAACAGCACAACATCATGAATTAAATTGCTAAAGAGAAATGAATTGAAATATATGTAATGGCTTAAGCATAGAGGGGATTAGAAGATATAGAGTGTTTATAGAATATAGAGAGGTAGAATCAAGAACTCAAACACATAGAGTGTGTAATCAAAAGAAAGGGAAATTTCAGCAACATCTACTTCTATTATATCATAGGGGAGACAAATCTCCATTACTACAACCCCTTTTGAATTGAATATGAAGAAGAAATGTGAATGAAATAAGTTAGAGCAGTACTTACTCATATTTTCAAACAAAATCAGCCTCCAAGGTGGTAGCCGACCCTCACTTGCCCCCTTTTCTCCCTTGATTGATCACTCAAACTCTCACTAAGCCTTGGCCTAAATCCTACACTCCCTTCCTTCTCTAAGCTCTTCCCTAGCAGCTCTCAAATTCTTATAAAACTCCCAAAGTGCAGCACTCTTGATAGCCTCTAAGATAATTCTCCTAAGATGGGATTCACGCCCCACCCTGACCTCTATTTATAGGCCAAGGGTGGGTCTTCTAGGCCTTTCCTTGGGGCAGGTGATCCAAGATCCAACCCAGCCCCAAGGGCTCCATTCTCCACGTGGTCTAGTGTCCCTCCTGGTCAAAGATGGACCAGCCCCATGTGGACTGGTTCCAAGTCCAAATCAAGTGTCTTTGTCCTAGCCGATTAGACCTAGATGCAACCGGCTAGGCCTTGATCAACCTCCTTTATGGCTCGTCTTCTAGCTCCTTACTTCACTTGATAACACTTGATTTGTTTCATAAGCTGGACATGGCTTGGTAAGACCTTGGAATCGGCCCAAGGTGTAGTCCACTTCGCTTGCTAGACTCAGCCAAAATGTTTTCCTTGGTTCAAACAAGCTGCTGACTGATGATGAGAAACTCGAGCTTCCTTGTGATGATGCTGGCCCGTTTGATTTGAATTTTAATGAAGATATGCCTAGACGTGGTCCACACAAGGTTTTTAAAATAAGTGAACTTTCGAATTTGAGAGTGTTTTATAAAAATTTTGTTTAGGGTGTTTACAATTACTTCTCATCATATACACTACTAGTGTCATGTTCATAAAGTCTTTGTTTCTCTTTAAGCTGTTGAAACCCATTGAAAATAAATGCTTGTTTACTATTAATATTTGGAAAAAGATATCAAAATAATTAATACATTACATTTTTTGTTAAACTATACTCCAACGAATCAAACTCATTAAACCAATTATGAATGAAACAATGCTTTTACCTTCTTTAATCTATGGAAAATTACTCTCTCTTGGTTGAAATGGACCTTTTTATAGATATGTATAGATGAGAATTTTGTTCCAAAGCTATGAAGAGATTTGAAATCCGATTCTTAAATACAAGTGCATGAGCACGCAACAAGTTTTCTTAAACTTGCAAAGTTTAATTTCTGACTTAGCGAATGTGGACAAGTGAGTTCTTTCCATCATATGCCTTCTTAAACCAATGCTCAAGGATCAACCTAGATGCTTGAAAATCGTTTTAAGATTTGGTTGTAGACATCCAAAATTTTTCTCAAAATAATTTGATCTTTTAGAAATTTTGCCTTTTGAGAAAAAAGTACGGTTTTGAGTCTTTTAAGGGTTTTCAAATAAAGACACCTTAAACGAACTCATTTCTATACACAAATTTCGTGACAGCCTCAAAATAAGGGTAAATGATACCTCTCTCAGAAAAATCAAATTTTGACAAAGAGCCAAAAAAATGATTGCTTTGCCCTTAAGCCCAAATTGGCAGTATTTTGCCTATTCAAATGATTTCATCCAAAGAAATGATGGTTTCAAACAATTTTCTTCAAAGAAACAAATAGAAATGAGACATTGGGATCCAAACCCAAAAAAGTTTGCAAAAATATCAAATTTGCTAAAACCTTTGACATACAAATCAAATCCAAATCAGGCCTCAAAAACCTAACCGATTGAGGATAGTCCTACTCCGAGACCCTACACCCATCAAAGGGTTAAAGAGGTCCAAAACCTACACCCAAGGGTTAAAGTATTCCGACACCCTACACCCAACAAAGTGTTAAAGTGGTTGAAATGGTAAAGACTAACTCACGGGAGGTTGCCCATAGAAACAAATATTGAGAATGAAACTCAGTTGTTTTCAAAAGAATATTTGAAGATTTCGATAAAACTCGATGTTTTCAAATATAATTTCAAAAGAAATGATTTTAAATAATCAAAAAAGAAATATTTGAAACTATAAACACCCAAAATAAAAAAATTTCCTAACACTCCCAAATTTGAAAATTCAAATGATTTAAAACCTTTTTCTTTAAATGAAAAGTTCAAATCTTTTAAAAATATTTCAAATTAAAGGTTTTAAATTGAAGATAAAAAACTCAAATGATTCGAGCGAATCAGGCAAACTGGTGGGGTCCAATTCAATCCAGGATCGAGCTAAAGCTTGGAAGCAAAGGAATGGACCAAGTCAAAAGCATATTTTCATCAACAAATCAAATTAAATGGGCCAATACCAAGGCAGCCCGAGTTGGTTATTAAATCAAACCAATGATTCGTTTGGAGCAAATACAACCTTGGGATAAGGGTTGGCCGACTTATTCAAATTAAAAATGGTGGAACTTAGGCGCTGATTCTAAAGGTTTATCAAATGTTTATCCAGCCCACATAGCAACATAAGTCAAGAAAAGTGAAGAAGAGCCATCAAGCAAGGTCGATCAAAGCTTTAAAACAAGCCTAGCCAAGTGCCTTCAAGTCCAATCAGCTAGGACCAACACATGAAACTCAAGACTAAACCAGCCCACATGGGGTTGGTCTATATTTGACCACAAGGGACCACCAAGGCCACGTGAATTGGAGGGCCTTAGGGTTGGATTTGGGCCTTGGGTCACCGGCCCCAAGGAATGGCCTAAAGAGCCCCCCTTGGCCTATAAATTGAGGCAAAGGGGGGGGGGGGGGGTGTGAGGCATCTTGGGAGAGAGAAATGGGAGGCTAGCAAAAGGGGCTGCACTTTGAGAGTTTTGAGAGGTTGTGAGAGCTACAAGGGAGTAGCATTAGAGAGGGAAAGAGGGTAGAATCTAAGCCACGGTTTGTGAGAGGTGAGTGTTTGATCAAAAGGGAAAAGGTTGAAGAAAGGGGTGGTCGGCCATTACCTTGGAGGACGTTTTCTTGTGTAAGTCCAGGTAAGTGTTGCTCCATTTTATTTCTTCCACATCTCTTCTTCAAATTCAATTCAAAAGGGGTTGTATTAATGGAGTTTTGTCTCCTCCCATGATATAATACGAGTAGATGATGCTGAAATTTTCATTTCTTTGATTATGCACTCTATGTGTTTGATTTCTTGATTCTACCTCTCTATATTCTATAAACAATCTATATTCTCTAATCCTCTCTATGCTTAAGCTATTAAGTATATTTCAATTCGTGATGTTGTGTTATTGCTTTTCAATTCGTGTGAGTTTTCATCACGTATGATTCTAAAAACTTGAAAACTGGATTTAATCATCTCTGTATATATGGATTGCTTGATTTTTAATTCTCTAACCTCTACTCCAATTATTCCAAAACTTTGCACACTTATTCTACACACATAGATCCATTCTAATAAAATTTACAAGAATTTTAGGGTCATCCAATATCATAATTAAAATTATGCAAAATTAGAAAAGTTTATGTAAACTATCTGCCAAACCAGTTTTCTTACAAAAGAGCCAGGGTATTCATCCCATAACTCTATCTGTAGTTCTTCAAAATCAATGAATTTTGATTTATTGAAAATCTGACATCCATAGATTTCTATCAAGATCAAATCAATGAATTTTGAAACTTTGAGCACTGAGATATAGACTCATCTTTGAGTCTTTGTATTTTTGTGATAAAACAGTTTTGGGTACTTGAGTAGAAGCACTTCCAAAATTTAATTTTGCAACAATACAACTCCGAATCATGATCTTAAAGATGCTCCAAACTCTCCACATCTCAATCTTCTGCCTGTAAAATTTTGATAAGTTTAGGAGGTCTAAAAGGTATTCAAAAGGATTCGGGAAACAAGCCCTAAAAACAAAACTTCTTATTTTTCAGAACTTGTTCATTTTGAAAACTTGAGTCAAGTGTACATGTTTTCATTCTTAACACCTTTGCTTTTCACGTGAATTTGGAAGTATCACCTGTTTAGTTGGAATCCCTAAGCGCTTAGACTGACACTCGAGCATCGGTTGAAGAATGTCTAAAGCGAAAAGAGCCCGCTTAGCCACAATCGCTCGTTAGATTCAATTTTACTAGTTTTTAGAAAATTAGCCGGCACCCTCGCGCATCAAGTAGAGTTGAGAATTTTATTCCAAGTCTCTACATAGGCTTGGAGTGAAAATTTCACGTCTATAGAAGTGGCACCCCCGGTGGGACTCGAGTCTTTAGGATTCCGGTGATTTTTCGAACTCCAATCTTTTAAAACTTCAGCGTTAATACCTCCTTTGTGCACAAGTTGATTTTGAAACAATGTGAAGTTCAGATGGTTCATTTGAAAACCAGCCAAGGAAAGTCTCATCACATTTTCCAAATCGGTTTTCCAAAAGCTGAAGGAAACCCTCTAAAACCCGAGATGAAGAGCTTGCCTCTCTAAGAGAAATAAGGAGGGAAATGAAAAAAAAAATCGATACCCTAAGCCAAAAGGCCAAGGCACATCGATCCCATGAAAATTCATCTCAGGTACATAGAGAGAAAAAGCATACCCGAAAAACCAAATTGAGCCCAGAATCCGATGAAGAAAATGAGGCTACAAATGGAGCAAGTGTTGAGATTGAATCATCTAACCTTGCCCATCCTCCAAGCATCCCATTTTCAATTGAAAAACCAAAAAAAGTTTTTACGTTTGAAAAGACAAAAAAAAATTAGAAAATCTTCTAAAATAAAAAATATTTGAAAATAAAAAATTTGAAATTCCGAAAATTGAAAGTGAACTCCATGTTTCTAGGCATATAAGTAGAGTGGGGCATGAGGATCACTTCCCCTACATCACTCTACATGTTCTACAAATATTCACTCCGATGGGTTCCAATCTCATGAGTACCACTTCACAAGAGAATGAGTGTTGCACACATGTAGGCTTGGAGGATGAAATCCAAGACCTCGCAAAGCAATAGGAGCTCGAAGCTGTACATGAGCTAGAGCAACCTCAGGACGCCTGCAAGGATGCTTGCTCAAACCATGAAAATGTAGATAAGCTTGAAAAATGTATGTCCGAAACTCATTCTCTCATAAACTCCCTACTCGATCCTCCCTTTCTTAGTGTAGGATTGGTAAATCATTCATATACATTGGATGTATCGAATCACACTAATGCATCCACATACCCACTCAATGATGCCAAGAATATAGATTTTCAAGGTGCGCCGAATGTCTCGCACCAAGAAAAGGAATTTCAAAAAGAAAAACAAGATCAAAATAAAGTTCAAAATATGGTAGACATGGTTACTCCTAAGGCATGCATCGACATCTTAGGTACACCTAACTCTAAGTGTAGACATCTTAGGCTCGACATCCTAGGTTCAAAATATGGTAGACATGGTGTAGACCCTAAAATCGTGGAGCATCATCTTCCCTTAGAACCCAATATTTTATCGTAAGCCAAAGGGGCATTGAAGTTGACCCCTCTAAGTGTCGAGCCATTATAGATAGGCCTCCACCCTCTAACTTGACCCAAATCCGAAGCCTCCAAGGTCGACTCCAAGCAAATAGGAGATTTATCTCCAATCTAGCAACAAGATGAGAACCTTTCAATTGGCTTTTGAGAAAAGGGGTGAAATTTGAATGAGATTCCGATTGCCAAAAAGCTTTTGAAAGATTGAAAACATATTTGGTAAATCCTCCGATTTTAAAATCTCCAAAGCAAGTCATACAAGGGGTATTTTGTATTGAAGTCTTTAGAGATTCTATGCTTGTTATAAACCAAGTTTTGAAAATTTGGCAAGTCAAAAATGAAAAACTCATTCCATACCACGAATTGGCCACACAGTTGGTCGATTCTTTCAAGTCATGCACACTCACTCATATAGGTAGAGAGGACAACACCATAGCCGATGCCCTCTCATCCTTAGCGACTGTATCTGAACACTAGGCATTGAAGTTTTATGAAATTAGTCAAGTTGAAAAGTTATGGATGCCAGCTTTCCAATGGGACCATTTTCAAGCAATTTGGATCAGTATGAATAGATTAGGTGTATCAAGTTTTAGCATATTTGGATAACAGAGTAAGGGTAGAAAAATCATCAATCAAATAGATACAAAATGTAGAAAACATAGTTTTCAGTTTTTAAGAAATTAATGAATGCATCCGACCGAATTAAATCATTATCCACAACAATTTCAATAATGAGGAAGTGCAATAATTAAAGAAAATTATCAATATAGCTTAAACATAGAAGGGATTAGAAGGTATAAGAGTTACAATGTATATTGGGAACCAAACAAATAAAAGGCGATCTTACCCATGAGCATGAATAAAATTGGACAACTCTCACAAAATATTATCAAATTGGAGTCAAATGCTAATTAATTACAACCCTTTTAAATGGAATTGAAGAGCTTAAGGAAAGAAATGAAAGAGAAAGGGGAAAATAAATCTTAGAACCAAAGCTTGGAAGGCATGGAAGGTTGAAGGTGGCCGATGGCTCTAGGGGAAGGGGCAATCCTTCCTCTCCTCCTCCTCCTCTCTCTCTCTCTCTCTTCCTTTCCCACTCTATTTGCCAGACCTCTCTTTAATTTTTCTCCCTCAAACTAGCTCCCTAAGGTCCCTATTTATAGTTTTCAAGGGCAGACTCTCGGCTTTTCCATGGATTGGATTTTGATGCTTCAATGAAATACCTGATTTGGGTTTGATCCATGAAATTTTATGGATTTCTTTGGCTGCACATGGGGTATGTGGGGCTGGAGAGTAGTCCCCCTTGAGCCCATGTGGGCTAGGTGCAGCCTTGGGTGCAACCCATGTAGTGGTGCACCAGATGCATTCCATTTCTTCTTGATCGAGCTAGGGTGTAGTCCATGGCTTGAACAGATCCACTATTTGACTTAGTTTGAGTCTTGACCTTCATGTCTTAGTAGTATTTAGCCTACTTCATCCAAGCACCCCTTAGTTTTGATTGGACGTTACCTTGGGCTGGGTTGGTGAAGCCATTCCTTGCCTTCGATTGGGTTGGGATCTGATTTGACTTGGGATAGAGTCGAATCCTACTTGATTGGGTTTTTGCTTTCAGATTGATCGGGGTCTGCTTACCTTTTTAAATCCTTACCTTATCCTCTTCCGGGAAATATGCCTCCTTCTGAATTGGGCTTCGCTCTGGCTTGGGATAGATATCTCGACTTTCTTTTTGAAAATATTTTGAATATCGGATTTTCAAATTGCTTTACAAATCTAAGGGTTTGGATTTTCAAAATTTTCAAAATGTTTTCTTTTTGAAAAGTGATGCTTGGAAATTATCAAAATTATGAGGAGCTTTTCAAATCATGTATTTTCAAATGTACAATGGTTTATTTGAGTTTTTTTAGGGTGTTTATAGTTGTCCCTCTTTGGCATTAATCTAAATTTATTGGATTAATGACAAAGAAGAAAATACCCCTTTTATTTTCTTTCCAAATTTTACTTGAGTGTATGGATCTTTCTCTTGTTCCATAGCATCTCTCACCTTGGATTCATTGTTTTTGGCAAAAGAGGGGATTTTAGCCAAAAGTGACTTGACATGGAATGGGAATGTCTAGTCCTATGAGGACCATGCATGGACACTTTCTTTTTTGTGGATGCATGTATGCATTGGAAACTCATGAAGGTCAGCTGCCCCCTGCCCTCTGCCCCAAGTAGGATGATTCCCATATTGTTTCATTTGATGTTTTAGGTTTTCAAAATTCATTTCAAAAGGGAACTCCTTTTGGTTTTCATCAAAATGTACTTTCAATTTCTTATATTTTCCTTTATTTGAGTTTCAATACCTACTATTTAGCATAGGTTTTTGTAGAAAACTTTGAATAACATTTCAAAATTCGATTTCCCACACAACAAGGTCTAATCCTCAAACAAAATGAAATCCAAATAGTTTGGTCCTATTCCTACTCTAGGATTATAATGATATAATTTTTCTTCATTGGGATAAGTTGTGGGGATTTTAGGAAAGAGCTTCCCACAATGCCTTCTGAAGCATCCAGTGGTATAAAGCCAAGAAATTTTGATGAAAAATTACTTTTTTTGAGATTTGACTTTTCTTTCTTTTTTTTAAAGGGATTCTCTATATTGGAGGTTTTTTTCTTCCTTTTCTTTTCTTTTTGGAAGACCTCTATATTGGAGATTTTGTTTTTCTTCCTTTTCTTTTTGATTTTTGTCAATTTTCCTTTTTGGAGAGAAATGAAGTGGAGGAAAAACAACTTATCCTTTTAGATACTCGATCCAATTAAATAAATCCCATTTCATAATAACACCTATCATTTGAAAATATTTTGCTATTTTGAACTAGGATTCCTTTTGTAAGCCAAATATTTTTGAAATGTTATCAACTGATTTTGAAAACTCTACTTTTCATGAACCATTAATTCCCTAATTCAGGTCATGCAATCAATTTTGGTTCTTGTTTCGAGAAATTCAAAGGAGGTTCATTTTCAAAAATCATTTCAAAAGAATGTAGAGTAGACCCTAGACATAATATTTTTTAAGTATTGGACATTTATAGGTGTAAACACCCCAACATCCCACGACTTTCATAAAACATACCTGGTTTACAAAACCAACTTCAAAAAGGCACTTTGAGTTCTGAAAACCTAGGAGCCTTCCCAAAACCCTGTAAATATTGTTTTAAACCCTGTAAATATTATTTTGAATCCTGTAAATAGTGTTTTGAAGCCCCATATTGAATATAAGCTTTTAAACCCGGGCTAAGCCTCATTTTCCCAAGAAGCCAAAGACGAACAGGTGAAGCATGCGAAGACGACACCTGAGCGAGAAGCAACCCAACAAGTGGCTCACGAAGGCCAATTCCAGAAGCAGGCTCATAAGCAGTTTCTAGAGCCCAGAAGAGCTCTTGGCTTGATAAAAGCTAGGTTAAAAAGGCGAAAGGAAGACTCAGGCACGAAGCAGGTTGCAAGCCAGGAGCACCAAATAGCCAGATCGACCATCCTCGTTCAAGCATCAAGAATATTGAACCAGAAAAGTCAGAAATGAGCAGAAACAGAGTCCAAAAAGGCAAAAAGAAGTCCAACGACAAAGATTGGGGAAACCCAACACCAGATGGAACGCTGATGAAGCCAGGTCCCGCATAGATCGTCTGCCTCGAGAAGCCAAGAAGGACCATCTAGAGAAAATTTGGATTGGATCTGGATCATAAATATCCAAATCCATATCCAAATAGTGTTTGAATTTGGGTCGATCCAAATAGTGTTGGATTTGGATCCAAATAGTATTTGGATTGGATCAAATTTAGACCAAAATATCCAGATCCATATCCGTAGAAATGTTATATTTGGATCGGATATAGATCTCAAAATATCTGAGATCCAAGATCCATATCCAAATAGTATTTAGATCGGACATGGATTTCACGATCCAAACCCAAGACCCATATCTAAGACCCACTTCACTTGCCTATAAATAGAGGTGAGGGGGTCTTCATTCAAGGGTTCACGTGAATTCAAGGGAGGAGCTTGGAGGAGAGAGAGTGTATTAAGGTGAGTGCTTAGTGCTTTCTTAAATTTGTTTAGGGGTTTAATTGTGGGTTAGTGAGGGATTAGTGTGGGTTGCACCACCTTGATTGAGGGCTGGATTTGCTTGAACAAGGAGGTGTGGAGTGGCTGAGGTGGAGCTTGAGCACACCCCAACCGACCCTAAGGTAAGCCCAACTAAACCACCCTAAACTCTTCTTCTTAACCCCTCTAAGCCACCCTAAACCTACATTAACTAGCCCACCCAACTACCCTACAACCACCTAATCCTAATTAGCCTAGCCTAATACCCTAATCGACTCAAGTCCCGCCACTCAAAACCACCTCCCTTCGCCACCCGAACACCCTTAGTCTTACCCGCTCCTGCGCCGCACACCCTGCAAGCACCCCGCGCGCCCTGCACGCGCCCCCTGCTCCCTACATGTGCCCCGCGCCCTGTTCCCTCTCTGCACTCGTGCCGCACTCATGCCGCGCGCCTTCCGCACCGCCTCACTCCCGCTCCCTAGTGCCCAACGCCTGTCGCCCTACCACCCGCCTGGCGCTTAGTGCCTGGCGTCCACCCTACTATACCCGAGCCTTAGCCGACCTACACCCCACCAACCCCACCGATCTCAGCCACTACCTGCCACCCTTTCACGCCATAGCCTAGCCTACTCCACCTCCTAGCCTCCCATCCCACCGCCTTACACCACCACCTACCTAGCACCCCACGCCGTACCACATCCCACCGTCTTACACTCCTTAGCCGACCCCAACTCCCATCCCATCCACCGCCTCATATCTCAACACCCAACCATGACCCTACCTTACACCATTCCATCACCCCACACAACCCACCAAGACTCGTAACATCCCATACCACACCTATCCCACACAAGCACCAAACCCACAACCTCTTGCCGTGAACCCATACCATTCAAGGCCTAAAACCCATCAAGCTCAAAAGCTCCGGCCAACCACTTCACGCCACAAGCTTCAAGGGAGGCCCGTCCGTGATTGTAAAGCTAGCACAAGCCCGTGTAGATTGGAGTGGACAAACATCCGAATCACTTGTAAGTGTTTCAAATTCGGTATTTACATATCTCCTTCTACATTCTATTCAATTCGGATACGGGGTTGCATTAACGGAGCGTTGTCTCCCCCCGGGTTGTAATAAGGATGCTTGATACATGAAGCACACACGAGAACTTGAGCTTTAGCTCTTAACTAGTACACCAAGCACCCACATGCACGATTGAGCCTTCGCTCTTACTCCCAAGACTCTAGTAAGAGCTGCGTGAGTTGTCTTCAATTTACACACTCCACACACGCGTGCATTGAGCCTTCGCTCTTATCATATATATGTATTTACATTCAGTTGGGTTGTTATATTAAGTCGTGTGAGTTTGTCATTTCAATTACACACTCGCACCCAAAGACACCTGAGCCTTTGCTCAAGCACCTCATGCACTATTTTGGCATCGGCAGCCAGTAAGATATAGCCATATCTCTATATTTTCGGCTGCGTGAGTTTTCCCGGTTCAGTTGTGTTTGTCTTTCAATTCCGGGTATTTAAGGTTCAGCTGCATGTGTTGTCTTTACATATATACACAACACACATGTACATGTTGGCGACCTTCAGGCCCATATATATATATATATATTTGTATCTCCCTTTCAGCTGGGTTTTACATTTCAGCTGCGTGTGTTGTCTTTCAATTTATACACAACACATACGCGCACGTTGGCGACCTTTGGGCCCATATATATATATAAGTATTTCCCTTCCGCACTTTACATTTAAGTCGAGCGGGGTTTTACATTCAAGTCATGTGAGTTGTCTTTCAATTTATACACAACACACATGCCCACAATTGAGCCTTTCCGCTCTTAAGATATAACTATATTTCCCTTCCGCAATTTCCCTTCGGCTATGTCTTTCAATTTCAGGTTTTAAGGTTCAGTTGTGTGAGTTTGCATTGCATATCCGCCATACCACGAGATAGGGCGCATACTTGCATCAAAGCAACCTCGAACCACCCATGCAAAATCGCCAAGACTTAGGCACTTGATGCACACATCTCACGCCTAAGTAGCTAAAATCAAAGACATAGGATACGTGCAAACCCCACGTAAATAAAATCTGCAACTAGACAAACCAAATCGATCGAACACTTTCATACTTTTCAAAGAAGGCCATACTTGTTCAAAATCGAGTTTTCTAAGCGTACAAACCGACCCTTGAGCATCGATTCAAGAAGGTTTGCGACGAAAAGAGCCCACTTGTCCACAGTCGCCCCTTGAGTCAGATATTTCAAAACTTACTTCGCTAGTTTGAGTAAGCTAGCTGACACGCCCTTTTAAAGTGACTTAGACATACGAAAAGGTTCACTCTAGGCCTAAGAACCCGGAGTAAAAATTTCCGCGTGTCTACAATAGGGTCTATTAAATTTCTTTCCTCAACATCAATCAACCAATATGCATTATTTGTGGTTTCCCCTCTTATAACATAAGGACCATCCCACTTGGGTCGCTGCTTACCAAGTGGATGTGGGCCATGATGGTGGATAGTTTTCAAAACAAAGTCTCCCACTTTGAAGTGATGAGCCTTCATATGCTTTTCATAGTGTTGGACTATCCTTTGTTGGTATGCATGTGCATGATCCATGGCAAGAAGCATTTTCTCATCAAGTTAGTCAAGCTAAGTCATTCTAGCTTGTTGCAGGGTCTCTATGGGCAAATTGAGTGCAAGAGATGTATAAAATGAGGGCAATTTGGTATGAATGGGGAGTACAAAATTTGTACCATAGACCAACTCAAATAGTGTGACACTAGTGGGAGTGTGGATGAAAGTCCTATAAGCCCATAAGGCTTCATCTAGCTTCTCATGCCATGTCTTATCCTTTTCTAAATATTTCTCAATGATGCTTATGAGAGTTTTGTTTGTGGCTTCGGCTTGGCCGTTGTCTTGAGAACAGTTGGGTGATGAAAAGTGTTGAGTGATACCATAGGCTTTACACAACCTCTCCACTTTTTCATTTTTCAATGGGGTGCCATTATCCAATACTAGGTCTCTTGGAACTCCAAATCAAGCCAAGATATTTTTCTTAATGAATGCCACTTCATGTTGTCCTTGAACATTGGTTAAGGAGGTAGTTTCAACCCATTTAGAAAAACATACAGTGGCTCCCAAAATGAATATGTGTCCATTGGATGTAGTGGGTGTAATGAGTCCAATGATATCAAATGCCCACATAGTGAAGGGCCATCAGCTCACATTGAAATGCAATGTAGATGATAGAATGTGAATGGTATTTTCATGCACTTGATATTGGTGACAATTCCTAACATGGTCATGACATTCTTGTTTTAAAGTGAACCAAAAATAACCTGCTCTAAATATTTTAATGGCCATCATATTGCAATGACATGACCCCAACACTCTCCATCTTAGAACTCATGAAGAATGGTTCTAGCCTCATCATGGTCGACACACTTCAACAAGATGTCGGTAAAACTCTTTTTATAAAGAACCCCTCCCAAGACCACATGTTGAGTTGAGATTTTCTGAATAAAAGCCTTATATTTAAAGAAAACAAATTTGGGAAATCCTCCATTTTTCAAAAGGTTTTTAATATCTTGAAACCAAGGTTTTTCATTTGGATTTTGGTCATTTTGACAAATTTCTAAATCATGGGAGGATGGAGTGGGTAAGCGTAGGATCTCTAGGGATCGAGTACCCAAGGTGGGGTCGATCCTTAGAGATGACCCTAGTGAAGAGAGAGCATCAACAATGGTATTGTCCTCTCTTCCTCTGTTAGTGAGTGTGCAAGATTTGAAAGAATTGATCAACTTGTTGGCCGATTCATGGTATGGATTGAGTTTTTCATTTTTGACTTTCCAAAATTTTTAAACCTGATTTACAACAAGCATAGTCTCGAAAGACTTCAATACACGATGCCCCTAGATTTTTCAAAACTTTTAGGCCTTGTATGAGTGCCTCATATTCGATCACATTGTTGGAACAAGGAAAATCTAATTGGAATGACATTGGGATTTTTCTCTGTTTGGGGATATGAGGATGATTCCCACACCTACCCCTTGTTGATTTCTTGCCCCATCAAAGTACATTGAGTCTAACCCCAAGTATATTAAAATAGGAACTTGCTTGCATGAACATGAAAAAGCATCATTCATTGCATTCTTGAAATCATACATAGATGTGTTTGCATAGACCTACGAGGACATGCCTGGTTTAGACCCTAGGATTGTAGAGCAATGTTTGCTTCTAGAACCAAATGTCAAACCCCATACCATCTGGTCTCTAGGAGGTCGCCCTTCTTGGCATCTCATCCATATCATGCACTTGCATATTCACACATGAACACTTAATAACATGATCCCCATTTAGGACCAAGGAACCCATATATGAAAGTCTCCTTTGGCGTAATATCTCCTCCTACCAGGTGTTAAAGAAAGGTTTTGCTCAAAAATTGGGACGATCCCATATTTTGAAAAATAGATCCAGGGAGACATTGAATAGGGGTGTTGTCGTCTTTGCCATTATCCAAATAAATTTAGATTAATGCCAAAGAGGGGCATCTGTAAACACCCTAAAATCCCATGACTTTCTAAAATTATACATGGTTTACAAAAGCAACCCCAAAGGGCCATTTTGAGTCTGGAAACCCAAGAGCCTTCCAGAAACCCTGTACATATTCGAAAACATATACATACTGTTTTAAACTCTGTAAACATTGCTTTTAACCCTGTAAATAGTGTTTTGAAGCCCTTTATCAAATAGGAGTTTTGAAACCCGGGCTAAGCCCCATTTTCCCAAAAGCTAAAGGCAAACAGGTGGAGCATGCAAAGATGACACCTGATCCAGAAACAACCTAGCAAGTCGGTCACGAAGGCCAAAACCAAAAGCAGCTTCATAACTCTGTTCTGAAGCCTAGAAGAGCAACCTGGCCCGATAAAAGCCAGGTTCAAAAGGCAAAAGGAAGGCCCAGGCACGAAGCAGATAGTAAGCCCGGACCACCAGAAAGCCAGATCGACTATTCTCACTCAATCATCCTGAATCTGAACCAGGAAGACCGAAAATGAGGAGAAACAAAGTCCGAAAAGGCGAAAAGGAGTCTGGACGATACAGATTGGGGAAACCCAACACCAGATGGGTCATTAATGAAACCAAGGCCCGCACAGATCGTTCGCCTCGAGAAGCCAAGAAGGACTATCCAGAGAATTTTTTATTTGGATCTGGACCATAAATATCCAAATCCAAATCCATATAGTGAATAGTATTTGGATTTGGGTCAATCCAAATAGTATTTGGGTCTATCCAAATAGTGTTTGGATTTGAATTGATCCAAATAGTATTTGGATTGGATCAAATCTGGACCAAAATATCCAGATCCATATCCATACAAATGTTGGATTTGGATCGGATGCGGATTTCAAAATATCCGAGATCCACGATCTAGATCCAAATAGTGTTTGGATTTGGGTTTGGATCCAAATCCAAGACCCACCTCAAATGCTTATAAATAGAGGTGAGGGGGTCCATTGTAAGGGGTTCACGTGAAATCCAAGGGAGGAGAGAGAAGGTCCAAGGTGAGTGGTTAGTGATTTCTTTGTTTAGGGTTTTATTAATTGTGGTTAGTGTAGGATTAGTTAAGGGCTGCCCCACCCTAATTGAAGGACTGATTTGTTTGGAGAAGAGGCTAAAGGTGGCTAATCGGAGCTCAAGCACACCCTAAATCGTTGTTAAAAGGTAAGCCCCTAATCCTCCCTAAACCACTCTTCTTAATCCCTCTAAACCACCCAACCGACCTCACCTAATCCCACTTAAACCCACCTAAAGCCCAGGACACCCTAACCTCACCCATACCTTGCGCGCGCCCTGCACGTGCCCTACAAGCACACCGCCCCCCTACGCATGCCCTGCACGCTCCCTGCCGACCTCCATCGCCTGACGCCTAGCACGTGGCGTCCACCTGCTGCCTGACCTCCACCGCCTCATCTTCCGCCGACCTGCCGGCCGACCGACACCTTACCTGCCACCACTACCATCTCCTAACCACCACCTGCCACCATCTCATAGCCCTCCATCCCGCCACCTTGCATTCCTTAGCTGACCTTCGTCTCACCACTCACCTCGACCCCTACCGCACCCCACCACCACACCCCATCCGAACCCTGCCGTGACCTTACCCCAACTACCTAACACCCCAACTCCATACCCCATCCCACGCCAAACACTCCCAACCGAACCCCTCCTAGTTCCGCAACGCCCCACCTACCTAACGCCGTGACCTTAGCTCCCATATCACCTATCACACACCCTACCACATGCCTTACCACATCCCTAACCGTGACCCTAGCTCCCTTAACTTCCAGTCGTGACCTTACCCCACTACCTAACATCCCACCACCTTAGCTCCCCTATCACCTATCCCATACCCTCCGCACCATACCACACACCACCTACCCCATCCGTGACCCATATCATCCCATACCCAACCGAACCCAACCTCAACTGTGACCTATCCCATACCCCCTCTCTTATCCCACACACCTCACCAATACCCCACCTAAACACCAAGACCTACCACTACCGTGCCTTACCCATACCCCCACCAAAACCCACAACCTTAGTGCCATAAACCTCATCAAACCCTCAAGCTTGAAGGCTCCATTTAGCCATCTTTCGCTTCAAGCTTCAAGGAAGACTCATCCGTGGGTGTGAAGCCAAGCAAACTCGTGAAGATTGGAGTGGACAAACATCCGAATCACGTAAGTATTTTAATTCGTTATTTCATATCTCCTTTTTACGCTTTGATTCAATTTGAATGCCTTCGCTCTTACTCCTAAGACTCTAGTAAGAGCTGCGTGAGTTTGTCTTTAAATGTATACACTCACACACGCGTGCATTGAGCCTTCGCTCTTATTTTATATAAGTATTTTAATTCAGTTGGGTTGTTACATTAAGTCGTGTGAGTTTGTCTTTCATTTACACACTCACACACAAAGAACACCTGAGTGCTTGCTCGTGCACCTCACGCACCATTTTGGCCTTGGCAGCTGCTAAGATATAGTCCTATTTCTATACTTTCTGCTGCGTTTTCTCGGTTCAGTTGTGTGTGTTTGTCTTTCCATTTACACACAAAACAACATGCGCACGTTGGCTACCTTCGGGCCCATATATATATAGTTGTATTTCCCTTTCGCTATGTCTTTAAATTTCGGGTTTTAAGGTTCAGTTGTGTGAGTTGCATTTCAATTTATACACGGCATACACTTACACAATTGAGTATTTCCGCTCTTAAGATATAGCTATATTTCCCTTTTGCAATTTCCCTTACGCAATTTCCCTTAAAGCATTGTCTTTCAATTCTGGGTTTTCCTGTTCAGTTGTGTGAGTTTGCATTGCATATTCGCCATACCACGAGTTGGGGCGCATATTTGCATCAAAGCAAACCCCATACACCCGTGCAAAAATCGCCCATACTTAGGCACTTGATGCATACATCACACGCCTAAAATTGGCTAAAACCCGAGACATAGGAAACGTACAAATCCTACGTTGATAAAATCTGCAACAAGACAAGTGAAACCGACCAAACACTTTGCATACTTTTAAAAGAGGTTATGTTTGTTCAAAATCGACTTTTTAAAAGCGTACAAACTGACCCTTGCACATCGGTGCAAGAAAGTCTGCGACGAAAAGAACCCACTTGTCCACAGTCGCCCCAAACAAGTCAGATATTTTTAAAACGTACTTCGCTAGCTTGAGTAAGCTAGCTGGCATGCCCTTTTAGCGACTTAGACATACGAAAAGGTTCACTATAGGCCCTAATAAGCCCGGGATCGGAAATTTCCGCATGTCTACATGCCTCATATTCGATCACATTGTTGGAATAAGGAAAATCTAATTGGAATGACATTGGGATTTTTCTCTTTTTGGGGATATGAGGATGATTCCCACACCTGCCCCTCGGCAGACCCTCTCCCTAGAAACTCTACGGCCTGCTAGTGCAGGCCGTGTCCTTCTTTAACCCCCAAGCCCATGGCCTGCTGGTGCAGGACGTGTACCAGCTCACCCCACCTAGCTGCTCCACTGAACCGAGCTCATTAGAACCGCCACTTGACCTGGCGCCAACTGCATCCTTGGCCGACTTAACCCAGCTGAACCAAAGCCAGCCATACCCTCCACCTGGACTAAACCTAAACTAAGTCCTGGCCGACCTATCCCAACAAATATCTAGCTGCCAATTGAACCCTTAACCTAGCTAAATCAGTTCTAACCGATTGAGCTTAGACCACCTAGCTCTGCCCTGGCCTTGACTGCAACCGAACCTGACCTAGGACACACCTCCGGCTAGAACTCACTTGGCCTCACCTTGTTGCACACAACCAGCACTTGGAATGACATGACCTAGTGAACTGCCCACAACCTAAACCAAGGCCCATAAGCTAACCCAACCGGACTGAACCTAACCTAGTTAGGACTTTACCTCAAACCAAACTCGAGCCACATTGGCTCGAGTCATCCTAAAACAGCCCCTCCAAGGCCTAGACCCGGGCTGCACCAAGTCAGCCCAAGTTACCCCAAGCTCACCTCAAACCAAACTTGAGCCACATTGGCTGGAGTCTTCCTAAAATCAGCCCATACCAGGCCCATACAAAGCCCACACAAGCCCACTCAAACACCTCTCCCAAGTCCTCAAGTGCTCCCAAGCCTCAAAGCTCTCCGGTTCCACTCTCATGTGACCCGAGCTCTACAAGCAAGGCGTACGCATCCTAGACACACCCCACATAGCGGGCTAGGTGAGTTGTAAGTCCTTACATTTGGTACTTAATTAAATTTTGATGCGGGGTTGTAGTAATGGAGCGTTATCTCCCTCGGGTTGTAATAACGTGCATGACACACAAGCACATACGTGCACTTGAGCCTTTCCGCTTTTAGTTGCACACTTTTGCACACACACGGGCCTTGACAACCCCTAAGATATAGCTCTACTTATATAAATTCAGCTGCGTGGGTTTACATTCAAGTCATATGCATTGTCTTTCCATTCCACACTCACACACATTGAGCCTTCGCTCTTACTCCCAAGACTCTAATAAGAGCCGTATTGCAATTCAATTTGGGGTGTTATTTTCAAGTTGTGTGCGTTGTCTTTCCATTCCACACTCACACACATTGAGCTTTCGCTCTTACTCCCAAGACTCTAATAAGAGCCGTATTGCAATTCGATTTGGGTTGTTAAATTCAGTCGTGTGTGTTGTCTTTCAATTTATACACATACACACATGCCACATTGAGCCTTTCTGCTCTTATATCTATATCTTCCTTCTGTTGCATTTTATGGTTCAACTGCGTGAGTTGCATTTCAATTTATACACAACACCCACGCACACAATTGAGCCTTTCCGCTCTTAAGTTATAGATATATTTAAATTTCTACAATTTATATTCAAAGTTGTGTGAGTTGCATTCAATTTGGGTTTTCCCTTCCGCTAAGTCTTTAAATTTCGGGTTTTACATTCAAGTTGTGTGAGTTGCATTGCATACTCGCCATACTCGAGCTAGAGTGCATACCTGCATCAAATAAACCCCGAACAAATCATGCAAACACGCCAAGGCTTAGGCCATTTGATGCACACACATCGTGCCTAAGTAGATAAAATTGAAAGACTTAGGGTTGCCGAACCCTCGTAAATCAAAACTCACCAAGTGCATGATTTTCCAAAGATTTCAAAACACTGATTTGTTCAAAATCGATTTTTGAGGTTAAAATTGTTTCAAATGAAGTCTCTAAGCATACAGACTGACCCTTGCGCATCGGTGCAAGAAGGTCTGCGACAAAAAAATCCCACTTGCCCGCAATTGCCTTTTAAAAGTTAGATATTTCAAAACATACTTCGCTAGTTTGAGTAAGCTAGCTGGCACACCCTAAAAGCGAACGTAGATTGCGAAAAGGTTCACTTCAGGTCCTAAGAACCCGGAGTTGAAAATTTTCTGTGTCTACAGATTTGGCACGCCCTGTGGGACCCAGGACTTAAGTAGACTTCAAACAAACAAGTTACTCTCAAATTTTTGAAAAAAAGGTGTTTTCCAAAAAATTGTGCATACTTAAAGTTGTAGAAAATGGAGCAAAAACCATGAAAATCCTCGTTGAGTAGGCTAAAAGAGGTTTTCAAAACAGAAAAGGCCCAGAAGGAGCTAGCTGATATTCAAAAAATATTTCAAAAGATGGATGCTTTAAGCAAGGAGCTTAAAGCCCGGGAGTGCATACATAGTAGCTCATCTCGGGCACACAAAGATCGTGAAAAGAAAACTGATCTTAAACTCAACGAAGGATATTAGGTAAAAGGCCAAACCCCAGAAAGGGGCGAATCCTCCACTCCCACACTTCCAAATTCTCGAAAATCAAAAGAAAAATCTGAAAAAGCTATTTTTGTTTCAAAAAATAAAAAAAATCTTGAAAACTTTTAAAAAGACAAAAAAATTGAAAAACAAAACTTTGAAATTTCGAAAAATTCAAGTGAAATTTCTAAATCTAGGCACACAAACACTGTGGGACATGAAACCTACACACCACAAAGAGACGAGAGTAAAAAACAGGAAGGTTTCGAAAAGGAACACCTCGTGAAACCCCGAGGGCTCAAAACAGAGTTACCCAAGAAAACGGCCTGCTCTCACCTTAAAAAGGTAGACAAGCCACAAAGAGGTATGCCTGAAGCTTATCCTCCTCAAATATCTCTTCTCAAAATAGGGTCATCAGATGCATTGGCTCACACCCATGCACACACAAACCCACGAAATGTGCCTAAGTTAGAGGATTTTCAAGGTGCGCCAAATATCCTGCACCACCCAAAAGAATTTGAAAAACAAAAAGAAAAAGAAGTTGAAAAAATGGTAGACATGGAGATCCCTAATGCATGCATCGACATCTTAGGAGCTCATAACCCTACCATAGAAAAACTCACTTCTTCAAGCTTAGTCTGGTACCCTAGAACTAAGGCTATGGCTTTGAAACAAAAAAATCCATCCCTAGGGGCACCACGACTTGAACCTAGGGAGCAAGTGAAAAACTTCGAGGGAGCAATCTTGTCTTCCCTTGAAGAAAATTTCTCCCAAAATCAGGTTGTATGGAACTATAAGTCTTCCATCACCTTGAAAAATCCAAAGTCTCTCAAGAGACCAAGCACGGCTTCCCTTGAAAACAAAATCTTCCAAAATGGGGTTATCTGGAACCATAAGTCTTCCAAAACCCCGAAATATCCAAAATCCCTCAAGGGACCAAGCACGGCTTCCCTTGAGAACAAAATCTCCCATAACGGGGTTGTATGGTAGCCCAAGTCTTCCAACACCCCGAAATATCCAAAATGCCTTAAGGAAGCAAGCACGACTTTCCTTGAGGACCAAAACTCCCAAACCCGAGTAGTGTGGAAGCTTGTAGACACGAAAAATCTCTGCCTCCCTGGTTTCTTAGGCCTGGGGCGAACCTTTTCGTGTGTCTAAGTCCTATTTGAATAAACAGGGCGTGTCAGCTAGCTTACCTAAGCTAGCGAAGATATATTTTAACCTGACTTCTAATGTGGCGACTGTGAGCAAGTGAGTTCTTGTCGTCGTAGACCTTCTTGCACCGATGCGCAAGGGTCAGTCTGTATGCTTTAAAAATCGAGTTTTTGGATAGAAAGAGCCTACGAAAGCGGTTCGAGGTGTTTGATTTGGGCCTTTTTTATACGATTTCCAGATTTTAGATCACGTGGATTTGCACGTGCCTAAGTCTTTCTTTTTTATCCCCTTTATGGGCCACCTAGGTGTGTGTTATGAACACTCCACTACATGGGGCGAATTTGAGCGGGAGTATGGGGTTTTGCTTTGATGCAATTATGCGCCCTAACTCGTGGTATGGCGTAGATGCAATGCAAACTCACGCTACTCCAAAGGGAAAACCCGAATGTAAAGACAATGCCGAAGGGAAATGACTTGAAATGTAAATGCCGAAGGGAAATAACCGAAGGGAAATTGCCGAAGGGAAATACGTATATAAGGTATATATGGGCCCTTACTCGGGTCTTGCCAATAAGAGCGAAGGCTCAATGTGGGTGCGTGCTTGAATTGAAAGACTACACACACGACATGAAATAAAACCCAAATATAACTTGCAATATGGCCTTAACTAAGGTCTTGGGAATAAGAGCGAAAGCTCAATGTGTGTGAGTGCTTGAATTGAAGTACTACGCACACAACATGAAATTAAACCCAAATATAAATTGCAGTATGGCCTTAACTAAGGTCTTGGGAATAAGAGCGAAAGCTCAATGTGTGTGAGTGCTTGAATTGAAGTACTACGCACACAACATGAAATTAAACCCAAATATAAATTGCAGTATGGCCTTAACTAAGGTCTTGGGAATAAGAGCGAAAGCTCAATGTGTGTGAGTGCTTGAATTGAAGTACTACGCACACAACATGAAATTAAACCCAAATAGTATAACACGGCCCATACTTGGGTCTTACAAATAAGAGCGAAGGCTCAATGTGTGTGAGTGCTTGAATTGAAGTACTATGCACACAACATGAAATTAAACCCAAATAGTATAACACGACCCTTACTTGGGTCTTACAAATAAGAGCGAAGGCTCAATGTGTGTGCGTGCTTGAATTGAAAGACAACACACTCAACTTAAGCAAAACCCTATGTAATTTAAAGTATATACATAGATTTATATCTTAGGGGCTGATTAGGCCCGTGTGTGTTCAAAATCGTGCACGACTAAGAGAGTGCACGTGTGTGTGGGTGTGCCAAGCCACGTTATTACAAGCGGGGGGAGACTATGCTTCGTTATTACAACCCCGTATCAAATTGAATTCAAGCAAGTCTACAACTAAGGACTGAGTTAGGCACTTACTTATAGCTGGTCCGGAGGTGACTTGCTCGAGCGTAGGCTTGGGCTTCGCCTTGGGCTGCGAGAGGGAGCTCCTCGAAGTTGAACGGCAAGGGGAGGTGCTTGCCGGGTGCCTTGGGTGCGCGGGAAGGGCGCCTTGAAGGTGGCCGGCTGCTAGCAAGGTGCCGAACTTGGTGCTTTGGGTTAAGGTGACTAAGTAGGGTCACTAAGGGAGGGTGTAGTATTAGGAAAGATAGCACTAAGTGGGAGCCTAAGGGAGTGTCTAAGGGAGTGCCTAAGGCTGGCGGGTGGCTGGCCGAGTAGATGTGGTACAGTCGGTTGGAGTGGCCGACTAAGGGAGACTTGGTGGTGGCCGGCTGCTAGGGTGGCTAGGGAGGTTGTGGATGGGAAGGGAGCTAGCTAGGGCGTGGTGTAAGGTAGGACTAAGGGCTGGTGGAAAGGGATATGGGCAGGTCTTAGGAAGCTAAGTGGAGTGGCCGGGCGTTGCTAGGGGAAATGGTTCTAGGTGGGTGGTTGAAGTGGCTAAGGTCTGGTCGAATGGGTAAGGATGGCGGGTAGATGATGTTGGGGTGATGTGGTGGTGGCGTAGGTGGTTGAGAGTGGAGGAGGAGTGAAGAAAAGGTAGAATTAGGTTGAGATACTAACCGGCTGATGAGGAGAGGCGGTGGATGGAAGAGGGGCAGCCGGGTGTCTTGGATGCGCAGGATGGGGTTCGGTCGGGTGGAATGGTGGCGAAGTGGAGCTTGGCTGGAGCGGTGGCGGTGGTGGTGGTGTTTGGCTGGGAGGCAATGGCGCAGGTGGTGCAAGGTGGAAGGCTCGGTGGGAAGATGGCTGGAGTCGGTTGGGCCAAGATGGGCTGGAAGGCCAAGGTCGGCTGGAAATGGTGGACCCAAAAGCTGAAAAACCAGCCCACTAGGGGTGGGTTTTTATAGCTTTTTTGAAGGGCGGTGGGGCTAGTTTTGAGGAGGTGGTAAGGTGGTCTAGGAGGTGGTGGTGTGGTGATAAGGTGGGCTAGTTTTGGGGAGGGGCCAGATATTTTAATACAAGGGGTTTTGGGTAGATGGTGTGCTAGGTTTAGGTGGGGTGGTTTAGGGGTTTAGGGTTTAGCTAGGTGGGTTGGTTTTGGGGTGAGGTTTAGTGAGGTGTGTTAGGTGATTAGGTTAGGATTAGGTTAGGTTTAAGGAAATTAAACTAGGTTTAGGGAAGGATTAGGGAAGTGGGTTAGGTGATTAGGTTGGGATTAGGGAAGTGGGTTAGGTGATTAGGTTAGGTTTAGGACAGGATTAGGGTAAAAGGCTAGGATTAGGGCTTTTTGATTAGGGTTGGTTTAAGGAGCTCCCTTTCATTGACCCATAGACCTTAATTGCATCATGTTGGTGCAGCTCTAGGTTAGGTTTTGGCTAATACAAGCTTAAACCCATGCTAATTAGGCTAACCCACATGATTAACCCCAAACTTGACACACAAGTCAAGCTTAATTACAACCACACTCTAATCTTATCCTCCCCCACTCTCTCTCATGCCCATAATCCCACGTGAAATTCAAGTGGGCCCCACCTTCATTTATGAGAAGGTGATGTGGGCCATGGATATGGATATTGGATTGGATATCTGGATCCAAATCCAAATCCAAGTCCACACATGGGTTTGGATTGGGATTTAGATATATATGGTCCAGATCCGATCCAAACTAAATTCTGACTCCTTCGGGTTGTGTTCGAAACGAACGGTTTGTGCGGGGTCTGACAGCATCAGTACTCCGTCTGCGTTGGGTCTTCGCCAACATGATCGTTCGCTTCTGTTTTCGCCTTTCGAAGCTGATTTCAAGTAATGTTTTGATGATAACAGGGTCTTGGACGTTCGAGATCCTGGGGGTGGATTCAACGCGAGAGTTGCTATGCCGGGCATGACTTGTTCTCCGGTTCCGGGCTCTCCTTAGCTTTTCTGGTCTTGTCTTGATTAGGCCAAGCTGCTTCGGGGTTTCAAAACATGTTTTAAAAAGGTTTTTAAAACCATATTATACATATAAAGTTTAAAACATATGTACAGGGTTGCCTAGAAGGCTCCTGGGTTTCCAGACTCAAAATGGCCCTTTGGGGCTGCTTTTGTAAAACCAGGTTTTTTTGAGAAGTTTGTGGGATTTCGAGGTGTTTACAAAGCCCAAGTCTTCCATCACCCCTAAATCCAAACTCCCAATATCCAAAAGGGTATATATCCTTGACATGGACGATTCCATGTTCCAAGACCATGAATTATACCAAAACTTTTCGAAAAACAAAAGGTCTTGGAACATGATTCTAAAAATGGGATATAAACCCTATGAGGGCCTGGGAACCCGAAACCAAGGTAGGCTTGAACCTGTCCTACCTAAAGCCAATAGGGAACGATATGGACTGGGCTACAGCCCACCCATACCTCCTGAGCCGCCACCTAAGACCATCTAGGTCAAGGGTGCCTTGTAGAACCTCTAAAACCGAAACCCATGTCTTAGACCTATTAGAGTCTGATTCATGAATATTTTCTTTGTAGGTTCAATGGAAGATCCCTACTTTTGAAAAAACCAAAAAAATTGGATATTACCAAAAACCAAAAAGATTGAAAACCCTCAAAATCTCAAAAACATTTGGAAAACTGAAAATTCCAAAAAGAAATTTGTTTCAAAAGCCTTTGGCCATGTACAAAGTCCTTTTTCGAAAATTGTAAAAATACTTTTCGAAAATTGTATATACTCCCAAAACCCACGAATATCCAAAAGTTGGTCCGGTCCACCTTTTTTTGCCTAGAGCTTTTTCAAAGCTGAAAAGCTCGAGAATCACCAAAGCAAGGAGGAATAAACACCTCCAAGCTTCTTGAAATTCGTAAAATCCTTGACTTGTGGAAAATTGAGGATTTTTATAAAGGAGTTTAACCCATAGTGTGTGCATAAGCATCATGCATTACACTTTGAAATCATTCATGTGATCGAGTCTAGACATCATCTTAGAACTCGAATTTAGGGTTTTGAAAAACCAAAGGGGCAATAAAAGTCGACCCCCCTAAGAATCGAGCCTTGATAGGCATGTCTCCATACGAATCAAACCCAACACCTTCAAGGCAAATTTCAAAAGGAAATGAGAATCGCGAAAAAGGGTTAGCATTTCACAAAAGCCTTTCAAAAATGTTTTTGATAAAAACCTCCCAAGCATTGCAATTCATGCATTGGGTGCTTGACTTGATCAAATGAAGATGTTGTTCATACAAAATGTGCCATACATTTTCAAGAAAACTCTATTGGCATGTGAAAGGAATCACCAAGCCAAAAGAGGAATCGTGCTTAGCATTGCTGTAGGCCTCCAAATTCGAGACATCATCTCCCATGTCATGGAAAAGGGGATGATGTTCATCGAAGCACTCATTCGAAAAAACTATCTTAACAGGTAGGCAAGATAAATGGCAGCCCTTTCAATGGAGTATGAGTTCAAAACTCAGGACTCCATTAAGGGACAAGCCCTACATCGTGTGGTTGAAGTGCCTCTTTGAGACACATTCCCCATACTTGATCAAATGCCCCATGAAGGCATGAATTTTCAAAATGAATTCCAAAAACCATACTTGACCAAAATCAAGTATGGGAAACATATTTCGATCAAAAGGGCTGGTATAAAACCATCTTCATATAGAAAGGGAGGATTTCCCAAAATTACTTTCTCAAAAGGGATCAAAATTTCAAAAATTTTAACCCTACATATGGCTTTGAAAAGAAAGATTTTTCAACTTCTGGTTTATATGAAAACCTTGATTGTGTTGGGATAAAGAACATGAATCTCAGGATGAAATATGGAGACCATGTCAAAACTAAAACCTGATGGCCATGACGATCACTTAGGGCTGGTTATTTTTCATCCTTGAGCAAAAAGTATCATGATCATGTTAGAAAAACCATGGAAATGCAAGGACATGAACATACCATCGTCCATCCAAAATCTTTTGAAAAGCCATGGCCCTTCACCATGTGGCCATGCGAAATTCCCATCAAGCTAGGGGCATTTTTAAAATACAGCCCCTAGACACTTTCCATGGAGAAACGAATGCATCTCCTTCATGACTTGTGAGATACATCTCGTATGTTCATCATTGCATAAAAGCATATATTTCCATTTTGAATCACATGGAATGCATAACATGCATCATATTCATATCATACCACCCCGAAGAAAGCTCAAGAGGTTGGCAAACCTTAGTAGGAATGTCCCCATGTCTTAAAAAGGGCAACAAAATTCGAAAAATTTGTTGATATTGTGGGTCGAAATTAGCAAAACCCGAAAAATGCCCGAATATGCAAAAGGGTTTATGTTAAATTCTTTTAAAAAGATTTTGAAAAATCGAACTCCTTTGAAACTTCTTGAAAGAAGGATCAAAATTGATTATATAACCCTGAATGGAGGAATTTATACTTTACGAAAGGTAGAGTCTTCTAAAAACGAATTGGCAGATGCTATTAAGAATCAAACTCCTTTGAATCTCTGGCTTACAAGGATATAACCTTGAAAAATTGAACTCCTTTGAAACTCCTTTCAAAAATCTCTGGCTTACAAGATTAAGCCTTATTCAAAATATCAAAATATTTTCGAATAGCAGATGCTATTAAGAAATAGGATGATCTCGTTTGAATCGAGTAACCAAAGGGATAAGCCTTCCCCCATTCTACTTTCTCTCCAAAAAGGAAAATTGGCTATGTCCAAAAGAAAAAGAAAAAACGAGAATACAAAAACTCCTCCGAAAGAGGTCTTCTCGTTCAAAAGAAAAAGGAGAATACAAAAACTCCCCCCAAAGAGGTCTTCCCTTCATAAACAGGGAATACAAAAACTCCTCCAAAGAGGTCTTCTCTTTTAAAGAAAAGAGGGATTAATGAAAAAATACTTCTAAAGGGAGACCCTCTGTGAAAAAAAAGAAAACGAAAAAAAAGCAAAAAGCCAAAGCTCCAAAGAGCGATTTTCTGACTCTTTGCCTAAAACCACGGGACGCTTCAGAAGGGACCGTGGTATCTCTTTCCCATATCCCTACGGCTTATCCCCAAAGAAAAAGGTTCAAATTTATGAAAATCCTAAAGTACGAATAAAATCGGCTTATTTGGATTTCATTTTGTTTGAGAACTCAACTTTGTTTTGTAGGAAATGGAAATTTGAAATGTTTTCCAAGTTTTCCTACCCAAAAAACCTCTACTTAGTAGCAGGTATTGAAACCCGTATGAAGGGGAGTATGAAAAATGGGATTGGATCGAATCTGGACCAAAATATCCAGATCTATATCCATAAAAATGTTGGGTTTGGATCGAATACAAATCTCAAAATATCCGAGATCCAATATCCAGATCCAAATAGTGTTTGGATTTGGGTTTGGATCCAGATCTCAAACCCAAACCCAAACCCAAGACCCACCTCAAATGTCTATAAATAGAGGTGAGGGGGTCCATTTCAAAGGGTTCATGAAAATGCTTGGGAGGAGAGAGAGGGAGTGATAGACCTAGCCATGTGGGCTCATGAGTGAAGTGGGCTTGAGCCATGTTAACCAAGGCTAGACCAAGGGGCTGCACCAACTTGAACCTAGCTGCACCAAGACGTGGACCGCGGGCGTGGAAGTGGGCTGGACCGAGTGGAGGTGGCTGGACCTAGGGGACTGCACCTAAGGTAAGCCTAACCGACCTAACCCTTCTCTCTATACCCCTCTAAACCTAACCTAACCCACTCCATGGAACCCGCCTAAACCTAGCACCACCACTCCACTCCACCATACCCGCCACCATCCAAGGCTCCACCTGAACCGAGCCACTCCCTAGCTCAGCCCATCACCACCTAACCCACCACCACCTTAACCGGCTGCCCCCAACCTAGCCTTCATCACACCACCGCCTCCCTTCCCTAAGTGCAGCCGAGTGCACCTTGCACTCGACTCTCACTCATTTGCCCTTAACCGCCCCCACTCCACCACCTTGATTGGGACCCAAGTCACTCCACCTAACCCCCCATCTCCCCTAAATCTGAACCAACACCTAGCCTGGCCAGTTACTGGCCGAGCTCTACCTAAAACCCATCTAAGCTCGGCCAAGGTGCTGGCCGAGCCTTGCTTAGACCCATCTTGAGCTCCCTAAACCATCACCTAGCCCGGCCAGTTGCTGGCCGAGCTCTACCCTAGACAAACCAAGTTCGACCTACCTTGGTCGAACCCCATCTAAACCACCCCAAGCTCGGCCTACTTTGGCCGAGCCATCCCAAAAACCACACGGCCTGTTGGTGCAGGTCGTGTCTCATTCAAATTCAGCCAAGGCCTGCCCTCCAGCAGGCCACTTCTTACCAAGAAACCACAAAGGCCTGCCGCTCAGCAGGCCCTCTCCCTAGAAACCCTACGGCCTGGCCGTGTCCTTCTTTAACCCCCAAGCCCACGGCCTGCTGGTGCAGGCCGTGTACCAGCTCACCCCACCTAGCTGCTCCACTGAACTGAGCTCATTAGAACCGCCACTTGACCTGGCGCCAACTGCACCCTTGGCCGACTTAACCCAGCTGAACCAAAGCCAGCCATACCCTCCACCAGGACTGAACCTAAACTAAGTCCTGGCTGACCTGTCCCAACAAATATGTAGCCACCAATTGAACCCTTAACCTAGCTAAATCAGTTCTAACCGACTGAGCTTGGACCACCTAGCTCTGCCCTGGCCTTGACTGCAACCGAACCTGACCTAGGACACACCTCCGGCTAGAACTCACTTGGCCTCACCTTGTTGCACACAACCAACACTTGGAATGACATGACCTAGTGAACTGCCCACAACCTAAACCAAGGCCCATAAGCTAACCCAACCGGACTGAACCTAACCTAGTTAGGACTTCACCTCAAACCAAACTCGAGCCACCTTGGCTCGAGTCATCCTAAAACAGCCCCTCCAAGGCCTAGACCTAGGCTGCACCAAGTCAGCCCGAGTTAACCCAAGCTCACCTCAAACCAAACTCGAGCCACCTTGGCTCGAGTCATCCTAAAATCAGCCCATACCAGGCCCATACAAAGCCCACACAAGCCCACTCAAACACCTCTCCCAAGTCCTCAAGTGCTCCCAAGCCTCAAAGCTCTTCGGTTCTACTCTCATGTGACCCAAGCTCCACAAGCAAGGCGTACGCATCCTAGGCACACCCCACATAGCGGGTTAGGTGAGTTGTAAGTCCTTACATTTGGTACTTAATTAAATTTTGATACGGGGTTGTAGTAATGGAGCGTTGTCTCCCCCGGGTTGTAATAACGTGCATGACACACAAGCACATACGTGCACTTGAGCCTTTCCGCTTTTAGTTGCATACTTTTGCACACACACGGGCCTTAACAACCCCTAAGATATAGCTCTACTTATATAAATTCAGCTGCGTGGGTTTACATTCAAGTTGTGTGCGTTGTCTTTCCATTCCACACTCACACACATTGAGCCTTGGCTCTTACTCCCAAGACTCTAATAAGAGCCGTATTGCAATTCAATTTGGGGTGTTATTTTCAAGTTGTGTGCGTTGTCTTTCCATTCCACACTCACATACATTGAGCTTTCGCTCTTACTCCCAAGACTCTAATAAGAGCCGTATGGCAATTCGATTTGGGTTGTTAAATTCAGTCGTGTGTGTTGTCTTTCAATTTATATACATACACACGCCACATTGAGCCTTTCCGCTCTTATATCTATATCTCCCTTCTGTTGCGTTTTATGGTTCAGCTGCGTGAGTTGCATTTCAATTTATACACAACACCCACGCACACAATTGAGCCTTTCCGCTCTTAAGATATAGATATATTTAAATTTCTGCAATTTACATTCAAAGTCATGTGAGTTGCATTCAATTTGGATTTTCCCTTTCGCCAAGTCTTTAAATTTCGGGTTTTACATTCAAGTTGTGTGAGTTGCATTGCATACTCGCCATACTCGAGCTAGAGTGCATACCTGCATCAAATAAACCCCAAACAAATCGTGCAAACACGCCAAGGCTTAGGCCATTTGATGCACACACATCGTGCCTAAGTAGATAAAATTGAAAGACTTAGGGTCGCCCAACCCTCGTAAATCAAAACTCACCAAGTGCATGATTTTCCAAAGATTTCAAAACACTCATTTGTTCGAAATCGATTTTTGAGGTTAAACTTGTTTCAAACGAAGTCTCTAAGTGTACAGACTGACCCTTACGCATCGGTGTAAGAAGGTCTGCGACGAAAAAATCCCGCTTGCTCGCAATTGCCTTTTAAAAGTTAGATATTTCAAAACATACTTCGCTAGTTTGAGTAAGCTAGCTAGCACGCCCTAAAAGCGAACGTAGATTGCGAAAAGGTTCACTTCAGGTCCTAATAACCTAGAGTTGAAAATTTTCTGTGTCTATAGTGTGGAAGGTTGAAGGTGGCCGACGGCTCTAGGGGAAGGGGCAATCCTTCCTCTCCCCCTCCTCTCTCTCTCTCTCTCTCTCTCTCTTCCTTTCCCTCAATATTTGTTAGACCTCTCTCTTTGATTATTCTTTCTCAAGCCAGCTCCCCAAGGCCCCTATTTATAGTTTTCAAGGGGCCTCTCGGCCCTTTCATGGATTGGATTTTGATGCTTCAATGCAATACCCGATTTGGGTTTGATCCTTGGAATTTTATGGATTTCTTTGGCTGTACATGGGGTGTGTGGGGCTGGAGAGTGGTCTCCCTTGAGCCCATGTGGGCTAGGTGCAACCCATGTAGTGGTGTACCTGATCCATTCCATTTCTTCTTGATCGAGCTAGGGTGTAGTCTATGGCTTGAACATATCCACCATTTGACTTAGTTTGAGTCTTGACCTTCACGTCTTAGTAGTATTTAGCCTACTTCATCCAAGCACCCCTTAGTTTTGATCGGACGTCACCTTGAGCTGGGTTGGTGAAGCCATTGAACTTTGAATTTGAATTTTGACTTAACTTATATCAAGCCTTGTTTATTTGGAGTTGGATCGAATCTTTCCTTGAGCCTTGTTTTGGACGAGTCCTTGCTTCAAATCAATCCTTGCCTTCGATTGGGTTGGGATCTGAGTTGACTTGGGATAGAGCTGAATCCTGCTTGATTGGATTTTTATCTAGCTCTGAATTTACTTTCGGATTGATTGGGGTCTGCTTGCCTTTTTAAATCCTACCCTTATCCTCTTTCGGGAAATATGCCTCCTTCTGAATCGGGCTTCACTCGGGCTTGGGATAGATATCTTGACTTCTTTTTTGAAAATGTTTTGAATATCATATTTTTAAATTGCTTTACAAATCCAGGGATTGTGATTTTCAAAATTTCCAAAATGTTCTTTTGAAAAGTGATGCTTGAAAATTATCAAATTCAAATCATGGATTTTCAAATGTACAATGGTTTATTTGAATTTTTGTTAGGGTATTTACAATATGTACGTTGAATTCTCTCTTGATTATTAATATCACAACTTAAAATTGGTAGTTTCAACCCAGGATCTGCAACTACATCTTTTGCATTCCATTCAAAATAACTTTGTTGATTTTTATCTCTATCTAAGATCATGTCATCATTACTTTTATTTTGATTTTTCAAACTTAATGATGAAATCAATGGTTTGAAGGGCGGATCTTCAAGACATTTCCTTTTAAAATACATCTCCATGTCTATATAAAGCCAAAAGATATTTAGAGTGAGTGGAAGAAAATGAAAAGATTATATGCATAATGCATTGCATCAAAATATTATAAGATAAATTTCACCTTGGATCTATTCTTTTTTTAGATAGATTGAGTCGATTGATCAAAACTATTAATTTCCTCGAATAACAAACAATACATAATTTATAATTTTATGAAAGAAAAAAAGACAAATAACCCAAATTCTAAATTTGAGAAAAGAGAAACTTAACCTTAATGGTCAATCCGACCGAATTTGATTTGTGACTCACACACCATAGGCCACTGCCATTGGCTCGCTACTATCTGTTGAGTGTCGCCCTCGACACACCACCAAATTGAAGAGAAAGAGAGAAGCATGCAAGTTGCAAGCTGTAACTTGCACTTTGTTGATTGAGAGGGAGGGAGGGAGAGAACTTTGCAACTTTGTTACTTTGAGAGAGTAGAGCCAACATATTGCACTCTACGGCATGCAACTTGCCCTTGATTGAGAGAGAGAAACTTTCTCTTGATTGAGAGAGAGGGGGGGGGTTAGGGCTGGGTTTTGAGCATATGATTGAGATCAAATTAGAATGTTTTATTGTTGGTTTCGATCATATTTGAAATTTTGATCTAAACTCATTATTAATAACAAAAAATGTTTCTATGTTTTTCATATTTACAGATAGGTGGCTAAAGCATTTGCTTTTTTGATACCTTTTTACTCAAAATTTTTTTTGGGGGGGGGGGGGGGGGAATTTTCAAAATTCTAAATAGTTGGCATTTTTTCTCAAAATTCTTAGGGGGTGATTACCCCCAGCCTTCAATGTATATTCTCCACTGCATGTTATGGAGTTATCTTTAATTAGATAACATCCACCAACTCACAATATATGTTGTACTATAAAAAATATTTACATACATTATTGTTTCTCAAATGGCAAGAAGATCAAATAATCTTTTCTTAGCACCATCCATTGTAGGATCATCAAGCATCACCAAAATATTAACCAATTGACAACATTGGTCAAGCATCAACATGACATTAAGGTACAATCACAACTGACATGGCACACATTCTAAGTGCTACATCACAAGTGCCACTGTCACATATGATCGTAAGACACTACAAACAACAATTGAGATTAATAAGGTTACTTAAATATTCAAATGTAAACTTTAAAAAAAAACTCATACATGAACAATAAGGATACATCCATTAAAATCATTGCTTCTTAGTGCATATCCTTAAGAGGATGAAATGATATGGATATGCATTGACTCTCTTAACAAAAATTGTTATGTTTGAGAAACATACCAACCCATGTAGGAGCCAGATGCACTAATATGAATATGCTTGATTGCCAAAGTGTTGGGGTTAAAAGTAATACGAGCTTTGTAGTACTGCAAGAGCTTATATATGTTAACATTCAAGTAGTTTCCATAAGAGTATGCTTACCATTGAATATGCATTAAATAAACCATAAAATAGTACTTAATCTATAATCCAAATTTGTTAAATAAATAAGAAATAATTAACGTTTAATATTGATGATGACATACTTGATATGTAGTCATCAAATGTAAATGTTGATAATAAGAAGCAAGCCGTAAAGGAGGACAACTATTACTATTTTCCATCTATCTCTTTGCTCGTGGCTATCTATTGGCCTATTCCAATCGCAGGCTAACTCTAAATAACCAAAAAACTCATAAATTCATGCCTACAAAACAATTGAGTTCAATCTTTATTCAATATATTGATTATCAAAACAAAGTATATTAACTTAAAAATAATGACGAATTTTTATATGCAATAGAGTAGTATCACCACTAAATTATTGTGATTTAGTATAGGAAGCCCTTTCTATCTGCCTTTACAGATAAGCTAGTGAGTTGTTGCACCTCAAGCATATCTACCAAGTATCCAAACATCATGGGCTAACAACTACTTATACCAATGTCTTAGGTTATTGGTCTTGGATCAAATTAAACTTAACAAATATATACTTAATCTCCTATATCATCTCATCAACAATTATTTCCAAACAATAAGCTAGAATATCTTTTTTACTTCACACAATCATATGTTTCATCAATGAGACAAGCTCTTCATCCATACGAAGATAAAAAATCTCATGCACATCATAAATGATGATAGTTATCTTATCCCATGACATATATAAGCTATTAGTGTTTAGTTTTCAATGTTGAATAACACATTTACCAAGGCATGGTCTATCACCTCATACAACAAATCTCCTTACTCACACAACCTACTTTGTCAATTAAAACAACTACATGGTTGCATCTCAAGCTTTCTTATAAACTTCAATTCGCAGAGACATTTTTAATGCGTATTTGTTGTCACCACTTTCAACAAACGTTGCATATAGATAGCTAACCAAATTGAAATTGTAATAATATTACAAATATTCTTACATAATATTTCAAATAGTTTAACTTTGCTATCATTTACCTAATCTTCCCATATTTTATAATAACAAGCAAAACTATGAAGCAACTCAGGAATGTCCAGAAGTTCATTATCATCACTCTATGTAGGATTGATGTCAACATCTTCATGATACCGAAGGACATGCTTCATCATTATGTTATATATCAAGATAAAATTTTGAAGGCTCGACTTATCATTATGTTGTAAACAATCACTATTGTCAACATTATGGAGTCCCTATACTGGACTCGAGATCTGATGGTTAGTGTCTAAATGAAATTCTTCATCATCTTGTTTTTGTCGTCTTCATAGTTAGCTCTATAGGATACTATATTATGCCGTCTTGATGATGTAGTGACATTACAACCTTTTACTCATCCTTTATGTGCCATTTGCTTCCTTATTTTTTACATAAGATAAGGGCCATGCATAACATAACATGTACTTAAAGTTGGTCAAGCATTATGTTGTTATCAATTGATCTATTTTAGAAAAAGTTTAACATGAAATTAGAGTTTGGTGATATAGTCGAGGATGATGATCTTGAAACAAGTGAGGTAATTGAATTGAATGAATTGGTTCGACAATTGAAAAACCATCCAGTTTTAGAACGTCAAAGGTGTGCAATTCAAGTGTTGCATATCATTTGCATCTCGAGTTCACAACCCTTCAAAAGCCACCACTTCATTGTCCTAGAGGTTAATTATTTGAAAAATCAATGAAGAGATACTTGTTAGTATGAGAATATGCTGAGATGAATGCCACTCGGAGTAAGCTTACATTAGGCACTAGACGTGTTGTGCTCATGGTCATGGGGTATCTCCTACCATTCTTCATTGGGTAGTTTTAATCTCATTCCAGATGTTGACTTAATACATTGATATTCAAAATCTCTAGCACCTCCACAAGCATTGAAAAGATTACTTTCCATATGCATCATATGATGCTAAGATACCATAGTTTATGGTTTCATATGTTTTCTAATGGACAAATGTTGTAGGAGTGGATATTGAGTGAATAAGGAGCATCTAAATAATGGAGAGACATATTGGTTGCAAGTTCATAGGAAATGTTTTTAGGAGGTCCAAATACATCATGATATATATTCTTAAGTTTTCATTAGAGAGGATAGTTGTAAACACCCTAAATAAAATTTTCTGAAAACACTCCCAATTTTGAAAACCGGCTTGTTTTAAAACCTCCGCTTTAAAATGAGAATTTTAAATCTTTAAAATCAATATTTTAAAGATAAAGAAGTTCAAGTTAAAGCTGAAGGGATAAGGCCCAGAGGATATGAGCGAATCAAGCGAAGATCAAGGCGACGGTTGAAGCCCTCTTCAAGCCGGGATCAAGTTCGCGAAAGTCAAGCAGTGGAGCAAGGAAACGGATCAGCTCGAGTTAAGGCACATCTTCATCAAGTCAAGTGGATAGCCTCACCAACCTCTACCTAGTCAAATTTGACTAAGACCTAGACTTGATTCACCTAGGCTAACCATGACCTATGACCTAACTCTAATCAAGTGACCCTAACTCAACCAAATTGGACTTACCTTAGCCATGTCCACCCTACATCCTTTTGGCTAAGACTACAATTGAAACTCCATTACCTAGCCTTGATCAAATGGGATGAGCCACATGTAAGCACGAAAATTCTCACTTCTGGTTTTAAAGCCGGAAATGAACCTTTTCGCGTCTATGTCGTTTCTATGGGCGTACCAGCTAGCTTGCTCAAGCTAGCAAAGATTTTGAAATATCTCACGTTTTAAGGCAATTGTGAGCAAGCGGGATCTTTTCGCAAACCTTCTTCAACCGGTGCTCAAGGGTCAGTTTAAGCGCTTATAGATGTTTGATAAAACAAATTTTGACTCTTTGAAAGGAGACAAGTGTTTTGAAAACTCGAGTTTTGCCTAAGTTTGCAAATTTTATATACGGGGCTGGACGATTCCAAGTCTTTGAGTTTTTTAAGCTATTTAGGCCAGATATGTGTGTGCATAAGTGGGCTAATTTCAGCGTGTTTGAGAGTAGATTTGGGGTTTTCTTTTGAAAACACGCGAATGCAAGGATGCACAAATATTTTTCGGGTTTGATATGATGATGTGAGCTAGGCTCTAATTGAAAGCAACTCACACACATAACTTAATGTAAATACCCGAATGGAAGTGCAACTCACGCAGCTTAAGGGAAATACCCGAACTTGAAAGCAACTCACACGACTTGAATGTAAATTGCAACCCATGTAGTGGTTTACCGGATCCATTCCATTTCTTCTTGATCGAGCTAGGGTGTAGTCTATGGCTTGAACAGATCCACTATTTGACTTAGTTTGAGTCTTGACCTTCATGTCTTAGTAGTATTTAGCCTACTTCATCCAAGCACCCCTTAGTTTTGATTGGACGTTACCTTGGGTCGGGTTGGGTTGGTGAAGCCATTCCTAGCCTTCGATTGGGTTGGGATCTGATTTGACTTGGGATAGAGTCGAATCCTACGATTAGATTTTTACTTTCAGATTGATCGGGGTCTGCTTACCTTTTTAAATCCTTACCTTATCCTCTTCCGGGAAATATGCCTCCTTCTGAATTGGGCTTCGCTCTGGCTTGGGATAGATATCTCGACTTTCTTTTTGAAAATATTTTGAATATCGGATTTTCAAATTGCTTTACAAATCTAAGGGTTTGGATTTTCAAAATTTTCAAAATGTTTTCTTTTTGAAAAGTGATGCTTGGAAATTATCAAAATTATGAGGAGCTTTTCAAATCATGTATTTTCAAATGTATAATGGTTTATTTGAGTTTTTTTAGGGTGTTTATAGTTGCCCCTCTTTGGCATTAATCTAAATTTATTGGATTAATGACAAAGAAGAAAACACCCCTTTTATTTTCTTTCCAAATTTTACTTGAGTGTATGGATCTTTCTCTTGTTCCATAGTATCTCTCACCTTGGATTCATTGTTTTTGGCAAAAGAGGGGATTTTAGCCAAAGTGACTTGACATGGAATGGGAATGTCTAGTCCTATGAGGACCATGCATGGACACTTTCTTTTTTGTGGATGCATGTATGCATTGGAAACCTATGAAGGTCAGCTGCCCCCTGCCCCAAGTAGGATGATTCCCATATTGTTTCATTTGATGTTTTAGGTTTTCAAAATTCATTTCAAAAGGGAACTCCTTTTGGTTTCCATCAAAATGTACTTTCAATTTCTTATATTTCCCTTTATTTGAGTTTCAATACCTACTATTTAGCATAGGTTTTTGTAGAAAACTTTGAATAACATTTCAAAATTTGATTTCTCACACAACAAGGTCTAATCCTCAAACAAAATGAAATCCAAATAGTTTGGTCCTATTCCTACTCTAGGATTATAATGATATAATTTTTCTTCATTGGGATAAGTTGTGGGGATTTTGGGAAAGAGCTTCCCACAGTGCCTTTTGAAGCATCCCATGGTATAAAGCCAAGAAATTTTGATGAAAAATTACTTTTTTTGAAATTTGGCTTTTCTTTTCTTTTTTAAAGGTATTCTCTATATTGGAGGTTTTTTTCTTCCTTTTTTTTTCTTTTTGGAAGATCTCTATATTGGAGATTTTGTTTTTCTTCCTTTTCTTTTTGATTTTTGTCAATTTTCCTTTTTGGAGAGAAATGAAGTGGAGGAAAAACAACTTATCCTTTTAGATAATCGATCCAGGAAAATAAATCCCATTTCATAATAACACCTATCATTTAAAAATATTTTTCTATTTTGAACTAGGATTCCTTTTGTAAGCCAAATATTTTTGAAATGTTATTAACTGATTTTGAAAACTCTACTTTTTATGAATCATTAATTCCCTAATTCAGGTCATGCAATCAATTTTGGTTCTTGTTTTGAGAAATGCAAAGGAGGTTCATTTTCAAAAATCATTTCAAAAGAATGTAGAGTAGACCCTAAACATAATATCTTTTAAGTATTGGACATTTATAGGGTCTATTAAATTTCTTTCCTCAACATCAATCAACAAATATGCATTATTTGTGGTTACCCCTCTTACAACATAAGGACCATCCCACTTGGGTAGCTGTTTATCAAGTGGATGTGGGCCATGATGGTGGATAGTTTTCAAAACAAAGTCTCCCACTTTGAAGTGGTGAGTCTTCATATGCTTTTCATAGTGTTGGACTATCCTTTGTTGGTATGCATGTGCATGATCCATGGCAAGGAGCATTTTCTCATCAAGTAAGTCAAACTCAATCATTCTAGCTTGTTGCAAGGTCTCTATGGGCAAATTGAGTACAAGAGATGTATAAAATGAGGGCAATTTGGTATGAATGGGGAGTACGAAATTTGTACCATAGTGTAATCACCTCAAAATCCCACGATTTTAAGAAAACAAATCCCTGGTTTGCAAATCAACCCAAAAGACTATTTTGCATTTTCAAAAACCCAGGAGCTTCCAAAAGCTCGTAAATATTGTTTTGAACCCCGTATCCAAGATGGATTCCTTAAACTTGGGCTAGGTCCTATTTTGCCAAAGACGAACAGGTGAAGCATGAAAGACAACGCCTGATCAAGAAGTAGCCTAGAAACCAGCCCATGAAGGCCAAATCCAAAGCAACCTGAAAAACAGGGGCAGAAGCCCAAAAGCAGCACCCTGGCCTAATAAAGGCCAGGGTCAAAAGGCGAAAGGAAGACCCAGGCCCGATGCAGAATGCAAGTCCGACACACCCAGAAGCCGAATCAAATACATCCTCCCAAGCAGCATGGGCTCGTAGAGGTATATGACTACGATCTTTCACGATCAGATTCATGAGCTCGTAGAGGTATATGTGGATGATCTCTTAGCTAAATAAAAAACTCGATGCACTCGTATCGAATGCTTATAAAAAAATTTCAAAAGGCTTAGGCTTTACAAAGTAAAGCTAAACCCTCAAAAGTGCGTGTTCGGAGTCGAATATGGTAAGCTCTTAGGCTTTATGGTAAGCCAAAGGGGCATTAAAGTCGACCCCTCTAAGTGTAGAGCCATCATAGACATGGCTCTGCCCTCCAATCTCACGAAAATTTGTAGCCTCCAAGGTCGCCTCCAATCAATTCGTAGGTTTATTTCAAACCTCGCAACAAGATGTGAACCCTTCAACAATCTTTTGAGAAAAGGGACGAAATTTTTGTGGGATAACGATTGCCAAAAAGCTTTCGAAAGACTAAAGGCATATTTGGTAAATCCTCCGATTTTAAACCCTCCAAAGCAAGGAAAACCTCTTTTACTCTATATTTCTGTGCATACGAATGCTTTGGGTGCATTACTAGCTCAATATGAGGATGATACCCACAAGGAGTATGCCATCTATTACATTTTGAAAACTCTCTTGGCTTATGAAAGAAACTATCAAGCCATGGAGAAGACTTGCTTCGCCTTGGTGTGGGCCTGCCAGAAATTTTGACACTACTTCCTAGATCATGAGATCTGGATAGTATCTAGGCTTGATCCAATCAAGCATTTGTTTGAAAAACCTATCCTCACGGGTAGGCTGGGTAAATGGCAGCTCCTCTTGATGGAGTATGACCTGAAATTCCACCATCAAACATCCATCAAGGGCCAAGCCCTAGCCGACTATGTGGCCGACTTTCCCTTGGAAGATGCGTATCCCACACTTGACAAAATGCCCGATGAAGGCATATTTCAAAACCAATTTCAAAATCATATTTTATCAAACAGTTTAAATGAAAACCAAGTGTGGAAGATGCACTTCGATGGGGCACGAAACCAAAGAGGGGCTGGGACAGGAATCATCCTCATATCCCCTGAAAAGGGAGAAATACCCATAGCCATTCACCTAGATTTCGAGTGTTCCAACAACACAGCCGAGTATGAAGCACTCATACAAGGCTTAAAAATTTCGAAAACTCTAGGGGCATCATGCATCGAAGTCTTTGGAGATTCTTTACTTGTCATAAACCAAGTGTTAAAAGTTTGGCAAGTTAAAAATGAAAAACTTCTTCCATACCACGAGTTGGCCACCAAGCTGGTTGAGTCGTTCAAATCATGTACTCTCACACACGTAGGAAGAGAGGATAATGGCGTGGCCAATACCCTCTCATCCTTGGGCTCAACCCCAAGGGTTGATCCCACTTTGGGAACTAGACCCTTAGAAATATGGCATTCGCCCACTCTATCCACACAAGATCTTGAAATTTGCCAAAACAAACAAACTGATACTAAAAAACCTTGGTTTCACGACATAAAAAGTTTTCTAGAAAGTGGAGGATTTTCTGAATTCGCTACATCTAAAGATAAGGCTTTCATCCGAAAAATTTCCACCCGATATACGATTTTGGGAGGAGTTCTTTACAAAAAGAGCTTTACTGGCATCTTACTAAGGTGTGTCGACCTTGAGGAGGCTAGGATTATAATGCACGAATTCCACGACGGAGAATGTGGAGGCATGTTAATGTCAATATGATGGCAATGAAAATACTTAGAGCAGGTTATTTTTGGTCCACCTTAAAGCAGGATTGCCATGACCATGTTAGGAAGTGTCACCCATGTCAAGTGCATGGACATGCCATCCATATCCCTTCATCCTCATTGCATTCCGTGGTAAGCCCCTGACCATTCACCATGTGGGCGTTTGATATCATAGGACCAATATTCCCTCATGCATCAAATGGGCATAGGTTTATACGTGCAGCCACCGAATACTTTTCCAAGTGGGTTGAAGCTACCTCCCTGACAAATGTTCAAGGGCAACATGTAGTGGCATTCATTAGGAAAAACATTCTGGCTCGCTTTGGGGTTCCAAAGGACTTAGTGTCTGACAATGGTACCCCTTCAAAAATGAGAGGATAGTTAAGTTATGTAAAACGTATGGCATAACTCATCACTTCTCATCGCCCTACTACCCTCAAGGCAACGGCCAAGCCGAAGCCACAAATAAGACTCTCATAAGCATTATTGAGAAAACTTTAGAGAAGGGTAGGACGTGGCATAAAAAGCTGGATGAAGCTTTATGGGCTTATAAGACTTCCATCCGAACTCTCACAAATGCCACGCCATTTGAGTTGGTCTATGGCACAAATGCCATTCTCCCCATTCATACCAAAATTCATTCATTTCATACATCCATTGCACTCGACCTTCCCCTAGAGATACTTCAGCATGCTAGGATGGCCGAACTTGACTTACTAGATGAGCGAAGGCTCCTTGCCATGGATCATACATATGCATACCGACAAAGGATAACCCGACACTATGAGAAGCATATGAGACCTCACCACTTCAAAGTGGGAGACCTTGTGCTCAAAATCATCCAATATTGTGGCCCTCATCCACTTGGAAAGTGGCGGCCTAAGTGGGATGACCCTTATGTTGTACGTGAAACCACCACGAACAATGCATATTGGCTAATCGATGTTGAGGGTAGGAACTTAGTCGACCCTATGAATGCTCAATTTTTGAAAAAATACTACATGTAGGGTCTAAGCTAAGCCCCATTTTCCAAAATATTTTAAAAACCTCCTTTTGAAATTTCATGAATAAGGATCAAAGCAAATCGTGCAACCCTAAATGAGAGACTCGATTGCTTGTGAAAAAGCGGAGTTTTCCAAAACCAATGGGTCACATTTCAAAAATCCTTCTTCTTACAAACGAAGCCCTGGTTCAAAATAGCAAGATACTTGCAAGTAGTACATGTTATTTCTAAATAGGCCGATCTGGGATGAATCGAGTAGATCTTTGGGATAAGTCCTTCCCTGCTTCTCTTCCCCAAAAGGAAAATTTGAACAAAAAGAAAAAGGGAAACCCCTGCAAAGTCTCTTTCCCAAAAGAAAGTTGAATCAAAAGAAAAATCGTGTATTCTATGGAAAAGAGGGAATAAAGAAAAAATACTCCCAAAGGGAGACCCTCTACAAAAAAAACAAAAAAAGGGCCAAAAAGCTCAAAAAGAGCAGTATTTTTGAAAATATGGCTTGATTTTTGAATAAAACCTCTGCTATATTAGCAAGTGCCAAGACTCGAGTAAAGGGAAAACACGAAAAGTTGAAGTCCTTAGGATTGAAGCTAAAATGAGCTTTCCTCTTTCAAAAACGAGTTTAGAAAATCCTCGAATATCGAACAACATAAGGCCAACCCGCTTGGTGCAACAAGTCTTCATAAGACTCCCAAGTTCGACCATTACATTAAGTCTCTAGGAGACCATACTTCCTAGCATTGCATTCCATGCCACTCATTCATATTCACGCATGGACACTTCCATACCGATCCCAATTAGGACTAGAACCATACAGGTAAGTCCCCTTTGGTGAAAATCTCCTCCTACCAGGCTTAAAGAAAATGTTTTTTCTCAAAACTAGGACGATCCCATATTCTCGAGAATAAATCTAGGGAAAAAGCAAACAGGGGTGTTGTCATCTTTGCCATTATCCAAATTCATTTGGATAATGTAATGCCAAAGAGGGGCATCTGTAAACACCCCAAAATCCCACCATTTTAAGAAAACAAATCCCTGGTTTGCAAATCAACCCAAAAGACTATTTTGCATTTTCGAAAACCCAAGAGCTTCCAAAAGCTCGTAAATATTGTTTTGAACCCCGTATCCAAGATGGATTCCTTAAACTTGGGCTAAGTCCCATTTTGCCAAAGACAAACAGGTGAAGCATGAAAGACGACGCCTGATCAAGAAGTAGCCTAGAAATTAGCCCACGAAGGCCAAATCCAAAGCAACGTCAAAAACAGGGGCAGAAGCCCAAAAGCAGCACCCTGGCCTGATAAAGGTTAGGGTCAAAAGGCAAAAGGAAGACGCAGGCTCGATGTAGAATGCAAGCCCACCACACCCAGAAGCCGAATCAAATACATCCTCCCAAGCAGCATGAATCTGAGCCAAAAATGGCAAAATTAAGTAGAGACAGAGTCCAAAATGACGAGATAGAGTCCAGACGACAAAGTTGGGGAAAAACCCAGCACCAGACGGAGCGCTGATGAAGCTAGTGCCCACACAAAACGTCTACCTCGAAAAGCCAAGAAGGACCATCCAGAGAAAATTTGGATTGGATCTAGACCATAAATATCCAGATCCATATCCAAATAGTATTTGGATTGGATCAGATCTGGACCAAGATATCCAGATCCATATCCATAAAAATGTTGGATTTGGATTGGATATGGATCTCAAAATATCCGAAATCCAAGATCCAGATCCAAATAATGTTTGGATCAAACATGGATTCCACGATCCAAACCCAAGACCCATATCTAAGACCCACCTTATTTGCCTATAAATAGGAGTGGGGGTCCCCAAGAGTTCACATGAAATCCAAAGGGAGGAGCTTGGAGGAGAGAGAGGGTATTAAGGTGAGTGCTTAGTGCTTTCTTAATTTTGTTTAGTGGGTTAATTGTGGGCTTAAAGAGGGGTTAGTGTGGGTTGCACCACCTTGATTAAGGACTGGATTTGCTTGAACAAGAAGACTTTGGAGTAGCTGGTTTGAAGCTTGAGCACACCCCAACCAACCCTAAGAGGTAAGCTTGATTAACTTACAAAACCCTTCTATCTCTAACCCTCTAAACCACCTTAAATCTACCCTAAATCAACACTACCTAATCCCCTACAACACCCCTAATCCCCAACTAAACCAACCTAACACCCTAACCGACTCAAACCCCTCACTCCCGTGCTCCCCTAGCACTACCCAAACCGCCTCCCATCCCCCCGGCTGTCCCGCATGCCCCGCTCTCACTCTACGCATGCGCTGCGCACCTCCCGCGCGCCCACCTGGCGTCTGTCGCCCCGACTAGCTCCCGACCACCCTGCTACACCTCCACCTTAGCTGACCTTCACCCCACCAACTCCACCGACCCCAGCCACTACTTGCCACCACCTCAGCCTAAACTACCCCATACACCGCCCTACACTCCATACCATACCCCAGCCCTTTGCCATGACCTCTAGCCTAGCACCTCCCACATCACGACCTCCCTTTTGTCTTCACCCCACACCAGCTACCAACACCCGCAACTCCCTTGCCTATCCCCCACTAAGACTCGCATCCACCTAACACCCGTGAGCCCTATCTCTCAAGCCTCGAACTCACCAAGCTCAAGCTCCGGCCTGCCACTTCACGCCTCAAGCTTCAAGGGGAGCACGTCCTTGGTTGCCCGAAGTGAACCACAAGCCCAAGTACGAGCAAGTGAAGACAGACCAGCTATTTGTAAGTGTCTAAACTTGGTCTCTTACGCTAACTTGCTTTGTACTTAATTCAATTTGGATACATGGTTGTATTAATGGAGCGTTGTCTCCCCTCGGAATGTAATATTGTTGCTTGATACACGAGACACACACGTGCACTTGAGTTTTAGCTCTTAATCTCATACACCACGCACCCACGTACACGATTGAGCCTTCGCTCTTACTCCAAAGACTCTAGTAAGAGCTGCGTGAGTTGTCTTTAAATTTACACACTACACCCACGTGTGCATTGAGCTTTCGCTCTTATCATATATATGTATTTCCGTTCAGCTGGGTTGTTACTTTAAGTCATGTGAGTTGTCATTTAAAATTCCACACTCGGACCCAAAGACACCCGAGCTCTTGCTCAAGCACCTTCATGCACATTTTGGCCTCGGTAACCACTAAGATATAGCCATATCTATATATTTTCAGTTGCGTGAGTTTTCTCGGTTCAGTTGTGTATGTATTTCAATTCCGGGTTGTTAATTTTCAGTCGTGTGAGTTGTATTTCAATATATACACAACACACACGCACACGTTGACGACCTTCGGGCTCATATATATATAGTTGTATCTCTCTTTCGGATGGGTTTTACATTCCAAGTCGTGTGAGTTGTCTTTACATTTATACTCAACACACACGCACACGTTGGTGACCTTCGGGCCCATATATATACATATATATATACATATATATATACGTATTTCCCATTTCCGCACTTTACATTTAAGATGGGTGGCTTTACATTCCAAGTTGCGTGAGTTGTCTTTCAATATATACACAACACACACGCACACATTGAGCCTTTCCGCTCTTAAGATATAGCCATATTTCCGTTCCACAATTTCCCTTCCGCTATGTCTTTCAATTTCGGGTTTTTAAGGTTCAGTTGTGTGAGTTGCACTGTATATCCACCATACTCGAGATAGTACGCATACTTGTATCAAACAAACCCCGAACAAACCCGTGCAAACACGCCAAGACTTAGGCATTTGATGCACACACCTCACGCCGAGGTAAATAAAACTCAAAGACATAGATAAGTGCAAACCCCACGTAAATAAAATCTGCAATTAGACAAACAAATCGATCAAATACTTTCATACCTTTTCAAAAAGGCCATGCTTGTTTAAAATCGAGATTTCTAAAGCGTACAAACTGACCCTTGAGTATCGGTTCAAGAAGGTTTGCGACGAAAAGAACCTACTTGTCCATAGTCGCCCCCTAAGTTAGATATTTCAAAACTTACTTCGCTAGTTTGAGTAAGCTAGCTGACATGCCCTTTTAAAGCGACTCAGACACGAAAAATGTTCACTCCAGGCCTAAGAACCCAAAATGAAAATTTTCACGTGTCTACACAAAGACAAACTCAAATGGTGTGACACTAGTGGAAGTGCGGATGAAAGTCCTATAAGTCTATAAGACTTCATCTAGCTTCTCATGCCATGTCTTATCCTTTTCTAAATATTTCTCAATGATGCTTATGAGAGTTTTGTTTGTGGTTTCGGCTTGACCGTTGTCTTGAGAATAGTAGAGTGATGAAAAGTGTTGAGTGATATCATAGGCTTTACACAACCTCTCCACTTTTTCATTTTTCAATGGGGTGCCATTATCCGATACTAGGTCTCTTGGAACTCCAAATCAAGCTAAGATATTTTTCTTAATGAATGTCACTACATGTTATCCTTGAACATTGGTTAAGGAGGTAGTTTCAACCCATTTAGAAAAACATACAGTGGCTCCCAAAATGAATATGTGTCCATTGGATGTAGTGGGTGTAATGGGTCCAATGATATCAAATGCCCACATAGTGAAGGGCCATCCACATACTGTTACATGGTTATACCTTTTGGTTTGAAAAATGTCTGTGCCACATACCAAAAGGCCATGACAATCATTTTTCATGATCAAATTTATGAGCTCTTAGAAGTATATGTAGATGACCTTTCAGTGAAATAAAAAACCCAATACACACACATAGAATCTTTGCAAAAGGTTTTCGAAAGACTTAGACTTTATAAAGTGAAGTTAGACCCTCAAAAATATATATTTGGAGTAAAATAAGAAAAACTCTTAGGGTTCATAGTTAGCCAAAGGGGCATAGAGGTTGACCCCTCTAAGTGTCGAGCCATCATAGACATGCCTCCACCCTCTAATTTGACCCAAATCAAAAGCCTTTAGGGTTGACTTTAAGCTATTAGGAGATTCATCTCCAACTTAGCAACAAGACATGAACCCTTCAATAGATTTTTGCGAAAAAGGGTTAAATTTTATTGGGATTTTGATTGCCAAAAAGCTTTTGAAAGATTAAAAGCTTATTTAGTAAGTCCTCCAATTTTAAAACCTCCAAAGCAGGGAAAGCCTTTACTTCTTTATGTTTCCATTCATACGAATGTATTAGGTGCTTTGCTTGCTCAATAAGAGGATGATGGTATCAAAGAATATGATATTTATTGCATTTCGAAAACTCGATTGGCATATGAAAGAAATTATCAAACCATGGAGAAAATGTGTTTGACCTTTGTATGGGCTTGCCAAAAGTTTAGACATTGTTTCTTAGATAATAAAATTTGGATATTGTCTAAACTTGACCTTATCAAGCACCTTTTTGAAAAACCTATCCTAATGGGTAGGATAGGTAAATGGCAGCTCCTCTTAATGGAGTATGACTTAAAATTCCATCATCAAAACTCCATTAAGGGATAAGTTGTAGCTAATCATGTGGCTAACTTACCCCTTAAAGATACATATCCCATACTTGATGAACACTCCCTTGATTTACCTCTACCAAATCCCCTCCTATGAAATTTAAAGGTTTTTCCGAGCCAAGGATTTTATGAAACTTAGGAAGCTCGGAAGCTTGATCATCCTCATGGATGACAGGATCTTTCTCTTTGCTTTGATTACTCTCAAGTGACTTGGTTTATAGGGAAGGATTATTCAAAAGAGAAGGAGTCAACTTAGGTTTGAGAATATATATGGGTTTTGTCAAAATCAATTCTTAAATTCGTACATGATTTTGAAAACAATATTTTTTTGAATTTTTGGCTTTTTTTAGATAAGTACTAGAAGGAGAAATATAAAAGACTTTCTTTTTAAGATTTTCAGAATTTTTAAATGTTTTAAATTTTTAGAGTTTTATAATTTTTTTTTGTTTTTCCAAATATATACTTTTTTTAGATTTTTTTCAAAAGGGGGTCTTTCATCAAGCCTACAAAGAAAACACCATGAATTAGACTCCAAATAAGAGGTCTAGGCCATAGGTTTCAATTTTAGTTGGCTCTAGGGCACCCTTGACCCAAGTGGTCTTAGGTGGTGGTTCAGGGGGTATGGATGGGTTGTACCATAAACCATGTTGACCCAATTTAAGTGAGGATAGAATGGGTTCCAGCCTTCTTTGGTTCTTGGCTCCGAGACCTTGATATGGTGCGTATCTCATGTTCAACAACATGTTCCAAGGCATTTTAAGTTTTGAAAAGTTTTGATAAAGAGGGTGACCTTGGAACAATGTGTCATCCATGGTATGATTATGCACTCGGGCTTGTGTGCCTAGGAGGTGCATGGTTATGGGAGGGTAGGACTTGGATTCCTCTAGGATATACACGACCTTAGGGGTGGATGGTTTGGGGTTGGATGATTTGGATGGATTGGGTTTTTCAATGGCCTTTTCCACGCTACACAATGAGTCACTTGATAGACAAGGGAATGTTTGTATTCCCTTAAGGTATGGGTTGTCTTCTCTAAAGACTACCATGACTTGGTTATCCCATGAGATCTTTAGGCATTTGTGAAAGGTTGAAGAGACGATTCGAAGGGAGTGTATCCATGGCCTCTATAGTAACAAGTTTTAGTGAGGGTTTATGTCTAAGACATGAAACAACCCTACATGTGAAATATGACCAACTTCCATGAGTAACTCGATGGAGTCTACGGGGTGAGATGAGTTGCCATCATATCTTGTGATGACAATTGCTCTTGGTTCAAGGCTAGACACGATTACTCCAATTTGGAAGACTATGTGGAGGGAAAGTTATTTAGACCTCCTCCCCCATCAACCAAGCATTTTCTAAGAGTGTGGTGATTTAATGCTACCTCTGTGTGCAAATCTTGGTTGTGGGTTGTAGTGGGTCTATCTAACTCCTCGTTGAATATGATGGGAGTCTTGGTAAGGATGGGGGAGACCAAGAAGGATAGGGATTCGAGAGTTGTAGAGGTGCTAACCTTGGGTTTCTCTAGGATTCTCTCTAAGATTTGTTTATGTTTAGGTGAGGTTTGTATGAACTCTAAAATAGACATGTTTATGAGAAGTTTTGATAAATGTTGTTCTAGATCATATGGGATTAACACAACACTTTTACCCTTATTCATGCCATGAAATGAATTACGGATGCATATTTTTCGGGGGCCGGGCAAAACAGCCACCTCCTTACTGGCTTGTTTTGCTAAGTGTGGGGGTTGATAGATCCTTTCGGACCTAGTCATCTCTCCTACACTTTCCCTAAGGTTCGATCGTATCTTGACTTATTTTGATGCTTTGAAGCACTTCAAATTTCTATAAAGACTCTAACCAGGGCGAGACTCTATGCACTCCCTGGATCACTATTGTCTTGTCTTTTTTTATTAAGAGAGATTGTGGTGTGTGACAAGTAGTGTGAACCGTGTGCAATGCATGAACATCAATCCCACGAATTTGACCTAGAGAAAGGCATACCTCTTTGTACTTCTCACTTGTACTGGCGTGGTTCTGGAAGGGCTCTTTGAAGATCGTTTGAGGGGGCTCCGGTTCTTCCGAGATGTTGAGCCTCCCCTGCTCTATCAAGTTTTTAATTTTATTCTTTAAAGAAAGATATTTGTTTGTATCATGACCCTTGAGCATATGATACTTGCAAAAATCGTCCAAATATTTTCCTTTAAGGGGTGCTCTTTCGGGGATCGCGGGAAGACTCACCAAACCTTGTGCCAATAAGATGTGTAGGACTTCCGTGAGTGGTTGTCCTAGATTCTTGTATTTCCTTTTTTCAAACTTTTTTTTATTTTGTTGATTTTTTGCAAAAGTCTTTTGTTCAGAGGGTTTAGAGGGTCCGGACGAACTCTAGTCTACTCATATGCTGGCCAGCTTTTGAGATTTTACTCTTTCTTCTGGTGCATGTGGCCCATATGTGTCAGGTTTTTCAAACTTATTTTGAGAAAATATTTCCCTTTCTACATATCTTTGCAAACTCTCTTTTTAAAATTGGCTTCGAAGAGGGATGCTTTCTTAATCAGTTTTTGGAATGTTCTTATCTCGTGGAGAGAGATGAGTACTTTTAAATATGTTTTAAAATTTTCAAGGATGAGCATTACTGCATCTTTCAGAGATGGGCTCATTTACTTTGCACAAGAGTGACCTCCATCTAACGATGAATGTGTGTGCATCCTCGTTAGGGTATTGCTTTATATCTCTCAAGGAGTTAAGAGTAGGTGTGACTTCCATGTTGTGAGAAAATCTTTGCATGAATCAATTTGCTAAGTCCTCAAAAGTAGCAAATTGACTTAAATTATAGGAAGTCAACCATTTTAAAGCATTTCCCTTTAGAGAATGGGGGACCAATATATCAACTTGAAGGAATCCCTCTTTTTCTTGTAGTCCTTTCTAGAAAAGAGTTAGAGATAGGATCGAAGATCCTCATTTTAAAGTATTCCCCTTTATAGAATGGGGGAACCAGTATATCCATTTGGACGAATCCTTCTTTTTCTTGTAGGCCTTTTTGGAAAATAGTTGGAGATGGGATTCAGGATCTCTAGTTTCATCATACCGATAAAAACTAGGTATTTTATCATCACTATCAGTTTGATAATCAAAAGACAAAAAATCAGATAGTGAATATACCCTTTTCTCTTTTGATCGAACCTTCAATAGTTGTTGGAGGGCCTTTTTATCCTTAACAATGAAGGATTCATGTACTGGTTTCTCTTCTTCAAATCTAGAGTCCACTTGGGGCTTTCAGGAGTGATGGGATCTCTTATGAGTCCTCATTTGTTTGTCGTGGGATGAGCATGACTCCATCTTATTGGCCTCTTGGCTCAATGCGGTGATTTCCCGCTCAATACTTAACTCTTTCAATTTCCTCTAGAGAGAAGCAATCCTATCCTCTCGACTTTTCAAAAGTCTTTTAAAATTCTTTTTGAAAATTGACTTGTAAAGCGTGAGGTTCGACTTGACACCTCGTAAGAACTCTCCAAACTCGACATTATTTGAAGTTGAAAAATCATCGTAAAACAAAGGATTAAATAAATACAAAGAAGTTTAGAATCTTGATTTTGGAGTGTTGGATTGGTTTGAAAAACCAAGATCGGATCAAAAATGATTTTCTAAGACTCATGTTCCACCGGGCATGCCAAATCTGTGGATGAAAATTTTGTTCGAAAGCCTATAAAGAGACTTGAAACTCAATTCGCAAATACGATTACGTGAGCAAGCCAACAAGTTTTCTAAAACTTGCAAAGTTTGATTTATGACTTCTTAGTGAATGTGGACAAGTAAGTTTTTTCCATTGTAGGCCTTCAAGAACTGATGCTCAAGGGTTAGCCTAAACACTTGAAAATCATTTTAAGATCTGATATATTTTGAAAATCAAATTTCAATTCATGCAAACTTGCAAAATTTGACCCAAAATTAACCTCAATCATGAAAAACAGAAACTGGTTCTATTTTCAAGGACCAATTTTCCTCATTTTTTTCAGTCTTCAATCTCCAAAAATCCTCAAAATTTTATATGAAGCAAATATAGTTATGTAGACTCCTAGACTATTTTTGTTTTGATTTTTGGTGCAATGAATGTGTAGAATTAAATATGAGAAGTCTCTTACTATAGAATTTGGGAAAGAACCTATGATACAAATACAAAGGCTTAAAGAAGTGACTGTATCTCAGTATGTAGGCACTAAAGCTTTATGAAATTGGTCAAATTGAAAATCTTGGATGTCGGCTTTTGAATGAGATTATTTTCAAGCAATTTGGATCATAGGGGACAAAGTTATGAGACTTTTACCCAACCTCTATTGCACGACAGTGTCGACATACTCTATTCTGATTCCGTTTGGTTTTACTTGATTTTATTCACAGCCTTAAACATTCCTAAAATTCTTACAAATTTTATAGACAATGTGCCTATATGTATAGATTGAGTTCAAGTTTCAATATATTTGGATTATAGAGTAAGGTTAGAAAAGTTAACAATCATATAGATGTAGAATCCAGAAAATAAAGTTTTTTAGTTTTTAAGAAATTAATGATTGCATCTTACCGAATTGAATCATAATCATCCACACCAATTTCAATAATGAGAAAGTGCAATAATCAAAGAAAATTATCAATATAGTTTAAGCATAGAGGAGATTAGAGAGTATTAGAGTTACAATGTATATTAGGATAGAACAAACCATGAACCAAATGCGTAGGTGATCTTACCCATGGGCATGGATGAAATTGGACAACATCTCCCCTCAAATATTACATCAAATATTGGTGTTAAATTGAATCATCATCATCCACACCAATTTCAATAATGAGAAAGTGCAATAATCAAAGAAAATTATCAATATAGTTTAAGCATAGAGGGTATTGGAGGGTATTAGAGTTACAATGTATATTAGGGTAGAACAAACCATGAACCAAATACGTAGGCGATCTTATCCATGGGCATGGATGAAATTGGACAACATCTCCCCTCAAATATTACATCAAATTGAAGTTAAACGCTCCTTAATTATAACTCTTTTAAATGGAATTGAAGAGCTTAAGGAATGAAATGAAAGAGAAAGGAGAGAATCAAGCTTAGAATCGAAGCTTGGAAGGCGTGGAAGGTTGAAGGTGGCCGACGGCTCTAGGGGAAGGGGCAATCCTTCCTCTCCCCCTCCTCTCTCTCTCTCTCTCTCTTCCTTTCCCTCTCTATTTGCTGGACCTCTCTCTTTGATTATCCTCTCTCAAGCCAGCTCCCCAAGGCCCCTATTTATAGTTTTCAAGGGGGCTCTCAACCCTTCCATGGATTGGATTTTGATGCTTCAATGCAATACCCGATTTGGTTTATCCTTGGAATTTTATGGATTTCTTTGACTGTACATGGGGTGTGTGGGGCTAGAGAGTGGTCTCCCTTGAGCCCATGTGGGCTAGGTGCAACCTTGGGTGCAACCCATGTAGTGGTGTACTTGATCCATTCCATTTCTTCTTGATCGAGATAGGGTGTAGTCTATGGCTTGAACAGATCCACCATTTGACTTAGTTTGAGTCTTGACCTTCATGTCTTAGTAGTATTTAGCCTACTTCATCCAAGCACCCCTTAGTTTTGACCGGACGTTACCTTGAGCTGGGTTGGTGAAGCCATTGAACTTTGAATTTGAATTTTGACTTGACTTATATCAAGTCTTGTTTATTTGGAGTTGGATCGAATCTTTCCTTGAGCCTTGTTTTGGACAAGTCCTTGCTTCAAATCAATCCTTGCCTTCGATTGGGTTGGGATCTGATTTGACTTGGGATAGAGCCAAATCCTGCTTGATTGGATTTTTACCCAGCCCTGAATTTACTTTCGGATTGATTGGGGTCTGCTTGCCTTTTTAAATCCTACCCTTATCCTCTTTCGGGAAATATGCCTCCTAAATCGGGCTTCACTCGGGCTTGGGATAGATATCTTGACTTCCTTTTTGAAAATGTTTTGAATATCATATTTTTAAATTGCTTTACAAATCCAGGGATTGTGATTTTCAAAATTTCCAAAATGTTCTTTTGAAAAGTGATGCTTGGAAATTATCAAATTCAAATCATGGATTTTCAAATGTACAATGGTTTATTTGAATTTTTGTTAGGGTATTTACAATATGTACGTTGAATTCTCTCTTGATTATTAATATCACAACTTAAAATAGGTAGTTTCAACCCAGGATCTGCAACTACATCTTTTGCATTCCATTCAAAATAACTTTGTTGATTTTTATCTCTATCTAAGATCATGTCATCATTACTTTTATTTTGATTTTTCAAACTTAATGATGAAATCAATGGTTTGAAGGGTGGATCTTCAAGTCATTTCCTTTTAAAATACATCTCCATGTCTATATAAAGCCAAAAGACATTTAGAGTGAGTGGAAGAAAATGAAAAGATTATATGCATAATAAATTGCATCAAAATAATATAAGATAAATTTCACCTTGGATCTATTCTTTTTTTAGACAGATTGAGTCGATTGATCGAAACTATTAATTTCCTCGAATAACAAACAATACATAATTTATAATTTTATGAAAGAAAAAAAGACAAATAACCCAAATTCTAAATTTGAGAAAAGAGAAACTTAACCTTAATTGTCAATCTGACCGAATTTGATTTGTGACTCACACACCATAGGCCACTGCCGTTGGCCCGCTACTATCTGTTGAGTGTCGCCCTCGACGCACCACCAAATTGAAGAGAGAGAGAGAAGCATGCAAGTTGCAAGCTGTAACTTGCACTTTGTTGATTGAGAGAGAGGGAGGGAGGGAGGAAGAGAACTTTGCAACTTCATTACTTTGAGAGAGCAGAGCCAACATATTGCACTCTACGGCTTGCAGCTTGCCCATGATTGAGAGAGAGAAACTTTCGCTTGATTGAGAGAGAGAGGGGGGGTTAGGGTTGGGTTTTGAGCATATGATTGAGATCAAATTAGAATGTTTTATTGTTGGTTTCGATCATATTTGAAATTTTGATCTAAACTCATTATTAATAACAAAAAATGTTTCGATGTTTTTTATATTTACAGATAGGTGGCTAAAGCATTTGCTTTTTTGATACCTTTTTACTCAAATTTTTTTTTTTGGGGGGGGGGGGCGGGGGGGGGGGAGGATTTTTAAAATATAGTTGGTGTTTTTTCTCAAAATTCTTAGGGGGTGATTGCCCCCCCAGCCTTCAATGTATATCCTCCACTGCATGTTATGGAGTTGACATCTTTAATTAGATAACATCTGTAAACACCCCAAAATCCCACGATTTTAGAAAACAAATCCCTGATTTGCAAATCAACCCAAAAGGCCATTTTGCATTTTCGAAAACCTAGGAGCTTCCCAAAAAGCTTGTAAATACTGTTTTGAACCCCCATATCTAGTATGAATTTCTTAAACTCGGGCTAAGTCCCATTTTGCCAAAAAAGCAAAAGACGAACAGGTGAAGTAGAGAAGACGACACCTGATCGAGAAGCAGCCCAAAAACCAACCCATGAAGGCTAAATCCAAAGCAGCCTCAAGAACGGGGGCAGAAGCCCAAAAGCAGCACCCTAGCCTAATAAAAGCCAGGGTCAAAAGGCGAAAAGAAGGCCCAGGCCCGATGTAGAATGCAAGCCCGGTACACCCAGAAGCCAAATCGAATACATCCACCCAAGCAGCATGAATCTAAGCCAGAAATGGCAAAATTAAGCAGAAACGGAGTCCAGAATGGCGAGATGGAGTCCGGACGACAAAGTTGGGGAAAACCCAGCACCAGACGGAGCGCTGATGAAGCCAATGCCCGCACAAAATGTCCGCCTCAAAAAGCCAAGAAGGACCATCTAGAGAAAATTTGGATTGGATCTAGACCATTTATATCCAGATCCATATCCAAATAGTGTTGGATTGGATCTAGCCAAGAAGGACCAACTCACAATATATGTTGTACTATAAAAAATATTTACATACATTATTGTTTCTCAAATGGCAAGAAGATCAAATAATCTTTTCTTAGCACCATCCATTGTAGGATCATCAAGCATCACCAAAATATTAACCAATTGACAACATTGGTCAAGCATCAACATGACATTAAGGTACAATCACAACTGACATGGCACACATTCTAAGTGCTACATCACAAGTGCCACTGTCACATATGATCGTAAGACACTACAAACAACAATTGAGATTAATAAGGTTACTTAAATATTCAAATGTAAACTTTTAAAGAAAACTCATACATGAACAATAAGGATACATCCATTAAAATCGTTGCTTCTTGGTGCATATCCTTAAGAGGATGAAATAATATGGATATGCATTGACTCTCTTAACAAAATTTGTTATGTTTGAGAAACATACCAACCCATGTAGGAGCCAGTTGCACTGATATGAATATGCTTGATTGCCAAAGTGTTGGGGTTAAAAGTAATACGAGCTTTGTAGTACTGCAAGAGCTTATATATGTTCTCATTCAAGTAGTTTCTATAAGAGTATGCTTACCATTGAATATGCATTAAATAAACCATAAAATAATACTTAATCTATAATCCAAATTTGTTAAATAAATATGAAATAATTAACGTTTAATATTGATGATGACATACTTGATATGTAGTCATCAAATGTAAATGTTGATAATAAGAAGCAAGCCGTAAAGGAGGACAACTATTACTATTTTCCATCTATCTCTTTGCTCGTGGCTATCTATTGGCCTATTCCAATCGCAGGCTAACTCTAAATGCCCAAAAAACTCATAAATTCATGCCTACAAAACAATTGAGTTCAATCATTATTCAATATATTGATTATCAAAACAAAGTATATTAACTTAAAAATAATGATGAATTGTTATATGCAATAGAGTAGTATCACCACTGAATTATTGTGATTTAGTATAGGAAGCCCTTTCTATCTGCCTTTACAGATAAGCTAGTGAATTGTTGCACCACAAGCATATCTACCAAGTATCCAAACATCATGGGCTAACAACTACTTACACCAATGTCTTAGGTTATTGGTCTTGGATCAAATTAAACTTAACAAATATATACTTAATCTCCTATATCATCTCATCAACAATTATTTCCAAACAATAAGCTAGAATATCTTTTTTACTTCACACAATCATATGTTTCATCAATGAGACAAGCTCTTCATCCATACGAAGATAAAAAATCTCATGCACATCATAAATGATGATAGTTATCTTATCCCATGACATATATAAGCTATTAGTGTTTAGTTTTCAATGTTGAATAACACATTTACCAAGGCATGGTCTATCACCTCATACAACAAATCTCCTTACTCACACAACCTACTTTGTCAATTAAAACAACTACATGGTTGCATCTCAAGCTTTCTTATAAACTTCAATTCGCAGAGACATTTTTAATGCATATTTGTTGTCACCACTTTCAACAAACGTTGCATATATATAGCTAACCAAATTGAAATTGTAATAATATTACAAATATTTTTACATAATATTTCAAATAGTTTAACTTTGCTATCATTTACCTAATCTTGCCATATTTTATAATAACAAGCAAAACTATGAAGCAACTCAGGAATGTCCAGAAGTTCATTATCATCACTCTATGTAGGATCGATGTCAACATCTTCATGATACCGAAGGACATGCTTCATCATTATGTTATATATCAAGATAAAATTTTGAAGGCTCGACTTCATCATTATGTTGTAAACAATCACTATTGTCAACATTATATAGTCCCTATACTGGACTCGAGATCTGATGGTTAGTGTCTAAATGAAATTCTTCATCATCTTGTTTTTGTCGTCTTCATAGTTAGCTCTATAGGATACTATATTATGTCGTCTTGATGATGTAGTGACATTACAACCTTTTACTCATCCTTTATGTGCCATTTGCTTCCTTATTTTTTACATAAGATAAGGGCCATGCATAACATAACATGTACTTAAAGTTGGTCAAGCATTATGTTGTTATCAATTGATCTATTTTAGAAAACGTTTAACATGAAATTAGAGTTTGGTGATATAGTTGAGGATGATGATCTTGAAACAAGTGAGGTAATTGAATTGAATGAATTGGTTCGACAATTGAAAAACCATCCAGTTTTAGAACGTCAAAGGTGTGCAATTCAAGTGTTGCATATCATTTGCATCTCGAGTTTACAACCCTTCAAAAGCCACCACTTCATTGTCCTAGAGGTTAATTATTTGAAAAATCGATGAAGAGATACTTGTTAGTATGAGAATATGCTGAGACGAGTGCCACTCAGAGTAAGCTTACATTAGGCACTAGACGTATTGTGGTCATGGTCATGGGGCATCTCCTACCATTCTTCATTGGGTAGTTTTAATCTCATTCCAGATGTTGACTTAATACATTGATATTCAAAATCTCTAGCACCTCCACAGGCATTGAAAAGATTACTTTCCATATACATCATATGATGCTAAGATACCATAGTTTATGGTTTCATATGTTTTTTGATGGACAAATGTTGTAGGAGTGGATATCGAGTGAATAAGGAGCATCTAAATAATGGAGAGACATATTGGTTGCAAGTTCATAGGAAATGTTTTTCGGAGGTCCAAATACATCATGATATATATTCTTAAGTTTTCATTAGAGAGGATAGTTGTAAACACCCTAAATAAGATTTTCTGAAAACACTCCCAATTTAAAAAACCGGCTTGTTTTAAAACCTCCACTTTAAAATGAGAATTTTAAATCTTTAAAATCAATATTTTAAAGATAAAGAAGTTCAAGTTAAAGCTGAAGGGATAAGACCCAGAGGATATGAGCGAATCAGGCGAACATCAAGGCGACGGTTGAAACCCTCTTCAAATCGGGATCAAGTTCGAGAAAGTCAAGTAGTGGAGCAAGGAAACGGATCAGCTCGAGTTAAGGCACATCTTCATCAAGTCAAGTGGATAGCCTCACCAACCTATACCTAGTCAAATTTGACTAAGACCTACCATGACCTATGACCTAACTCTAATCAAGTGACCCTAACTCAACCAAATTGGACTTACCTTAGTCATACCCACCCTACATCCTTTTGGCTAAGACTACAATTGAAACCCCATTACCTAGCCTTCATCAAATGGGACGAGCCACATGTAAGCACGAAAATTCTCACTTCTGGATTTGAATCCAAAAATGAACCTTTTCGCATCTACGTCATTTCTATGGGCATGTAAACTAGTTTGCTCAAGCTAGTGAAGATTTTAAAATATCTGACGTTTTAAGGCAATTGTGAGTAAGCAGAATCTTTTCGCTTTAAACCTTCTTCAACCAGTGCTCAAGGGTCAGTTTAAGCGCTTATAAACGTTTGATAAAACAAATTTTGACTCTTTGAAAGGAGACAAGTGTTTTGAAAACTTGAGTTTTGCCTAAGTTTGCAAATTTTATATACGGGGCTGGACGATTCCAAGTCTTTGAGTTTTTTAAGCTATTTAGGTCAGATATGTGTATGCATAAGTGGCCTAATTTCAGCGTGTTTGAGCATAGATTCGGGGTTTCCTTTTGAAAACGCGCGAATGCAAGGATGTACAAATATTTTTCGGGTTTGATATGATGATGTGAGCTAGGCTCGAATTGAAAGCAACTCACACACACAACTTAATGTAAATACCCGAATGGAAGTGCAACTCACACAACTTAAGAGAAATACCCGAACTTGAAAGCAACTCACACGACTTGAATGTAAATTGCAAAATTGAAATATACTTATATATTTAAGAGTGGAAAGGCTCAATGCACGCGTGTGTGTAGTGTGAAATTTAAATGACAAACTCACACGACTTGAATTGAACTTGCCGAAATTGAAATATAAGTACATAGTAAGAGCGGAAAGGCTCAATTATGAGTGAGTGCTTTTGGTGTGTAAATGGAAAGACAACTCACAAAGCTTAAATTGAACCCACCCGGAAATGTAAGTACGTACATGACTTAATGTAAAACTCACGCAGCTGGAAAGAATATAAATATGCTATATCTTATGAGCAACAAAGGCTCAAAATGTGCGTGAGAGTGTGGAGCAAGTGCTCGAGTACTTTTATGTGCGTGTGAAATTTAAATGACAAACTCACACGACGTAAATGTAACAACCCGAATTGAATTGTAACTCACACAACTTTCACTAAAGTAAATACCCAAAGGGAAATATACACTTTAGCTTAAGAGCGGAAAGGCTCAAGTACACGTGGGTGTTTTGTATACGTCTAAGAGCAATATGGCTCAAGTCTTGGAGTTTCGGCCAAGTTCAAGATGGGTGAAAGGTTTCAGCCAAGGAGAGTTAAGTCAAGTCGGTTGGGAGTGGGACGATGTGAGATTGGAGCTTGGGTTCATTTGGGGGCAACCAAGTGGTTTGGGGCTTCACGGTGGTGTGAGTTCGGCCAAGGCGGGCTGGGGTTGAGTCAAGGCTGAGGGGTGGTGCGGCTAGGTGGAGGATGCGTGGCACTAGGGAGATGGCTGGGAGCGGACTGGTGGCAGGCAAGGGGTGCACAGACGCTACGGCAGGGCGCTACAGTGTGGCTGGGGGTGCGGGTGACAGGTTGTGTTAGGGTGCTGGCCGGATGTTGGCGCTGCACAAGGTGTAGGCCGGGTTGCAGGTGGGGTGGTTTTAGGGAGTCGTTTTGGGGTGAAGTGAGTTAGGTTAGGTGGGTCGGTTAGGTGAAGGAAATGGGATGGTTCACGGTTAGGTATGGTTAGGTTTAGTGGCTAGGTAGGGTCGTTTTAGGGGAGTCGGTTTAGGGTGGCTGGGCTAGGTTTGGGTGATTTAATGGAGTCGGTTGGTGGGGTTTCAAGGGACTCGATTTGGGGTGGTTGGTTCAGGTCTAGGCTAGTTTTGGGTTAGGTATGATGGGGTCAGTTGAGTGGAGATGGGTTAGTTTAGGTGGGTCGGCTAGGTGGAAATGGGTTAGGTGGAGATGGGCTAGGTTAGGGTTAGGTTTAGGCACCTACCTCTTGGAGTCGGTCCACCCATTTGTAGCTTTAGATCCACGCCATTTGCATGTTGGTGTAGCCCTTTGGTTAGGTCTAGGTCCATATATTGCTTGAACCCACACCCTTGATCAAGCCCACCATTCTTCTCTCTCCTACTTTATGCACTCTCCCAAGCTCCCACTTTACAATTCACGTGAACTCCTTTCATCCACCCCTCACCTCTATTTATAGGCAAGGGAATGGGTCTTGGGTTTGGATCTTGGAATCCATATCTGATCCAAACACTATTTGGGTTTGGATCTCGGATCTCAGATATTTGGAATCCATATCCGATTTAAATATTATTTGGGTTTGGATCTCGGATCTTGGATATTTGGGATCTATATCCGATTCAAATATTATTTGAGTTTGGATCTGGATATTTTGGTCTAGATCCAATCCAAATTTTTCTGCTCTTTTCTTTCTATCCTTTCTAGAGCTTTCCACAATCGATTTTGAGCAGGCTCCGGTTCCTCGGTGACCCAATTTCGGCTTGAGTTTTCTCCAAGTTCTTTTTTCGACTGATATTCTGCTTCTCATGACATTCTGGCGTCTATTTTGATCCGCTTTTTTCTATTTTGGCCGGTTTCTAGTGCTATCGATCTCAAATTTCCCCACGGACTCTGTTCTTCATTCTGACGGGTCGTGTCTTGGACTTTTGTCAACTTCATCAGGTTCTTGGCTTCTTTACGCACTTTGGAGCTGTTTTTTCTTTTTTGACCCAAATTATGATTTTGACCTTCTACCAGGATTTTCTCCAAACGGGCTTCAATTTTTCTTTTCTTTCTTGCTTTGGCCTCAAGATGGTTTTTGAAGTTTGAGAGTTTCAAAATATGGCATTTTTTGGGTATTTACAGATGTCTCTCTTTGGCATTATCCAAATTGATTTGGATAATGGCAAAGAGGAAACACCTCTTTTGTAATTTTTCTCCCAAATTTTTTCGAGAATACACCATTCTTTGCTTCGTAAAAACCCAGTTTTCTTTAACCACTGGAGGGGATTTTTAGTAAAAAGGGGACTTTTCCTAGTTGCTTTTCCTATATATGGTCATGCATGAATGACTCTTTGAATGCATGCATGAGTGATTTTTTTTTATTTTTTGGGGTTTTTGAGCCCGAAGAGAGCCTTTTGAGGCCGAATGCTTCGAGCAGGTTTTACCCATATCTTTTTGATATTTTTGGGTTTTTCGAGCCTAGAGAGAGCCTTTTGAGGCTGTTTGCTCCAAGCAGGTTCTACCCATGTCTTTTCGACATATACGGGTTTTTGAAAATTTCTTTTTCAAAAAGAACTCCTTTTATCTTTTATCGAAAGGACTTCCAATTTTTCATACTTCCCTTTATTTAGGTTTCAATACCTACTACTAAGTAGAGGTGTTTTTTTTTGTAGAAAATCTTGGAAAACATTTCAAAGTTCCATTTCCTACAAAACAAAGTCGAGTTCTCAAACAAAATGAATTTCACATAAGTAGATTATATTCCTACTTTAGGATTTTCATAGTTTGAACCTTTTTCGATGGGGATAAGTTGTAGGGATATGGGAAAGAGATACCACGGTCCCTTCTGAAGCGTCTGATGGTTTTAGGCAAAGAGTCAAAAATTGCTCTTTTGAGCTTTGGCTTTTTCTTTTTCTTTTTCAAGAGAAGACCTCTTTTGAAGAAGTTTTGTTTTCCCTTTTCTAGGAAGGCTTCTTTTTCGATGAGTTTTTGCATTCTCTTTTTCTTTTTCCCTTTTTTCTTTCAACAAGAAGACCTCTTTCTCTTTATGAAGGGAAGACCTCTTCTTGGAGGAGTTTTTGTATTCTCCTTTTTCTTTTTTCTTTTGGACGTTGCCAATTTTTCTTTTTGGAGAGAGAAGTAAAATGGGGGAAAGCTTATCCCTTTGGTTACTCGATTTAACCGAGATCATCCTATTTCTTAATAGCATCTACTATTTGAAAATATTTTGATATTTTGAACAAGGCTCAATCTTGTAAGCCAAGGATTTTTGAAATGTCACCAATTTCGTTTTTGAAGACTCTACTTTTCGTAAAAGCATAAATTCTTTCATTCAGGGTTATACAATCAACCTTTATCCTTCTTTCAAGAAGTTTCAAAGGAGTTCGATTTTAAAAATCTTTTCAAAAGAATTTTAACATAGACCCTTTCGAATATTCGGGCATTTTTGGGGTCTGCTAAATTTCAACCCACAATATCAACATGTTTTTTGATTTTTGTTGCCTTTTTAAGACATGGGGACATTCCTACTTGGGCTGTCACCCTTTTTGGGCTTCTTTGGGGTGGATGAGATGTATGTGATGCATGATATGCACTCCCTGTGACTCAATGGAAATACATGCTTTATGTAATGATGAAAAATCTGAAATGTATGGAGATACATTTTTATGAAATTGGTTCTCCATGGAAGGTATCTAGGGGATACATTTAAATGCCCCTAGCTTGTTGGAGATGTATGATGCACACGGCCACATGGTGAAGGACCAAGGTTTTTCAAAAAGGGGATTTAGGGTGGACGATGGGATGTCCATGCATTTTGATTTTTTCGGCATTTCTAATATGATCATGATACTTTTTGGTTTAAGGATGGAAAATATAACCAGCCCTAAGTGATCGTCATGGCTATCATATTTGAATTTGACATGATCTCCACATTTGTCATCGTGGAACTCATGTGCTTATCCTAACACTATCAAGGTTTTCATATTAACCAGAAGCTGAAAATCTTTCTTTTCAAAGTCATATGTAGGGTTAAATTTGTTTCAAACTTGATTCTTTTGAAGAAGCAATTTTGGGAAATCCTCCCTTTCTATATGAAGATGATTTTTATACCTGCCCCTTGATCGAAATATGTTTCCTATGCTTGATTTTCTTTGAAATAATTGGTCAAGCATGGTTTTTGGAATTCATTTTGAACATTCATGCCTTCATGGGGCATTTGATCAAGCGTGGGGAATGTGTTTCTAAGATACACTTCAGCCACACGATGTAGGGCTTGTCCCTTAATGGAGTTTTGAGTTTGAACTCATACTCCGTTTAAAGGGGTTGCCATTTATTTGACCTACCTGTTTAAGATATGTTTTTCAAATGAGTGCTTCAATGAATCAACATCATTACCTTTTCCATGACATGGGAGATAATGTCTCGAATTTGGAGGCCTACAGTAAGGCCCAACACGATTTCTCTTTAGGCTTGGTGATTTCTCTCACATGCCAATAGAGTTTTTGAAATGTATGGCACACTCTATATGAATACCATCTTCATTTTGATCGAGTCAAGCACCCGATGCATGAATTGTAATGCTTTGGAGGTTTTTATCAAAATATTTTTGAAAGGCTTTATGTAAAATGCTAACCCTTTTTCGAGATTCTCATTTTTTGAAATCCACCTTGAAGGTTTTGGATTTGATTCATATGGAGACATGCCTATGATGGCTCGATACTTAGGGGGTCGACTCTCATTGCCCCTTTGGTTTTACATAAACCCTAAATTCAAGTTCTAAAATAATGTCTAGACTCGATGTTTGTTTATGCACATGTATGATTTCAAAATGTAATGCATGATGCTTATGCACACACTATGGGTTAGACTCACTTCTAAAAATTCCCAAATTTTCTATAGGTCAAGGATTTTACAAATTTCAGGAAGCTTGGAGGTGATTATTCCTCCTTTTTTTTATGATTCTCGAGTTTTTCAGTTTTGAGGAAGCTCTAGGCAAAAGGTATACATGACCAGCATTTGGACACATTTTGGGAGTACATACAATTTTTGAAAGTATTTTGAAACTTTCGAGAATGAGCTTTGTACATGGCCATTGTTTTTGAAATTTTTGAAATTTTTGAAATTTCTTCATTTTTTTTTATCTTTTTTGAAATAAAAATTCGAGAATTTGTATTAAAGGCTTTCTTTTGAAAAGTTTTTGAGATAAATTTCTTTTTGAAATTTTCAGTTTTTTCCAATATTTTTGGGATTTTAAAATTTTTCAATTTTTTTTGGTTTTTGGTAATATCTAATTTTTTTGGATTTTTGAAAGGAAGGGATCTTCCATTGAACCTACAAAGAAAACTTCATGAATCAGACTCTAATCAATAGGTCTAAGACATGAGTTTCGGTTTTAGAGGTTCTACAAGGCACCCTTGACCCAGATGGTCTTAGGTAGTGGCTCAGGAGGTATGGGTGGGCTGTAGCCCAATCCATATCGATTGCTTTTGGCTTTAGGTATGAAAGGTTCTAGCCCACCTTGATCTTTGGCTCCTAGGCCCATGTAGGGTTTATATCCCATGTTTAGAATCATGTTCCAAGACTTTTTGTTTTTCAAAAAGTTTTGATATAATTCATGGTCTTGGAACATGAAATCATCCATGTTAGGGGTATATACCCTTTTTGTTTTGGATAGTGGGAGTTTGGATTTTGGGGTGGTAGAAGACTTGGGCTTCCACAATACCTGGGTTTGGGAGCTATATCTTTCAAGGGAAGCCGTGTTTGGTCCTTTGAGAAATTTTGAATATTTCGGGGTGATGGAAGGCTTGGGTTTCCACACTACCCGATTTTGGGAGATATATTTTTCAAGAGAAGCCGTGTTTGGTCCCTTGAGAAATTTTGGATATTTTGGGGTGATGGAAGGCTTGGGTTTCAACACTACCCGATTTTGGGAGATATGTTCAAGGGGAGCCATGCTTGGTCCCTTGAAGGTTTTGACCTGCCCCCTAGATGCAACTCGTGGTGCCTCTAGGGATGGATTTTTTTTGTTTCAAAGCCGTAGTCTTGGTTTCAAAGTATAAGACTAGGCTTGACGAAGTGGGTTCTTTGATGGTAGAGTTATCAGCTCCTAGAATGTTGATGCATGCCTTAGGGGTTTCCATGTCTATCCTTTTTTAAACTTTTTGTTTTTGAAATTCTTTTTGGTGGTGCGGGATGTTTGGCGCACCTTGAAAATCCTCTATTTTGGGCACATTTTGTGGGTTTGTGTGTGCATGGATGTGATCCAATGCATCTGCTGACCCTATTTCGAGAAGAGAGTTTTGAGGATGATAGGTTTCAGGCATACCTCTTTTTGGCTTGTCTACCTTTTCATGGTAAGAGCAGGCCGTTTTCCCGGGTGACTCTATTTTGAGCTCCCGTGGCTTCTCGAGGTGTTCCTTTTCGAACCCTACCGGTTTGTGACTCTCGTCTTTTTGTGGGGTATGGATTTTGTGTCCCACTATGTGTGCCCAAATTCAGGGATTTTGTTTTCAATTTTTGGAATTTCAAAATTTTGTTTTTCAATTTTTTTGTCTTTTTAAAAATTTTCAAGATTTTTTTAGTTTTTTGAAATAGACAAATCTTTTTTTGATTTTTCTATGGATTTTGAAGAGCTTAGAGATTTGAGAGTGGATGACTTGTCCCTTTTTCGGGTTTTGTCTTTAACCTCCAATCCTTCGTCGAGTTTAATATCAGTTTTTCTTTCATGATCTTTATGTGCCCGAGATGAGCTGCTATGCGATTTAGGTGCTTTAAGTTCAAGACTTATAGCATCTATCCTTTTTAAAATTTTCTGCATCGCAACTAACTCTTTAGCTGGAAAAAGTTGCTTTAATTTACTCCACGAGGATTTTCCTAGTTTCTTATCCATTTTTCTTGCAAATTTTTGAATGCACGAATTTTTTAAAACACTTTTGGAAAAAATTTCAAGAGTTTTGCTTGTTTTATCGAAGTTTTAAGACCTGGGTCCCACCGGGCGTGCCAAATCTATAAGCACAAAAATTCTCACTTCTGGTTTTGAAGCAAAAAATGAACCTTTTCGCGTCTACGTCATTTCTATAGGCGTGCCAGCTAGCTTGCATAAGCTAGCAAAAAATTTGAAATATCTGACGTTTTAAGGCAATTGTGAACAAGCGAGATCTTCTTGCTTTAAACCTTCTTGAACCGGTGCTCAAGGGTCAGTTTAAGCGCTTATAGACATTTGATAAAACAAATTTTGACTCTTTGAAAGGAGACAAGTGTTTTGAAAACTCAAGTTTTGCCTAAGTTTGCAAATTTTATATATGGGGCTGGACGATTCCAAGTGTTTGAGTTTTTTAAGCTATTTAGGTCAGATATGTGTGTGCATAAGTGGCCAAATTTCAGCGTGTTTGAGCGTAGATTCGGGGTTTTCTTTTGAAAACGCGCGAATGCAAGGATGCACAAATATTTTTTGGGTTTGATATGATGATGTGAGCTAGGCTCGAATTGAAAGCAACCCACACACACAACTTAATGTAAATACCCGAATGGAAGTGCAACTCACGCAGCTTAATGAAAATACCCGAACTTGAAAGCAATTCACACGACTTGAATGTAAATTGCAAAATTGAAATATACTTATATATTTAAGAGTGGAAAGGCTCAATGCACGCGTGTGTGTAGTGTGAAATTTAAATGACAAACTCACACGACTTGAATTGAACTTGTCGAAATTGAAATATAAGTATATAGTAAGAGCGGAAAGGCTCAATTGTGAGTGAGTGCTTTTGGTGTGTAAATGGAAAGATAACTCACACAACTTGAATTGAACCCACCCGGAAATGGGGTTCTAAAAGCAACCAAGTGGTTTGGGGCTTTACGGTGGTGTGAGTTCGGCCAAGGTGGGCTGGGGTTGAGTCACGACTGAGGGGTGGTGCGGCTAGGTGGAGGATGCGTGGCACTAGGGAGATGGCTGGGAGCGGGCTGGTGGCTGGGAGCGTCTGGTGGCAGGCGAGGGGTGCACAGACGCTACGGCAGGGCACTATGGTGTGGCTGGGGGTGCGGGTGACAGGTTGTGTTAGGGTGCTGGCCAGATGTTGGCGTTGCACAAGGTGCAGGCCGGGTGGCAGGTGGGGTGGTTTTAGAGAGTCGTTTTGGGGTGAAGTGAGTTAGGTTAGGTGGGTCGGTTAGGTGAAGGAAATGGGATGGTTCGGTTAGGTATGGTTAGGTTTAGTGGCTAGGTAGGGTCAGTTTAGGGTGGCTGGGCTAGGTTTGGGTGATTTAATGGAGTCGGTTGGTGGGGTTTCAAGGGACTCGGTTTGGGGTGGCTGGTTCAGGTCTAGGCTAATTTTGGGTTAGGTATGATGGGGTCGGTTGAGTGGAGATGGGTTAGTTTAGGTGGGTCGGCTAGGTGGAAATGGGTTAGGTGGAGATGGGCTAGGTTAGGGTTAGGTTTAGGCACCTACCTCTTGGACTCAGGTCCACCCATTTGCAGCTTTAGATCCACGCCATTTGCATGTTGGTGCAGCCCTTTGGTTAGGTCTAGATCCATATATTGCTTAAACCCACACCCTTGATCAAGCCCACATGGCTAGCCCACTTGAGAATATCAAGCCCACCATTCTTCCCTCTCCTACTTTATGCACTCTCTCAAGCTCCCACTTTATAATTCACGTGAACCCCTTTCATCCACCCCTCACCTCTACTTATAGGCAAGGGAATGGGTCTTGGGTTTGGATCTTGGATTTGCATCTTGGAATCCAGATTCGATCCAAACACTATTTTGGTCTAGATCTCGGATCTCAAATATTTGGGATCCATATCCAATTCAAATATTATTTGGGTTTGGATCTCATATCTCGGATATTTGGGATCCATATTCGATTCAAATATTATTTGGGTTTGGATTTGGATATTTTGGTCCAGATCCAATCCAATTTTTTTTGCTCTTTTCTTTCAGTCCTTTCTAGCGCTTTCCACAGTCGGTTTTGAGCAGGCTTCGGTTCCTCGATGACACAATTTCGGCCAGGGTTTTTTCTAAGTTCTTTTTCCGACTGATGTTCTGCTTCTGAAGACATTCTGGCGTCTGTTTTGATCCGCCTTTTTCTGTTTTTGGCCGGTTTCTAGTGCTATCGATCTCAGATTTTTTCACGGACTCCATTTTTCATTCTGACGGGTCGTGTCTTGGACTTCTGTCAATTTCATCAGGTTTTTGGCCTCCTTACGCACTTTGGAGTTGCTTTTGTTTTTTTTACCCAAATTACGATTTTGACCTTCTGTCGGGCTTTTCTCCGAACGGGCTTCAATTTTTCTTTTCTTTTTTGCTTTGGCCTCAAGATGGTTTTTTATGTTTGGGAGTTTCAAAATATGGCATTTTTGGGGTGTTTACACCACAAAGGAAGCAACATCACATTCAAAGTCTAACCGGTTTTTACTTGGGAGCATCTAGGGCCTAACCGGCCATGGCTAGGTGCACACGGTTTGAACCTAAAACCATCCCACATGAAGTTGGTCCAAGTATGAATGAAGGGGACCACTTGTTCACGTGAAGACCCTTGGGGCTGGGTTTGGGTCATGGATTACCTGCCCCAAGGAAGGGCCTAGAAGAGGCCCCCCCTTGGCCTATAAATAGAGGCCAAGGGGGGGCGGCCAAGGCATGTTGGAGAGGGATCTTGGGGGCATTGGAGTGGCTGCATTCCTTGGGGAATTCGTGAGTCTCCTTAGGGAAGAGTGGAGAGAGGGGAAGAGAGTGTAGAAAATATGCAAAGTGCTGAAAATCTTAGAGAGTTTGAGTGAGAAAAGAAGAGAGGATAAAGGGGAAGGTGAGGGTCGTGAGTTGCCATTGGGAGCCGATCTTTGGAGGAGTTCACGTAGGTATTCCTCCTCCTTTGTTCATCTCTATTTCTTCTCCATATTAAATTCAAAAGGGGTTGTATTAATGGAGCTTTGTCTCCCCTCATGATGTAATAAGAAGTAGATGTGCTGAAATTTTCAATTCTTGCTTATGCACTTTAATTGTTTGTGTTCTTGATTCTACCTCGCTATATGCTATAAGCATTCTATATCTCCTAATCCCCTCTATGCTTAAGCTAAATATATATTTCCATTTATTTTCCTTCAACAATTTACTTTGGGATGTTGTGTTGTTGCAATTTAAATTCGAGTGAGTTTGTATCACGTATGTTCTAAAAACGAAATTCTAGATTTCAGGATTCTTGCATACGTTGATTGTTTTATTTTTCATTACTAAACTGTGGCTCTGGTCATTCTAAAATTTGGCACACATTATCTATACACAAAATTTCACTTGTAATAAAATTTTCAAGAATTTTAGGGCCATACAACCACGTATTAAAAGGTGTGTAAGATAAAAAAATCCTAAATTGTTTCTATCAAAATTGTTTTCCTACAATAGAGCCTGGGTAATCATCCCATAACTCTGTCTATAGTTGTCTAAATTTGGTTAAACTTGGTTCATTGGAAAGTTCATATCCATAGATTTCCAACAAGATCAAGTTCACTAAAATCAGAGCTTTAATAACCGAGATACAGAACTATCTTTGGGTCTTTATATTTCTGTGACAAAACAGTTCCGAGTGTCTGAGCAGAGACACTTTCTCGATTTAATTTTGTATCAACTCAATCCCAAAATTCAAAACAAAAAATATTTAGAATGTCCACATTCAAGGCTATGTCTTGCAAAATTTTTAAGAATTTTGGAGATCCCTAGGTCACCCCAAAAAAATTTAGGATGCAAGTTCTGAAAACAAAACCAGTTTCTATTTTTCAGAACTTGTTGACTTTTAAACTTGAAACCAAAGTGCACAAATTTGTTCTTGACAATACCTCATTTTTCACTTGGATTTGAAACTTCACTTTTACATTTGAAATCCTCAAAGCGCTTAGGCTGACCCTTGAGCATCTAAAGCGAAAAAATCTCGCTAAGCCACAATCGCCAAGTCGGATTTAAAACTTTGCTAGTTTTTTGAAACTAGTTGGCACGCTCGCGCAAGAAGTAGTTTTGAAAAGATTACTTCAAGTCTCTACATAGGCTTGGAGTGAAATTTTCACATCTACAATAGTGTTGATGTTATTTTTCAACGTATTGCACACTGAAGGGATGATGCATGCACGCATGATTTTTAGATGTCAATGCCAGACATTAGTTTTATCATTGCAACCCATTGGAATATATAGTTGATGCCGCTTTCTAGGGTTAGATCGACTACTTTCTTATCGTTAGTATCAAATGCTGATCAGTTTTATATATGTGATGTATGATATATGTGTTATTACGAATGAGGGAGTCATTTTATGGGATAAGATCCTTATTTTGAATTATTTTAATATATTAATTCTTTCAATCACTCTTATTGTTTTTTGCATGGATATATTATTGTTTAATTTTATGTTTCATTTGTTAAATAGTTGTATAAGGTTGATAGAACTCATATTTTTATTCTCGGGTACAACATAAGGATAAAAAACATTGCTAATTAGGATTTGCCATTTTTTGCATTCATTAATGCCTATTTGTAGTTGAGAGGACTGAATGATAACATCATGCATAACCTTGATGATTAGTCCATGTACAATAGTATTTGTTATTTTATCTTGAAAATTATTAATGAACGGTTTCTAGATTGATTTGTTGCATCTTCAATTGATAGGGAACTTGATAAACTTTTATTAAGTTAAAAAGATTGAAATGAAATAGATATTATGGAACTAACATCTTTAAATAGATAGCAACCAATAATGTACAATGTACATTATACAACAACAACATCTAAGCTTTTTCCCATTGTAGATGGGGTCGGCTACATGGATTCTTTGTTTCCACATACCCCTATCATAATTTATAGAATCCATAGTAAATAAGTTTGACAAAGTTTTATGTTGGCTGTCGGAAGCCTAACGCAACCCTCCTCCTTTATCCAGGCTTGGGACCCGCCATGCAAGGGTGATCCTTTACATGAACGATATATATATATATATATATATATATATATATATATATATATATATATATATATATATATATATATATATATATATGTGTGTGTGTGTGTGTGTGTGTGTGTGCGTGCGCACGCATGCAATGGGTAATGCTAAATTGGAAATAGAAGCAAACCTTAACGCAAATGGTCACTTCTGAAAAAGATTTGGAAGAAGTAAAAAGGGGATATTGAATGCAATTGACATTTTAGAAAAGATTCATTTACTCAGTATAATATTCATTTAGAGCTAAGCAAGTATATATATAGTGTTGGTGAGTAGATGAATCTTTTCTACAAGGACAATTCCATCCAGGTATCATTTTTTTATTGATGAGTTATAAATTAATTGACTTTAAATTGATTATGACTTGTAGTGAATGGTGGGCTCGCTTTAGCGTAGATGCACCAAACTTGTCAAGGTTTGAATTAGTTGATTTTAAATTGATTATGACTTGTAGTGAATGGTGGACTTGCTTTGGTGTACATGCACCATACTTGTCAAGGTTTGCTCAACATATATTGAGTCAAACATGTAGTTAGAGTTAAAAAGGCTTTTTGAGTTTTGAAAAGTTTTCATATAAAATATGGCCTTGGAATAGTATATCATCTATAGCATGGTTATATAGCCAAATTTTATTGGTTATGCCTTGGAGGTCTAAGGCTTCAGGGGTGAAAGGATTTGACTCTCCAAGGATGCACATGACCCTGGGAGTGGAAGACTTGGGTGACTTGGGTTCCTCTAGGAGATGGATGACCTTAGAAGAGTGTGACTTGGGTTCTCCTAGTAGGTGGATGATGGGGGGATGGATCCTAGGTGCAACCCAATGTGCCCCTGGGGGTTGATGATTTGTGTTTATTTGGATGCAAAGGGAGAGCATGTGTGATCCCATGCACAAAAGAGAGAAAATGATTCCAAGGAAAACCATAGTTGGTGCCCTGGTGGGTTTGTGGATGTTTGGGGAAATTATGGTCGTAGGCTTGGGTTCATAATGTAAACCTAGGCTCAAAAAGATTTGTTTATACACGGCAGGGTTAGGTGTACCTAGAATGTCGATGCATGCCCTAGGCATAACCATGTCTACCAAGTTTTGAATTTTATTTTTTTCTTTTTCATTTTAAAATTATTTTTGTTGGTGATAGACATTCGTTGTACCTTGAAAATCCACATCCTTCAGTACATTTGGTGGGGTTGTGGGTGCATGAGTGTGATTTGAATACGGATGATCTACCAGTCCTACACAACAAAGAGGAGGATCGAGTAGAGAGTTTTGAGAGAAATGAGTTTCAGGTATACCTTTTTTGAGCTTGTCTACCTTTCCATGGTGAGAGCAAGCTTCCTTGCAGGTGTGCCGAGGGTGTTGTAGCTCATGTATGGCTTTGAGCTTTCATTGCTTTTCAAGGTCTTAGATTTCATCCTCCAAGCCTATGTGTGTGCAACACTCATTCTCCTCTATGTATGAAATGGTGATCATATAAATGGATCCCATCAGAGCAAATGATTTTGAAAATTTTGAAGGGATTTGGATGAAGTGAATCTCATACCCTACTCCACTTGTGCATTTAGGGATGTAAACTTTTTTTTCCTTTTTAACTTTCTAAATTTCAACTTTTTGATTTTTAAAGGTTTTCCAATTTTTTTTGGTTTTTTGAAATAAAGAATGTTTTTGGTTTTTCTGTGGACAAAGGGGTGTTTAGATGATTAGCAACGTTAGACGATTTGATCTGAACACTTACTTCATCTGCGGCCTCATATCCTTCATCAGATTTTGGCCTTGGTTTGGTTTTTCGGACATGGTTTTTCTCCCTATATACCCAAGATGATTTTTTATGGGAACAATATATCTTGGCCTCTAGGGCCTCAATTTCTCTTTCAACTTGTATTGCTCTCCTCCTCAAAAAGGCAATTTCTTCTTCTCGAGCTTGAGAAGACTTTTTTGTAGTTTTGAAAAACCAATTTCGAAAGCATGATGAGTCCTTCTTTGACATATTTTCAAAGTAATCATCCAAACTCGATATTATTGACTCACTGGAATTTGAATTCAAAACAAAGGATTTGAAAAGAGAGAAGTTTAAAATCACAATTTGAATATTAGAATTGGTTTTGGAAAAATAAGACAGGATCAAACAATTTTCAAAGACTCACGTTCCACCGGGCATGCCAAATCTGTAGATATGAATTTTTAATTCGAAGCTTATGTGAAGATTTGAAATTAAATTCCCGAACTACATCGTGTGTGCGAGCGAGCGAGCTAGTTTCTCAAACTAGCAAATATTGATTTTTTTACTTCGTGTAGTGATTGTGGACAAGTAAACTTTTGTCAACGTAGGCCTTCTTGAACCAATGCTCAAGGGTCAGCCTAGATGCTTTGAAAATCGTTTGAGATCCGGTAAGTTTTTAAAAACAAGATTCAAATTTCAAAAGCTTGACAAAATCATGATTTTGGTTCTTAACTTAAAAATATTTCAAGTCTTCGAAAACAAAAACTAGTTATGTTTTTAGAGGCTTGTTTCTGTTTTTTTTTAAATAGTTCTGAGTTTCAAAAAAATCTAAAAATTTTAGAGAGAACATATTTTTATGTATAAATTCAAAAAATATTTTTATTTTTATTTTATATGTTGTATATTTATGTAATTAAATTTGAAAATAGACCTTACTTAGACATTCAGGACAGACCTATGCAAGAAAGTCAGAGGTTTAAAAGAACTATTGTATTTTTATGCTCAGGCCTCTGATTTCTATGAAATTGGTCTTATTGGAAATCTATAGATTTCAACTTTCCAATGAGATAATTTTTAATCAAATTGGTTTACTGTGTACAAAGATATTTAGGAATAACCCAACCTCTATCACAGGAACTTCTGGTTTTCAGAATCTGTTATGATTTTAATAAAACGTCTCTAGTTTTATTGATGATGTTTCACACGTGTGTCTATATGTGTACAGTAGACGTGTAAAATTTTGAAATATTCAAAGTAGAGAATAATGAAGGATAAATCATTTACCGAACATGTGCAGAGTGCAGAAAACAAGTTTTTCAGATTTTCATATTCATGCTTGTGTTTTTGTCTGAATTAAAATTGAATATACAACTATAAAATAATAAACAAAAATCCTAATTATCACGTGAGCATAGGGAGATTAAGAGGTCTATAATCTTACGTTATGTTATAGAGTAGAAATAATCAAAATTAAAATATATAACGAATAACATACAAATGAAAGAGAGGCAGGGCAACATATGAACCTTGATTAATACATCATCATGGAGACCTGAGCTCCTTAATTACAACCCCATAAAGTTTAATGAAAAAGGAGATAATTATGAGATCATGAAGGAAGAATGGACCTGTGGCGGAAGGTGGAGGATGGCTGGCGGTTGGCGGCGCCTTCTTCTTCCTCCCTTCCTCTCTCTCTCTCTCTCTCTCTCTCTCTCTCTCTCTCTCTCTTTCTCTCTCTCTCTCTCTCTCTCTCTCTCTCTCTCTCTCTCTCTCTCTTTCTCTCTTCCTCTCCCTCTTGTTGGATGATTGATTGAACTCAGATTGGTCTCGAATTGATGGTTTGTATCCCCTTTGAGGCTCCTTTTATAGACCAAGGGATGCCTCAAATTTTCATAAGGCAAGTTGCCTTATTGAAAATGGTTGTATTTGGCAAGTGAATGATGATCATTCTTGCCAAAACCTGTCCTATTTGGATAAGGCAAGTGAAGGGTTGTACATGGCCTTCCAAATCGGTCGTTTTACTATCTTTTGTTAAGTGGGTTTAGTCAAAACGTGTTCACCCAAGTGGGTTCGATCAGGTGGGTTCATCCAAGTGGGTTCGACCAGGTGTGCTTGCTGGATTCGGTCCACACTTGAAAAGATTTGGAAATAAACCCATCCTGAATGAATCAGCTGATAGTTGTTATTTGGTCGACCCTTTCTCCATAGGAAACTCGCCAAGGAATTGGCCTTGTCTACACTAGGTAATTTTTCATTTCTTGAATTCCAAACCAATGAGACCTGAACCCTACCTTTCATGTAACGTTCAGCTATTGTACTTCTCTTGCCATGAATCCTATGTTGAAGTTGTCCAACCTTAGCAAGTTGACAAACTTGGCTGAAATCGACTCAAACTGGATTTGGGAAAGTACCTTGCGGCTGAATTCGACTGACTAGCCTTCTATTGTTGTTGTTGTCTATTGAGCTCAGTTTTGTAAGTAGATGGTGATCTTCACTTACTGAATTCAACTCAAGCTACTGGCTGTTGGATGACCTACCATATTGGGTCAAGGTGTTGCTGTATTTCTGCATTGAGAGGTCCACGTAATTCCCTTGTAGTTGCTATACTATACCTTCTCATGGATGTTGTCCAAAATATATTGGACCATATAATTCCTTGTTAGCTTCAATACCAAGTGATCATAAGCAACTTTGTATAATATGATTGCCAATAAGGTCTGTCATCAAGTTAACAACCCATGGATCAAGGGATGAGATAATCATACAGATCTCGTATGGTTCTTTGAGAGTCTCTATCAATTTATGAACCACCCGTGTACCATGGATGTCTAGTGATATATTGACGAGTTCTTTGGGCTTGGCTGTAATCGCATAGATTATTTGAGTTCTTTGCCTTTCAGTGCGCACGTCTAACATCTTTTGCATTAGATAATTCCCAAAAGGATCTTTCATAAGTTCAACACTATGTCAATAACTTCACTAAATATCATAATAACTTCTTGAGGAGATCCCAGTTCCAATACTCTCTGAAGATATCGACAGCCTTTGATGGTTTGGTGACTTATCAAATTGTGTATCAAGGTTTGCCTTGTTCCTTCCATGTTGAAATTGGCAAGGCTTGGTAACTTACCAAATTGCGTACCAAGGCCACCTATGGCAAGTCACATAACTCACCCATGTTAAAATTAGTTAGGTTTTCTTCTTGGGGATTTACCAAATTGAACATCATGGCTTGCCAAATTGAGTCGCTTTCCTTTTGCGTAGATGACGCCGACTTTTCTTTCTGGACGTCGACCTTCCGTTCTGGGTGCCGACTTTCCTTCTTGAACATCGACTTTTTTTTCTTGAATGACTTTTCTTTCTGGGTACCTACTTTCTTTTCTAGGCATCGACTTTCCTTCTTCAACATCGACTTTCCTTTCTTGAATATTGACTTTCTTTTTTTGACGTCGACCTTCCTTTCTGGACACTGACTTTCCTTCTTAAATGTCGACTTTCTTTTCTAATACCTGAAACAAAAAATGATAAGTTACCTTGCCCAACAATACCAAAATTGGTATGTGCTCAGTCGTTGCCTTTTTGGTTCATGTCATCTCCTCTTTTTAGGGAATTTGCCTCTTTTCGGTTCAAATTTTATATATGGCGTGTATGGTTTCAAACACTTTCTTTAAAATTATTTCTATATTTGAAAACATCAAATTTAATGAAATCTTCAAATATTATTTAAAAAAAAAGATTTCATTCCCCATTTTTGTTTGCAAGGGTGACCTACTTTTGCTCCGTGAGTCAATCTATAACCACCTTGACCATTTAACCACTTTAAATGGGTGTAGGGTATCGAACCACTTTAACCACTTCAATGGGTGTAGGGTATCAAACCACTTTAACAATGGTATCAGGTCTCGAAATGAGACTATTCTCGATCGGGCAAATTTTTTAGGTCTGATTTGAATTTAGTTTATTTTTTAATATCAGAGGTTTTGGAATTTCATAAATTTATAAATTTGCAAACATTTTTTGGTTTGATTCCCAATGTTCTCTTTTTCATTAGTTTATATAAAAAGAATTGTTTAAAATCATCATTTCTTTAAAGGCAACCATTTAAAAATGTAGAATCCTACCAATTTGGTCTTGAGGGCAAAATAGTCCTTTTGTGCAATTTTGTCCAAATTTGATTTTTCTTAGAGGGATGCAATATACCATCATTTTGAGGTTGCTAGAAAATTTTGATGCCAAAATGAATTCATTTGATGTATTTTTATTTAAAAATTCAAAGTTGCCAAAAAAGCAAAATTTCTAAAAGATGAAATTTTTTATTTTGAAAAAAAAATTTGGGTGTTTACACACCAGAAATGTTTGCTGGGATCTTGGATCTGTACACTGATTTCACATTGATAAAGCAAGAAATGAAGATATGATGGGTGTTAAGGCCAATGAGTTCAAGATCCACTAGACATGGATCCATGATCCATTAGAAAATCCATGATAGGCGACTGCTTCACACTCAAAAGTGGATCCTAGATCCATTAGGAAATCCATTTTCAAATTAAACTCTCATATGCATATGTCCCAAAAAATATAGATCTCATTATGGTGTGCCTGCAATGAAAATGCTTTCGCATTTGGTTTACACGAAAGCTGGATTATTCCCATGAACCAAATTTCCAGGGAAGGTAAACACGCTCTCAACACGTTACAAATTTATGAGTAAATTGACATATTCATGTTCTAGCGTTCTTAGTATTCACGTGAGCAACAAACCATTGTTCCCCAATATGGCCGATGAGTCATCGGCCATTGTCTTCTTATCATTAAGAAACAAGCCTCACTTAGCTATTTGTCCTGTGGGAAATGGAATTCATCTCTTTCGTGAACCGTTTCACGAATCGTAGGAAATGGAGTTTGCGCAACTACCCCAAGGCCTTGTCTTGGTGGAGCGAGTATACTATTGGTGGCATATGAATGACAACATGAGACTTGTTCAATTTGCCAGCAAGACAAGATTGACAACCATAGACCCCTAACACCACAGGCCAGTGCAAGCCAGCCAGAGTGTCTCGAAGGGAGGAGGAAGCCTTCATTAGTGATGGTTATCCTAGGCGACGGTCACGTTTCAAACTTTTGACAAAGCTGGCAAGTCCCAATTTTAGGCTAATCGTGAATTCAGGAAGCTCCAAACCTCAAAGCATGTTTTTTCTACTTCATCTTAGAGAGGAGATCAATGGGGGATCTACATGGAGCTGAGGTGGGCTGTCCGGAAACCGAGAAAGTTTAACGGAAAACATATCGCCCATGGGTGAATATGTAAGCTACATACTACGTAGTTCGCCTCACCCTAAGTATTCTTTGGCCTAACTTCAATCCATGGGCATAACAATGCGTTGTTCCCCACACCCCAAAAGATTTCCTAGATTCACCATTGGAGGAGATAGTTTGGAACCATATAATTCAAGAATTCATGCTAATGAACAAATTTCAAGTAACAAGTTTTTTTACTGGAACTAGGGTTAGGCAGACCCCTACCAGATATGCACAACCGAGGAATTGAACTTGTGGCCTTGAAGTCAAAGATTTGTAAGTGGACTCTCTAGACTGGGAGCCATGGCTACTTGTTTGTTCTCGTGTTTAGATCTCTGCTCTAACAATATGCAACTTTTTCACTCTACCAAGTTGAATTCCCATTTCTAGTTATTCTAGCATGAACAAAATAAATAAATAAATATATGTAGGAATTATAGAGTCCTCCCAAAGTACATAGTTCCCAAGAATCATCATGATCGCCTTCACTTCGAAGATGACTCCAACGAGGCACCGTCTAAGAGCCCACATCTAACCAAGATTGTGTTTTATTGGCATCATCCCCGGTCACTTATTGAGAGCGATTGGAAGGTACTCCTCACGACGATCCTATAATTTTTAATATATATACATATAGGAAAGAGAAAGGGAAGCTGAATGTGAAAAACTGTAAGGTTTAAATATTGATGTTTCAGGTCGTGTTCGTCATGTTTGGCTCAAAAGCTAGCCTTACCCAAAGAAAACCTGATTCATTTTCTTAGTGTTCTTAATAGATACTTCTTTGATGGGTTTTGTTGCCATGACTTAATAGTTAGTCCCGAAAGATGCATGAGAAAAAGTGTTAAATATTAGACAATTGCACGCAATTTTTGAAAAAATTAATTCGTTCAAACTGTTCTTTTTTTGCTTGATTTTTTATTTTTCACAAGGGGGCATGGCCCAGGAGCAAGACTCTTACAAAAAGATGGATTTCCAGACAATTGCCCAACAAATAGTCAGCTATTTGCTCGATGGTAGACATGGTCTGTGTCAGTTCGAGTCTGTTTTGACACTGCTAGTTTTTTTTTCAGTTTCAGTTTAAGTCCTAAACTGTTTGAATAAAAAAATTATTAAAATTTTTGAAACTTTAAAAAAATTAAAGGAAATGGAACCAACAGGCTGAAACCGCCTATCCAGTTCCAACTCGATTTCTGGTTCTATGAAAGGTAAAACCAAAACCTCTGGGTTAGATTTGATCAGTTCTAGGTTTGATTTGTTAGTAGTCCGGTTTGATGCTTGTTGAAACCAGTGGCGGATGCAGAAACTCTTTGAGGGTGGGGCAAATAGCCCCTCGAATGGTTTACAATTAGGCGAACTATCTATTATAGCCCATCAATTTCACCATGGGCTATAGACTTTACGTTCATTCTCGAAATTTGGGGTGAGACGCCCCACCTCGTCTCAATGTAGATCCATGACTGATTGAAAATACTGGCCGGTTCGATCATGTCTAGATCCGCTCCAAGCATAGTTGATCAATGCTCCTAATAAACTTTTAAACTCTTAACTAAAAATATTAAAATACTATGAAACTAATTGTGGGTCAATGTCATAATCACATGAAGGAATATTAAACAAATCATTTGGCATAATCGTTTAATCACAGAGCACCATGAAAAGCATTTAGTTATGAAGGAAATTATTGTTCTTGTCAACAAAATAATTAGGGCTGTAAAACCAAATGAGCAACTCATGAACCTCATCACTCACAGCCTCATATATATATATATATATATATATATATATATATATATATATATATATATATATAGAGAGAGAGAGAGAGAGAGAGAGAGAGAGAGAAAGAGTGATTGGTATATGCATACACCTGTTCATGCTCAAAGATTTTTACCATTCAATTAACGTGATCAATAATAGAGATTTGAATTTACAAATAAAAAATATTGTTGTACCTTTCGTGCTTTGCATGAAATACACATGATGCATTAAATGCTTTAAATTCAAATCTCTAATGTTGATTGAACTGTAGAGATATTTAAGTGGATTTAGGTATGAACAGGTGTGTGCATGGATTATGCTCTCTCATATGTGTGTGTGAAGCTCTGTGGCAATCTACCTAGAATCGAGGCCTCTCATCTACCCCACCCAAAATTTGAAAAGCAACGGTATCACCTATGGTTGAATGTGTGGGCCATGCTACATAGTTGGTCCTATTTTGTAGCCCTTGGTGGGATCTTTGAGGAGGTTAACCATCCTACCCTAAAAGATTTTCCAAGAGTGGTCTTGGTTTGGTATATGTTGAGCTCGTTTGTGATCTACTTGAACTAAAAGCAAACCGCCTCATTCTGCTAACCAGAGGAACACGAAAACATGTTCGGTTTGGTTTGACCTAATTCATATAAAAACACAGGCACACAGACTAAATCGGCCTAATGCTGCAATCTGAAAATTAAAATATGTATTCAAAATAAAAGTTCTAAAACTAAAACAACGAAAATCGGTGGAGTCACATTGACTCAGCCAACTTGACCAAAATTCAGTTGATTCATCAAGCCCATTGCCGCCCCTTGGATTTGATTATGATTGTAACTTGGTGGTTTTACCTTTGTATACTACGGCGGGGTCTTTGACTGGATCAAGTTGTAACAAAGTGGAGTACGCTAAGATGAGCGGTTTAGACTCCTGTTGAAAAAGAGAAAAGTCAGTCAAGTTTAGGGTGAGAGTCGTTAAGAGTGCTTGATATAAAGTTTCACGGGAATTGAACTTACATTTTTTGTGTTCACATTTGTCAAATTTTGTTGTGCATCAAAAGCCCGTCACTGTCTTAAAACGATGGTTACATATAGAACCAACTTGAATAAAAAAACTTTGGAGGTGGGCCTATACTAGACATCGGATTCCACAGAAACCCAAAGCTTCTCCTCTCTTGTGTTGCTACTTCACCTTACGCAAAAACCCAAGTGTCAATACTATTCACGAATCATATATAAAAGTATGGCTATAAGCTCATGTGGATCTATGCGTACAGTCTTAGTAAGTGGACCTCCACTACAAATCAAACACACCTTAAGGATCATCTCCTAGACAGACCAATATGCTTAGTAGATGTTTGCCTAATTCTACTACAACAACTAAGTCTTTTCCCATACTAGATGAGATTGGTTAGATAAATTCTTTGTTTTCATGGAGCTCAATCATGAACTATTTACCATAACCTAATTCTACTAAAAACAAAAGGAATGTACTTTTGAGGAAATAATAACCTGTGTCGATAAAGAGTGTTGATACACAACACATCACGAAAACTCAATACAATCACTCCAAGGGAAGTCAGTCTTTGATGAGACCAAAACATGAAGATATTCTACACATGCAAAGAAAACAAAACTAATAGATGTATTGACCAGGTAGTTGATAACTCCTAGTTTTAGTGCTCATGAGGTCTCATTGATAATGGTTCATGCAATAAGGAAGGAGAAGACCCTTTCCTAATTGCATGAATTATTTCTCATTATAAATAAATTATTTTGTTAAATGTTTTTTTTAGTTTCTCTTTACAAAAAACAATGAAAGAGGCAATTCACAAATGAGTCGTTTCTTGATATCTAGGGAAGGAAACTTTAATATAAAACCCAAAGGATTGAGTTTAATGGATATAAATGAAAATCATTGTGAGTTTTATAGTCCTATGTGAGAAAACTTTCCTGATGAAGCAGTCTTAGGCGATTAATAGCATAATAATGATACTCATTGATCGTGAGAATTACTCTAGCTTTTACAAGCGTAAAAATTCTACATTTGTATCAAAGCAAGGACAATTTGGAGTAACTTGATGCACGATACTCCTACTAAATCTGGTATGCTTTCTTTTACTTAAGGAACTCTATCTTGATTAATGATAAACGATCTACTAAAGAGAGAAGAGAGGAACAACTTAGCCATCACTATTGATTGGCTTTCCTTCTCTCTTTTTTAGTATAAATCAAACAAAAAAATTTAAGGAACATAACACGAATCTTAAGAGGGTGAAGTTTCGTTTTTTAACTTGGAACAATTTAGCCATCCCCCATCTCCGTGTTTATATTTTCTTCTTCCTTGTACATATATCAGTATTGTCTTTTGAATAAATAATATTAAGAAATTTAACGTAAAAGGTATAGTGGGAGTGGGAGTGGGAACATAAGAGCCCGTAATAGGATTCAAACTTTGAATGCAAGACCCTTTATTTGCCCTATTCAGCAATTTGAACTACGAAGCTTTTCTTGGAAAGAAGTTGTAACATTAATACATAAAAAGGAAAAACAAAAACATACGTAAGGTCGTAACTCGCCGGAGTTCTCCTTTTCTTCTTTTGTTTTATTGATTGAATCTCATCATTGCTTCCCGTTGGCCTTATTATATCTAATGCTCAGCTTTTGAGAAAGCTAAAAGGAGACCCACAAAACATCTCTCTCCCGCTGGCATTCTTCACGTAGATAAAAGTTCTTGTTTTAGGAACCATTAACCTAAAAAAGAAAAGAAAGAAGAGAGATGTAGCTGGTGGATTTTATTTGCATCAGTGTTCATCTGGTTCTCCATAGTCGTCAATCACGAAAGTCTCTCCGGTAAACAAGGGATACAAGCAAAGTCTCGTGTTGTATCAATTAAGTTAGACATTCTTATAACTTGAAAAACTCTGTTTTATTCATTGGCATATTGTAGGATGAGAGAGAATACTAGAAGACGATACCAAAAGAAGATTGGCCTTTGTTTATCTACTAACACCAACATCGTCAACTTCCCTTTAGCTTTCAGTGGTCACTTAGAGAGGATAATAAGCACTACGTTTCTCTCTCTCTCTCTCTCTCTCTCTCTCTCTCTCTCTCTCTCTCTCTCTCTCTCTCTCTCTCTCTCTCTCTCTCTCTCTATATATATATATATATATATATATATATATATATATATATATATATATATCTTTGGAAGCTTTTGCTCTTTTTTAGTATAAATCAGGCAATATATGGCTTCCTATCAAGAACCATCTAGATTTTAAAGGTGCACTTTGTATTTGAATACCAAAAATCACCTGGTTTACAAGAAACCTTGGGTGCACCGGTTTTCCTTATGTATTATTATTAAGTATATAATATAGAGGAAAAACTAAATAATTTATATAATATATTCTGAGATAGCAAAATTACAGTTTAGCCTAGCCCCTTTTCTGAAAAGCCAACAAAGTTTTTGAAATTTATGTTTAAGTTGAAAATCTAAGAGTTATTCCATTTTAGTACTAGAAATATCAAACATTTACAAGCAGGTACATTAGGCATCCTGAAACCTGGAACCATAACTGAACCGCCCTAACTGTGGTTCTGATTCCAATTTCGAAACTGCTCTGAAACCAATTAAAAAGCTTTTTTAGAAAGAAAAGGGGCATTGCCCCTATGGGAGTCGAATTCCTCCCTACCGTTGAGCTTGTAACATTTGATGTTAAAATATATTATTTACTAAGGGGCAGTTTAGAACCATCAGTTCCAGGCCAGTTTCCACACAATTCTTAAACTGTAGCTGAACTGGGTGGTCTAGTTCCGATTACGGTTCTGGGGGCGGTTTAGCCAGTTCTATTTACCGACAGTTCGATGTCCGATTCAAACCACTTGAACAGTTCCAAACCAGCCATGTCTATGGTACATCATACTATTTACAAGTCACTTGCTTCATTTTTTCTGAAATTACATTACAGTCCTAATTTGTTTTAAGTTACAAAAAGTAGTTGTGGTTTGTTGAATTTATGTTGCACAAAAATTAATCATTGCAAATCACTAGCTCTGCTTTATTAGAATTGTTGCTTCTATTGGCATATAACCTTGTTGCATTATTGGTGCCTTTTTTTTATGTTTTTGTGTATTTATAGATTTTGAGACCCTCTTTTGAGAAGTCAATTTAAAATTAGTTTTAGGGTATGCTTTTCCAAGTTGACCAAAACCCAAAAGCTTAATGGCATGAACTTCCAAACTTGGAAAAGAAAAATTCATTTGGCCTTGACATTAGAAGGAGTTGCTATGTCCTAAGAGAAACTAGAACAAAACCAGCATCTAATGTAACTATAGAAGAAAAGGAAAGTTATAAAACCTTCACTAAGGATGGTATCCTAACAATGACTTATATGAATGATGATTTAATTATGGTCTTTGAAGATTGCAAGAATATGATACCACATTTGAATTTATGTCCAATTGCTCCTACAATTGTATGACTCCCATAAGATGAAATAAGTTGATACTGTAATTGATCATCAACAACAACTAAGCCTTTTCCCATACTAGACGGGGTCGGCTACATGGATTCTTTGTTTTCACAGAGCCCTATCATGTGCCATGTTAGCAGTTAACTCACAATAAGCTAGATCATTCTTTATTGTTTCTTTCCAATACTTTTGTGGTCGTCCTCTACCTCTTTTAATACTTTCCAAATTTAGTTTTTCATACCTTCTTACATGTTCTTCTTTTGATCTTCTTTCTATATGTCCAAACCATCTTAAACGATATTCTCTCATTTTATCCTCTATTGGTATCACTCCTAATTTGTTTCTAATAACCTCATTATGTATACGGTCTTTTCTTGTATGACCACTCATCCATCTCAACATTTTCATTTCTGTCACAGATATCTTTTGTACATGTTGATCATTAACTGCCCAACACTCATACCCATAAAACTGATATTGTAATTGATCATATAAATAAAATGCTTGTTATGGTTATAGATTTACCTATAGCAAAAACAATTATTCCAAACTCTATACAAATCTCGACTATTCTAAGCAATCTTTCTCTTTGGGATATGGTCACCACAACCCTTAGAATTAACTCTAATATTACTCTAAGAGAGCTTCTCCCAAAAATGGCAATTGAATAGGAGTATCTTAAAAATGATAAATTGCATCTAGCTCAAAATAGCGTAGGATTTAGCTCTCAAAACCACTAGAATTAAAGGAAACAAAATAACAACTTCGATAAATTTAATAAAAAAGAAGGGTCAAACATTTAAGAAATCAAATGTATTCACTTCATGAATAAAGTACTCCAACCGTAAAAAGATGGGACACTATAATAAAAATTATTGTAATCACAAAAAGAGTGATGACAATACCCAACAAGGCAAGTAGAAAGAGAAGTGTAAAGTAATTCACATGATTTTTTAATGTCTCTACCTACATCATGATGTTTCTAGTTGGTGGGTGAATTCTAGAGTGACATGACACATTGCAAACAGTAAAGATGTAGCAATAGTCCTAAGAGATTATTGACTTTAAGAACATCAAGTATTCATAAGAAATGACACATATTCTATTATTTTGAGTATTAGGTCCTTTAGGATAGATGCAACATGTATTATGCTTGGTTACGTTACTTCTATAAGGCACAACTTAGTGTTTGTACTTATGTTGGTCAAAAAAAGCTTTGAGGTTAGATTCATACCAAAAAAAATGACCATAGGAAAGCATGTGTATATTTACTTTTTTGGTATATTTTTTTAGCATGGTTTATTTAAACTAAGTATTTTAAATAATGAAGATAGTTCTTTTGCTTATATTGATTGTGCTTTTATTGTTGATGTGAATGACTGACATAGAATATTAAGACCTGTAAGTTCAAATAAGTTGAAAAAATTAGCCAACTTTAACTTATTAACTTGATTTGACGAAATCTTATTCGATAAGTATGAGGCATGTTTGGGGAGAACTACAAGAAAGCCTTTTCCTATAGACGTTATTAGAGCAAAAAATTTAATAGAAATCAATGATATAGATATTTGTGAGTCTTCTAGAGTAAAGTCTCATTGTGGAAATGGTTATTTTATGTTTATTGATGATTATTTAAGATATATATATATATATATATACTACTTTTCTCATAAATATGAGGCATTAGATATGTTCAAAGAATATGTGAAAATCAATTGAGCTATAAAATTGAAGTCTTCAAGTTTGATCGAGATAGCGAATACACCTCTTCTTAGTTTTCGGAATATTATAAAAAGATTGAAATAATAAAGCAAAATTCTAACCTAGAACACATCAATAAAATGGTGTAATTGAACAATATAACATAACTTTTGAATATAATGAGGTTCATGTTAGCCAATGCTTCTCTACCCAGAGTTTTTTGGAGAGAAGCATTATCTATGGTCATGTATATCTTAAATAGAGTACCATATAAAGTTGTATCTTCTACACCATATGAGATATAGTTTGTAGAAAATCATACCTTAATCACTTAAGAAGGTGGGAATTGATTGCGTATGTAAAGATCTTAGATCAATTTAGAGACAAGTTAGATAGTAGATCCTTATGATGTATTTTCATTGGATACCCAAAAGGACCCAAAGGATGTCAATTTTATCATAAGGACCTCGACTTAATAAAAAGTATAAATATTGAGTTATTAAAAGATTCCAAGAATGATATCCTTACAAATTATGATGAGAATATCAATGATCATATAAATCTTGATGAATTATCATTTGAACCCCATGAACACCGATTCTAATGATCTTCTCTTACATATGAACACATTAAGTGGCCATAAAAGACCACAAGCTTCTCTATCATATTTGAAGGATTATCACATTTATTTAGTTGAGGAGACGTGCTATTCAGTAGATCTAGATGAGATGATTAATAACTTGACATATCAAAAGCTATCAATTCATTTGAGTATGTAGACTGAGTGAAAGTAATGGATGAAGAAATTCAATCTATTAAGGAAAATCAAGTCTGAGAATTGATAGATTTACCTAAGGAAAGATAAATAATTGGTTGTAAATGGATACTTAAAAGAAAATATAAAGTCAATGGTTAATAAATAAATTTAAAGTGAGGTTGGTTATAAAAGGTTTTTCATAAAAAGAAGATATAGATTATGTTGACATATATTCTTCTATTACAAAATTTGTATTCATAAGGATAATGCCAGATGTTATTATATTTTATGATTTAGATTTTAATCAGCTAGATGTAAATACTATTTTTTTGAATGGTGACCTTAATGAAACATGAAACAATTAGAAGATTATGTTATTAAAGTTCATGATGATATGGTATATAGGTTGAAGAAACCTATATGTAGCCTAAAACAATGGCATCACCAATGATATTTGACTTTTAAAATGTTATTGTAGAACTTGGACTCGTGGGTAATCAACTTGATCATTGTGTTTATGTTTGGAATAAACATATATAGATGACATTATATTGATTGAGAATGATAATGATATGGTTGTTAAAAACCAAGTCATGATTGTATTTGAAGTTTGAAATGAAGGATATAGGAAAGGCATCATATATTTTCTATAAAGATTACTCGTAATAGAGTATTGAGACTACTATATTTGAGTCAAAAAAGATACACTGACGATATCCTTAAAAAAGTTTAGATTGTGTTTGCAAGCCTGCAAGTACATCCACTATAAAATGACTTAACCTTAGTAAAATTGATTGTCGTTACAAATAAATTGCTTTTGTTCAATGTTTTTCAGTTTCTTTTTATAAAAGGTAATGAAAGAGGCAATTCATAGATGAGTTGTTCTCTCGTGTGTAACTGATATCGAGGAAAGAAAAAGTTGATATAAAATCCAAATGATTGAGTCTAATGAATGTGAGAAGACCTCCCTTAAAAGCAGTCCTAGGAGATTCATAGCTTAACAACGTTGCTGATCGACTGTGCCTCATGAATCACTCAAGCTTCCGCAAGTGTAGAAACTCTATGTCAGTGAATTTCAGCCTCACGCTTTTCTCTAACTGCAATCATACCCCCTTTTGTGTTGGTCTTCTGCTCCCCGTGGATCAACTAGGCATTGCATTCATTCGAGGCTCATAGAGCTTTTATCCAAACTAAGTTGGGCCCAATACGAGTGTTTTCAATGTAGTGGTGTCATATTAGCCTTGAACTTTCGGGAGCTTCTTGTAGTCACTTTTAAAAATGTTTTTACCTACTAAGAAACCTTTTTCTTTCCTGTGTTCTATTTGTATCACGTCAACATTTTTTTATTATCAAGCTATCACGATCATTATGTTGATAATTGACTGTTCAATACCCAAATATCGATCATATAAATATGAAAGGTTTCTTGTTGAAGCAGTATATATATACAATGCTAGTTTTGAGATGCACACCCCTGGTATTGAACTGGTCGCCTGAGTCAACCCAAGCCAAATGAGCAATTGTTGTGCACAAAATCTGGTTTAAGTGGGGGATTAAGCTCATCATCTACGTTAGAATCAGGTTGACAGGGTGCGGAAAGCAGCACCAAGATTGCTTAGTCGCTAAAAACTGTGTATGATCATTAAAGACCGGATCTGATGTACCAGACATAGTCCGGATTCATATAAATTTAGGGCAAATTGAAGCGACGCATCTACCAGAATTCGTTCTTCTCCCCCTCACTCCTCAGCTTGTCTCGAATTCCCTGCGGTCGGCACCCCGAGTCTCTCTCTCTCTCTCTTCGTGATTCGAAAGGGAAATCGCCTTTCAGAATGCCGTCGATTCTGGGTAAGATTGGATCTCATCGTACTGTTTTTTTACTTATGTGCCTGCTTACGTTCATATTCTGGAAGTTGCGCAAACGATAGAATGGTACTGTTATCCTATGGATTTTCTACTGTTTGCTAAATTCTTCTCGCTTTGATCTCCACCCAAATAAACAAGGGAATTTTTTGATCCGAAGCTTCGTCTGATATAATACCGATATAATCGTTTCTGTTGCGAGCTTCTTCCTCATCCATTTCTAGCATTGTTTTTTTTTCGGTGAGATCCAGTAATTATTCCCCTGCACAGTTGAGGGATTGAGGTTTTGCTATCTTTATCACCATCCGATTAGTAATCATCTAGTTTCTTTTGGATCTAAGAAGAGTGACGTGATACTTCACCTTTCAAAAACATTAGCATCAGGAATCAGCATTCTATACACATTAAAGGAAATGAAACTGCGGATCTTGTTGTCAGGTTAAACACAAGGACAAAATAGGCCGTAAATATCTTCCCGCTTTCATCTCCATCCCAGGGCAGTGGTGGATCTATTCGTGGGCGAGCTGAGGTGGCCTCCTCATTCGAAATCTGAAGGAAATCCAAGTGACCAATACAAGGAGTGTCCTTTTCTTTTTGAATTCACCCTTGTATTTCGCATTGCCCCAGAAAATTTAAAACTTTCCTTGTGAGGGATTCAATGTGTGCTAATCTTAATTTTTATGTCCTCTACAACAACAATAACTAAGCCTTTTCCCATACTAGACGGGGTCAGCTACATGATTTCTTTGTTTTCACATAGCCCTACCATGTGCCCTGTTAGTAGTTAACTCATAAGCTAGATCATTCTTTATTGTTTCTTTCCAATATTTTTGTGATCGTCCTCTACCTCTTTTAATACTTTCAAAATCTAGTTTTTCGTACCTTCTTAAAGGTTCTTTTTTTGATCTTCTTTCCATATGTCCATACCACCTTAAACGATATTCTCTCATTTTATCCTTTATTAGTGCCACACATAATTTATTTCTAATAACCTTATTATGTATACGGTCTTTTCTTGTATGACCACTCATCCATCTCAACATCTTCATTTTTGTCACATAAATATTTTATACATATTGATGATTAACTGTCCAACACTCATAACCATAAAACATGGCAGGTCTAATTGATGCTTTATAATATTTACCTTTTAACTTTAATAGTATCTTCTTATCACAAAGAATACTTGATGCTCCTCTCTATTTTAACCAACCAGCATTAATTATATGCGTAACATCTGTATCAATTCTTCCATCAATTTGAAAAATTAACCCTAGGTATTTAAAACTTTCCTTTTGGGGATGCAATGTGTGCCAATTTTAATTTCTATGTCCTCTGAAGTAACCAAATGATCAAACTTACATTCCATATATTCTGTCTTTATTCTACTAAGTCGGAAGTCTTTACTTTCTAATGTTTCTCTCCATAGTTTCAATTTACTATTAACTTTTTCCTTAGACTCCTCTACTAACACAATGTCATCTGCAAATAACATTCAACAAGGTACTTCATCTTGAATATGTTTTGTTAACTCATCAATCACCATTATAAATAAGTATGGACTTAAAGTTGAACCTTGATGTAACCCAATATTAACTCCAAAGGAGTCTGTCATTCCTTCATGAGTCCTCACACATGGTTTTGCACCATCATACATGGCTCTTATAAGGTTTATGTATGTCAATGGGATACCTCCTTTTTTTTAAGGTTTTCCAAAGAATATCCCTTGATACCCTATTGTAAGCTTTTTCTAGATCAATAAATATCATGTGAAGGTCTTTCTTTTTTGTTGTAAAATGTTTCATAAGACGTCTCAAAAGGTTAATCACTTTAATAGTAGATCTGCCTGGCATGAATCCAAATTGGTTCTATGCTGTACTCGATACTTGTCTTAACCTACACCTGATAATTCTTTCCCACAATTTCATAGTATGGCTCATTAACTTCATACCTTGATAATTCATACAATTCTGAATGTCTTCCTTGTTCTTATATATGGGTATAAGTGTACTCGCTGTCCATTCCTTGTCATCTTTTGGTTTCTCCATATTTCATTAAATAGCTTTGTGAGCCAAGTGATTCTTGTTTCTCCTAGGATTTTCCAAACTTCTATAGGAATATTGTTTGGTCTTATCGATTTACCACCCTTCATATGTTTAAGAGCCTCTTTGACTTCATTCTTTTAAATACGTCGGTAGAAATTGTGGTTTATATACTTTTATAATTTGACTAACTCTCCTAAGCTAATACTAACATCTTTATTTTCATTAAAAAGCTTATAAAAATAGTTTTTCCATCTATTTCTTATATCATCATTTGACTCTAAAATGTTTTCATCCTCGTTTTTGATGCATCTAACAGAATTAAGATCTTTAGTTTTCTTATCTTTAGCCTTAGCTATCCTAAAAATATCTACCTTTTTTTTAGTTGAGTTTTTTATATAAGTCCTCCCAAATTTTAGCTTTTGCTTTACTGACGGCCTTTTTCGCTTCCTTCTTTGCTTTCTTATAAGCCTCTAAAGTTTCACTAGTTTTTTTAGCATAATGTAATTTGTAATATGCCCTCTTTGCCTTGATTTTATTTAGCCGACCCCGTCTAGTATTGGAAAAGACTTAGTTGTTGTTGTCACCAAGCTTCTTTTTGTGTCGGTACACCTCCCTTAGATTCACCTAATACATCTTTCGTCACTTTCCTAATATGTATAGCCATATTGTTTCACATATCACAAGGTTTACCAACATAATTCCAAGCATCTCCTTGAAGGACTTTTTGTTTAAATATATATGTTTTCTTGCTTTTGAGGTTCTACTATTTAGTCCGAATAGCTCGATGCACTCTTTTCTTCTTTGTCCATTTTTTTATTTGTAAATCCATAACTAAAAGTCGATGTTGTGGTTAAGCTTTCTCTTGGAATTACATCTTTATAACACGCTCTATCTTTTTTTCTATAAATAAAATAATCAATTTGTGTTTGTGATAAGCCACTCTTATAAGTAATTAAATGTTCATCTCATTTTTTGAAGATTGTATTCACTATAAAGAGATCAAATGCCATAGCAAAATTTAAATTCTCCTTACCTTCCTCGTTTATATCCCCAAAACCAAAGTTTCCATGAATACCTTAATATCCTAATGCCTCTTTACCGACATGTCCATTTAAGTCTCCTCCTAAACAAATCATCTCCCTTTGTGGAATTCTTTGAATCACCTTATCTAACTCTTCCTAAAAAGCCATCTTTATACTATCTTCTAGTCTCACTTGGGGTGCGTAAGAACAAACTATATTCAAAACTTCTACTCTTAATACTAATTTCAACGCCATGATTCGGTCATTGTATCGTTGTATGTCTACTACACTATCCTTTAAATATTTATTTATGATAATACCAACTCCGTTTCAAGCCTTTTCCTTAACTGAGTACCATAATTTAAAACCTGTATACTCAATTTCTTTTGCATTTTCTCCAACCCACATTCTGTTATAAACATAGAATATGAATCTTTATTCAAATCATAATATCTATCACCTCCATTAGCTTACCAGACAATGTTTTGATATTCCAAGAACCAATATAAATCTTATTATCTAGGACTAGCTTCGTTACCCCCTCGCATCCGTCCATATTGAAAACGCGGAGACCCTCTCTATAATTTATTCACTATATTCGGGCGGCAATGTAGCAGGACTAACTTCTTTACCTACACTCGTCCATGATGTGGGAACCCTCTCTGCAATTGATTCACTACATTCGGGTGAAAATGTAGTGACCCTTGCTTACTTTTCACTGCATTCAGACTATGCAGGGTGTCGCTAGATGGGGATGCCCCAAATTCTATGTCCTCTAAAGTACCAAAATGATCAAACTTACATTCCATATATTTTGTCTTTGTTCTACTAACTCATAAGCCTCTACTTTCTAGCGATTCTCTCCATAGTTCTAATTTCCTATTAACTAGACTCATCCACTAACACAATGTTACGTGCAAATAACATATACCAAGGTACTTCATCTTAAATATATTTTGTTAACTCATTAATGACCAATGTAAATAAATATGGACTTAAAGTTGATCCCTGATGTAACCCAATATTAACTTCAAAGGAGTATGTCATTCCTTCATGAGTCCTCACACAAGTTTTTGCAACATCGTACATGTCTCTTATAAGATTTATGTATGTCAATGACATACCTCTGTTTTTTAAGGTTCTCTAAAGAACATCTCTTGACACCTTATCGTAAGCTTTTTCTATATCAATAAATATAATGTGAATTTTCTTTTGTTTTTCTCTAAAATATCCCATAAGATGTTCCAATAAGTGAATCTCTTCAATAGTAGATTTACCGGGCATGAGTCCGAATTGGTTTATTGTTGTACTCGATACTTGTCTTAATCTACGTTCGATAATTTTTTTCCATATTTGATAGTATGACTCATTAATTTGATACCTCGATAATTCATACAATTTTGAATGTCTCCTTTGTTCTTATTCTGAAATTTTAAAATTTTTATAGTTGAGGTTCATGCGTCGCCCCCTAACATGATGAAATATGTACATTGCCCCCTCAAAAATTATTTTCTAGGTCCACCAGTAGGCATAAGTGTAATTGCTCTCCATTCCTCATGCATCTTTTGGGTTATGCATATATCATTAAATAGTCTTGTGAGCCAAGTGAGTCCAATCTCTCTTAAGATTTTTCATACTTTTATAGGAGTATTCTTTGGTCCTACACATTTACTAACCTTCATATATTTAAGAGCTTATTTGACTTTATTCTTTTAAATATGCCAACAGAAATTGCGGTTTATATATTTTTCTCGTTTGGCTAACTCTCCTAAGCTAATACCATTTGTATTTTTATTAAAAAGCTTATAAAAATAAATTTTCTATCTATTTTTTCTATGATCATTTGTTACTAGAATCATCCTCATCTTTGATGCATCTAGCAAAAGTAAAATCTTTAGTTTTCTTATATGATCTCTTTCACTTTCTTTTGATTTAAGCTTTTTATATAAATTTTGTCAAATTTTAGTTTTTGTTTCACTAACGACCTTTTCACTTCTTTCTTTGCTTTCTTAAGCCTTTCAAGTTTCATTAGTCTTCTTTGCATAATGCAATTTGTAACATGCCTTCTTTGCCTTGATTTTATCTTCAACCACTTCACTACACCATCAACTTTTTGTGCTGGTATGCCTCCCTTAGATTTGCCTAACACATCTTTTGCCACTTTTCTAATATGTATAGTCATATTGTTTCGCATATCAAAAGGTGTACCTACATAATTCCAAACAACTTCTTGAAGAATTCTATATTTAAATATATCTTCTTTCTCATATTTGAGGCTCCACCATCTAGTCCAAATAACTCTATGCACTCTATTCTTCTTTATCTACGTTTTACGTTCAAATCCATTACTAAAAGTTGATGGTGAATAGTTAAGCTTTCTCTTGGAATTACCTTTCCATCTTTAGAACAGATCTATCTTTTTTCTACCAACAAAATAATCAATTTGTGTTTGTGACAAGCCTTCATGAATACTTTGATATCGTAATGTCTATTTACCGACATGTTCATTTAAGTCTCCTCTCAAACAAATTATTTTCCTTTGTAGAATTCTTTGAATTACTTTATCTAACTCCTCTAAAAAAGCCTTCTTTATACTAGTCTTTAATCTTACTTGAGGTGCATAAGCACAAATTATATTCAGACCTATACTAACACTAATTTCACTATTATAATTCAGTCACCGTATCGTTGTATGTCTACTATACTATCATTTAAATCTTGATTTATAATAATACTAACTCCATTTTGAGTATTTTCCTTTTCTAAGTACCATAATTTAAAACATGTATTCTCAAACTCCTTTGCTTTTTCTCAAACTCACTTTATCTCTCGTAAACATAGAATGTAAATCTTTCTCTTAATCATAGTATGTACCACCTCCATTGGCTTGCTGGTCAATGTTCCGATCTTTCAAATATCAATACGAAACGTATTATCTAGGGTTAGCTTCCTACTCCCTATATTTGTCCATGCTGAAAATACGAAGACCCTAGCTAAAACTTGTTCACTACATTCGGATGACAATGTAGTGAGACTAATTTCTTTACCCACACTCGTCCATGATGTGAGAACTACATTAAGCGAAGATTTAGAGGCCCTTGCTTACTTTTCACTGCATTCGGGCTCTATAGTGCGTCGTTAAGAGGGAACATCCCAACGCAATACTCATAATTTGTAGAATCCATGGATTTGTAGAATCCATGGACTATCAGAAGCCTAACGCAACCTTCATCCTTTATCCGGGCTTGGGACTAACGATGCAAGGGTGATCCCCCTTACATGGGCGGAGTTGGATAACTTTAAAGATAATACAACTAAATCATGAAAATCGAGAGAGTTCAAACTGTACAAATAAAGCATACTAAAGTGAAATTTTCATACAGCTTTTATTGCTAATAAAGCAAATATGTAAACATGGTTCTGTCATAGAAAGGTTTTCCATTGATTTTGGTGATCGTATTTGGTCTTGAAATCTTTATTCATGTATTTGCCCATGTGACATGTCAAACATGGTCATTTTGGTTTTTGGATTTAGTCATGAAGTCCCACTTCATATACTTGCAATTTTTTGGAGATGAATTGGTACTCAACCAAGTGTTGTCTGACGCGTATCATATCGCGTATCGCTGGGCTCTACGATACGGGCGTATCATACTTTAATATTAAAAAATAGAAAAATATTTAAAAAATCAGAAACAATTAGTAAAAATTCAAAAAAAATCAGAAAAAATTAGGAAAAATCTGGTAATTGCTTTGAATTCATATAATGCAAAGTTTAGTACAGATTGAGCATTCAACATTGAATAATTGCATCCAAATTTACATATTTTGAACAAAAAATGAAATACATTTACATTTTACAAATTGTAATCAGGATCAACTAAATAATTTTCATCTTTTCCTTGCTGAAGATCCTCATCATCATCAGCAACAACACCTTCTGCTTGAAAATTAAATTCTTCACCTCCTTGATACTGTTGTTGCGTTCCTTCCAAATTAATCCATGCAATGTCTTCTTAAGTTAGGAGGGTATTTTCTTCACTATCTTCTATAATCCAGTCTTCTAATATATCAAAATTATCCAAACTTATTGGATCAAATTGGCTTTCTTGTCTATTTACTTTTTTTAATTGTCTACAACAAAGAAAGATAAGCAATTAGTAAATAATATTAACAATTAAAGTGAAACAATTTATTGAATTGAACATTTAAGTACTAACTAATACAACATTACATTTTGCGAAGCCGCATGTTACAACGAATAAAAACTAAATCATTCAGTCGCTTATGCTCCAACCTGTTGCGTTTTTTTGTATGGATGTGTTCAAAGACACTCCAATTCCTTTCACAACCAGTAGCACTAAAGGTTTGACTCAAAACTTTAACTGCAAAATCTCTAAGGTTCGAGCAATCACTTCTAAACCTATTCCATCTGTAGAAAAAGACAAACATTAGAGACATAATCCACAATAATATAAGATGTATTGATTTAAGAAACTTAAATATGAAGATAAACAATTTACCAGGATGCATAATAGTGCGGTTGCGAATTGCTATAGGCAAACCTATCAAGTGAAGAGCATTATCGTATATCTCCATCTCTCAATGTATAGCATCTGTTGTACTCTCATTAGGAACTAATTTATCTATACAATCAATGATGCATCAATTAACCTCACCATCCCTTTTGAAGCTTGCTGAGTAGTTGAATGATGGGTTTAGATAATATGCTGCTGCATGAATAGGCTGATGCAATTGTTTATTCCATCTATTATCAATAATTTTCCACACGGGCACATAATCTCTATTTTTTCCATTAAAATTATTTCTAATTGCTATTTTTGCTCTATCCATGGCTTCATAAAGGTAACCCATAGATGGTTTCTCCTCGCTATCAACCAATCTCAAAACCTTCACTAATGAACATGTAATCCTCAACAGTCTAACACATGCATTCTAAAATGTACTCCTAAATACTGTCTCGGAAATGTCATTCAACTTTTTGTTTCTTCTATTATGAGGCAACTCTGTAAATTGTTGTCACTCATCTAAGGAAAACATTCTCTTCAATGCTTGCTTCTGTCTCACAATACTCTGTACAGATAAGAAGTTTATTGCAAACCGAGTTGCAGCTATTCGAAGAAGCTCTGCACCTTTTGTATATCTCCTCATCATACACAAAACAAATGCATGGTTGTAGATGAATTTGGTGATATCTTGGCAACACTCAGCTGCCTTTATCTCATCCATCTTACCAATATCCTCAAGGATGAGATCTAACCAATGGGTTGCGCATGGTGTCCAATAGAAAGTCCCATAAGTATCAACTAACTCCTTCCCAGCTGCTTTGTAGTTAGTTGCATTATCTGTAATCAATTGGACTACATTCTCTAGCCCAACCTCGTATATCACATTATCAAATTCTTGTCGTAGGATCTCCGTAGTGTGCCTCTCTTCTGACATGTCTAGAGATCTCAAAAATATAAGTCCTTTAAAACAGTAGACAAGAAAGTTTACCAAGGTCATTACTTGCCTATCTGTCCATCCATCTACCATGATAGTGCAACCTGTCTCCTTCCATGACTCTCTCAAAGTCGAACAATATTATTACACTTCAATAACGGTCTTATCTAATATCTTTCCTCTCAACTTTTGATAGGAGGGCATCTTGTATCCTGGACCAATGTTAGCAATTGCATCTGTCAAAAATTGTTTGCTGCATTAAATGGAATGCATGTATCATAAAACCATCTCCCCACTGTAAGGTCTGCCTGATCATGCAGTTGTTCTAAAGCCATAGCAGCACGAATTCGAGGTTGAGCACGATGTATAATGGTAGGAGAAAAAAAGAAGCAACTCTTTCTCTACTTCCTGAACTTCCCCTTCTACCACCTCCAAAGTCTTCAGCAACCCTCTTTCTCTTGTTAGATACTCGTGAACTGCTATTACCAATCTCTGTTCTAGCATCTTAAGGCAAACTATCAATGAATCAAATAACATAATCATCTTCTTCAAACATCTCCAAATCATCCTTTTGTTGTCTCCTCTCTTGTATACTCTCAATAATCTGAAGACATTATCATTTAATGCCTTCTGACAAACTTCTAACTTTGTCTATGCAAGGAGCAACTTCCTTCCTAGTCCCTACTAGGTGGTGTTTCAACCGTGAAATTCCACCACTAACCACTCTCTCACAAAATAAACATCTTATCTTCAATGTTGAACCCTCAACTGGTGTACCTCACTGCCATGCCGGATCATCAGACCGAGAATGGGAGTCCCTAACACCCCTTCCTGCCATCTCAAGTCAACTAAGCACTTTAATTCAATAAAAAACCTGAAAATAAAAGCACTTCATAAATCCCCAATCTTCAAATAACACTTAAATAGAGTGTCTCCCACTTCATGAATGCAATAAAAAACATATCCACACACTTAATAACTTCATATTTTGTCATTAAAAAAAAAATACAAATAACACAAAAAATCAACAAATACAAAGGAAAAAAATGAAAAAAATACTAAAAATATATCAAAATTCGAGTTAGGAGGCTTGCACGGACACCGTAGAGGTCGTTTTTGGAGCCTTGAACACCAAGGAGGGGAAGAACCACCGAAATAAGCCTTAGGGAGCTCTGAAGAAACAAGGGAACCCGCAAAAACGTGGGTTTCCGTTCGGTAAGGGTCCCTGGCCATATCGCCTGTATCGTACGATACGGGTGATACCGTATCGCACGATACGAAGCGATAATGTTTGTTTTATGATACAGAATGGTGTATCATATCGTGGTGCGTATCGCACTGTGTCGTATGATACGGTGTGATACGGATAAGACTAGCTCAACCTGTATGTATTTTGGGGATTAATACTTAGCAATTTTTTTTACACTTCTAAACTAGTATTTTGATAGATTGAGGTTCTGCTTCCTAGTTGGTACGTTCTAGTTTTCCTTTTGTCAATATCTTATTCTCATGGTCTTCTCTCTGAATATTTTCTGGTGGCATTTTTCATAAATTCTAAAATTTTTGATATGGTCTCTTTTTTCTGTTTTTTTTATTGATGTGATAGTTAATAATGGCTGAAGACCTACCGCATGGGACTTGATAGAGCAGTTTTTGCTTTAGCTCTGGTCACATGTCAACATCACATTATCAAACTGCATCTAGAGTGACAGCTACAACATCAAACTGGAGATTTGGTCCTACTGGATATGGAAAGAAAGCGACATTGAGGCTTTCTTCATCTTTGCAGGACCTTTCTACATACAACAAAATTAATCCTGAAGATGACAATCTTGACCATGTCACAGATTCAAGTAACTCCCGTGCAATTTTTTTTCCTGGAGGTCTGCAGAGGGAAACTGCTGGTTCAAGTTTCTCAAAAGAGAAAGGCCTACCACCATCCCCATTTAAACGGAAAAAATGGCTGCGAATTGCTGCTGTTATTTTTTGTATTTTTTTGCTTATCTTATTATTTTACATTTATTCAGCAAATTTAAGTACTTTGTTGTCTCCCATATCTTCTCAATATTCTGTAATTTTGGATAGTGGAAGCACAGGCACACGGGTTTATGTATATGAATGGTTGCCTGACAACAGTAGGCATCATGGAAATCTTCCCTTGATAGTTAAGTCCTTGCCTGAGGATCCTCTAAAGAAGCCCATTGTGAAGAATGGCCGTGCTTATCGACGTATGGAAACAGAACCTGGTTTGCATAAGCTTGTACACAACAGCTCGGGCTTGAAATCTGTCATAAAGCCTCTTCTTCAATGGGCTGAGAAGCAGATACCAAGAAAAGCACACAGGACCACTCCTTTGTACCTTTATGCTACAGCAGGTCTTCGGCGGTTGCCATCTGCCAATTCAAAATGGCTTCTGGATAACGCATTCAACATTTTGAAAGGTTCATCATTCACTTGTCACAAGGACTGGGTGAAGATCATCAGTGGCATGGAGGAAGCTTATTATGGGTGGATAGCTCTTAATTATCACATGAAGACCTTAGGTTTTGGAAAATCAAAATCAACATTTGGATCCCTAGACCTTGGTGGTTCCTCACTGCAAGTAACTTTTGAGACTCGGAACATTTTGCATGACAAAACTAGTTTAAATTTGAGCATTGGAGCTGCTAAACATCATCTTAGCGCATATTCTCTTTCTGGTTATGGTTTAAATGATGCCTTTGATAAGTCCGTTGCTCTTCTTCTGAAGAAGCATTTTGCGAGTGCGAACAATAAAATAAATGAGAAGATAGTACTTGGTCATCCATGTCTACAAACTGGATACAGAGAACAGTATGCATGTCCTCAGTGCGCTGGAATAGGTCAAGGAGGTAGTCTTTTGGGTGGGGGGAAAAGCATAGCAAAGAATGCATCAGGATATATCGTTGAGTTGTATGGTCTTCCACACTGGGAGGACTGTGTATCCCTGGCAAGATCAACTGTTAATTTGTCAGAATGGTTGCAGTTAGATGCTGGTGTGAATTGTTCAAAGAAACCGTGTGCCTTGAGTGATGATTTACCTGAGCCCTATGGGCAGTTCTTTGCAATGTCTGGATTTTATGTTGTCTTCAAGTTTTTCAACTTGCATGGCAAAGCTTCCCTAGATGATGTTCTGAGGAAGGGTCATGAGTTTTGTCAGAAAACATGGGAGGTTGCCAGAAACAGTGTCACCCCACAGCCATTCATCGAGCAGTATTGTTTTAGAGCACCTTACATAGTTTCTATTTTGAGAGAGGGCTTGCATATAGATGATAAGAAAGTTGTTATTGGCTCTGGTAGCATCACATGGACATTGGGTGTTGCTTTAACGGAAGCAGGAAATTTTTTGTCAAGAACAATCAATTTTCAGGGAACTATTTTCCCTCAGAAGTTCAACCCAACCTTTCTTGCTGCCATTGTGCTTGTGTCTCTGGTGCTCACTGTTTTAATCATATACTGTACTGGCAAAGGAAACTCAGGATGCTTCCGTGGAGCATATCTTCCCCTTATTATGAATCAGAGTGGAAGCATCTCTATTTTCAGATTTAGACGTTGGAGTCCTATTAATTCAGGTTTTACTCTTGGGCGACTTGGTAAGCTCTTATTTATGACTGTAATTATGAAACCGTTATTTCAGTACAACAGAACAACTTTGCGTTTAATGTCCCACCCACAATGCTTTTATTGATTTTGTGATAGTCCTATTCAGATATTCTTCCTTAGTGATGAGAAAAACTGGAAAATGGCTGAGAAGATGAATAATGAAATTTTCAAGTTTCATTTGATGAATATAGCATGTTAAAATAAGGAAAATGTTTGCAACATACAGTTTCTGAATATTTCATGATGTTTCAGGTGATGCAAGAGTAAAGACACCATTAAGTCCCACCGTCTCTGGCACTGAGCAACGACCATTTGGAATACCACATGGTTTAAACAATGGCAATATCAACCTCATTGAGTCTCTACCACATCCACCAAGCAGTGGAGTTGCACATAGCTTTTCTACAAGTAGTTTGGGGCAGATCCAGCTGGAGAACAGTGGTGGTTCCTCCTGGGCACCTCATCGAAGCCAAATGCAGCTATCAAGCAGGCGATCGCAGTCAAGGGAAGATCTTAGTTCATCACTAGCAGAGGCTCACATGGTGAAGGTGTAATGTTGTAAGGCACTCCTGTTCCAGTTTACACTTTGCCCAGCCTCAAATTTTATAAAATATAGTAGAACAAATTCAATGCCATTCTTGTTCCTTACCACTAGAGCTTTTTGGCCTCTCGAGTCACATTCTTTGTACATGGAATTGATGCAGAAATTTCCAAGTAAATGATAAATCAAATTTTGTGAATTGTACTGAGGTTGTTGCACTGTTAAGCTTTCCCAGAGAAACAAGCTACTAGACCAAAGACAGTCGGGCCTTAAAGATAGAGATAAACCTAATTCTCAGGCCCTAGTGAACATTGCATGGGAATTTTAATTTTTAAGATTCACACTTGCAGATAGAGGGCATATCGCATGTTGTTACGCAACATTTGTTTTAATAATGAACAAGAACACATGGCGCTCTTTATTGTCTATAGATCATATGTAGGTGCACTCTTTTCATATAAGAAGAGAGATTTGGAGGTATGAAATTAAGACGGATAGTAGTTATTGCCAACTTCTTGCATAATGCGTCCATGAATACCAGTTGATTAGACAATGACAGGAACTAATATAAACTACAATTCGTCTTGCATAATGTGGACATTGGTACCATTTGATTAGGCAGTGCCAGGAAACTGTTTTAAGGGCTTCAAAGGACCTTTTTACTGCACTATTCTACTGGACAGGATCTTATTTACAGCCTGTGCAAGTATCAACTAGGATTCTGTGTCATGTTCTATTCTTAAAGAGCATCTCAACAAGGATTCATTAAAAGTGAATCTGATATCCTGTCCTGTCCTTGACACTCATTTCGGGTTTTAGTAAATTTAAATACGGCATAGCCTAAGTGGGTCCATGTAGCCAACCCCACTTAGTATGGGCCAAATATGGCTTTTTTTGCCTTTGTTGTTGTAGGCCTAGTGGCTTCTGGTCTGGTTAGCAGTACTCGAGTTTCAAAACACAGTTCAGCTTTTCTGTAAGCACTTTTGAAATTTGTTTACACACTGTCATCTAGTTTACAATAATTACTACAGGATAAAGTTAGACGGCAATATTAGATGGCCAAAAAATTGTGTGATCTTGCATTGTTACCGTGTTTCTTAGCTGCTGGATAAGCTGTTGCTGGAGTCGATTTTTTCTGTTATGATTACACTATCTTCATATTCTTCAAGAGTTTACCCTGTGAAGCTGTCAAAGACAGATTAGGTTACCATTTAATCCCTCCTTGTGCATGTTTCTTGCTATTTAGATTTTCTTGATGAATGTTCCAACTTGTCTTTCCTGTAATACATACTTTTTATGGAAGTGTGCCCCTGATTCGTTTGCAGTACGATGTCATGCCCTTAGAGTGATGTATTGAAATTCCTTTATTTGGTCGAAGTGTACTTGTTGTTCTACAAATTATGATGTTGTGAAATAGATTTACCTTTGTGTGGTGGGGTTATGACTAGCCTTAGATATGATGGTAAGGAGGTCACAAGATACGAATAGACTATTTTATGCGCCCACTAATGGCAGTGTCCAGTAGAAGACATCTCCTTTCTGTAACCTGTGATGCTTTCAAACCATTTAGCATTGTAAAACATAATCTGTCCATTTATTTGCATGGTTAAGCTCCATCTATGTACTTAATATTTCATGCAACATTGAATCTCGCTTGAAAGCCTGCTTCTGATTGATTTTAATTTTCCTTGATTTGTTTCACTGTGCCGTCTTTAGTCCAAAATTTAATCAAACAAGTCCGATACAAATCAAATAAAAAACCATCAATTCTGGTATAGGTTACAAGTTCGATATGCTGAGTCATCGATATATGGTACGGGATCTGCCTGACCATAAAAAGAAAGTCAAATCTTGTGCTTATGAGTCTGGCTTTGCCTGTGCTTCACCATAAACTTACTGCTCGTTGAATATTTCTGATTCTGATGATTTTATTGTACTATGCCTGTTATTTGATTGATGATTGTAATGTTTGCATCAATCTAACCTGAACTAGGTGGGGTTAGCATATTATTCTGCTTTTGTTTTTATCTGTTCTTTCTACATGCGTCCGGATCGTAAGAGCTTAAGTTTGTTTCTTCGTATGAGTTCATGATTCTTGTAATTTTGCAATACTCTTGTCAACTATTGTTTCTCTCGAGAGGCATCTGCCCATTATTTTGTTCTAATCTTGTCAATTGTTTGTTTACCCATAATTACTGCACAACCATTCAACGCAGCTATTTCCGATCCAAAACCAAGACTCCTCCCATGTAAGTGAGGTTGGGTACACATTCTTACTTGCCGGTGAGGTCATTTCTTGTCATGTTACTATTCAACTCCATAAAAGCAAGATTGTTTTTTTTTAACTTCCTTTCAATTCTTTTGAGGTTGACGTCTCTTCGCTTCTTTTAGAAGAAAAAAACATCTACAATCTAATTTCTCAGATATTCTCATTGGAACTCCCCAGCTATACCGTTGGTGACATTATTTGGTAAAACTGGTGACTTGTTAATTCTTTTTGCTGTATTTTATGCACACATTAGCGCGAACGAACATTGTTGGCCCTGCAGAAGGGATAGAAGAGAAAGGAAGGCAGCTACTAATTGAGCTCCATGCAAAGCGTAAAGCCACTACAGTATGTTCTTTGCTTGTAAGGTTGGATAGGCAGACTCCTATCAAATTTATTGGAATGAGAAGGAAAATTATATTTACTTCAACTAAGATTACCACAGATTAAGTCCAACAACAAACTTGTTCTAAGAAATGAAGACAGGGATCATCGATTCTCTGTCCATTAATTCTTAAGGAGTTGGTTGTCTTACTAACAAATGTTGCTTCCATGTCTCCTTTCCTGACTCACGATTCTCCTTTTTGGGTAACTGGTAAGAAACGCCCCACGGAATGTGCACTCCTTCAACACAATGGCTGTATTGACCCGACGCGTACCCAAGGAGAGCCGAGGTGCCTTGTGCATCCTAAAGTCCACTTTGCAGACCTAATGACTTTTTTCTTCTCTTTTCTTTCGTGATGAGCTATTTTCCGTTTTCGAAAATCTTAATGTATAGAATAAAGGAGGATGTTTTTGCGATCATTTGTTGCGGAAGATAGGAGAAAACATCAATGAATAGACCTTCACTGATATTCCCTTCCAGAAACACGAGCGACTCGTGTGCTTTAGTTCATTTGTGACATTCTATCATAGGTCTAACTAGTACACATCTATCCTTGACACCGCAGTGACCTGTGATCTAAATTTACTAGAGACGACCAGTTCATTGGCTGTTCATAGCAGGGTTCATGTGAAATTTTTGAGGTACAACAATTCACCTCTTGGACACAAGCTAGAAAAGGAATCTTTCGAAATTCATCTTTGAAAGTATGATCCGAAATGCAATACGTTAGCAACCTTAGTCGTTTTTGGTGAATGCTTAGTCACAAAGTTGTAAACTTTTCCTGCTCTGTGCTGGTTGGTTGTCCAAATATGCTAAAAAAAGCTACTAATGTTTTTACTACTCCGTGGGACTTGGACCGAAACTTGGGTGATCTATCCATGACTAATGAATTTGGGTGACTAAGTGGAGGTCTGAGCCGACTCATGTTGGAAAATTAGCGGAGGAGTTGTGGGGTATCATGCATGAGGCCCACCTGCACGTGCCGAGAGTATAGGCCTCTCACCTTACAGATTTCCATGTATAAACATGAAAGCAGCACGATGGCTACTCTCCTGTGTGTGTGTGAAAGGGAGAGAGAGACCTGAAAACTGTTGCTTGCAATGAAAACGCTTGAGGCTTCTCAAAAGTAGAACTACAGCTTAAGTATGAGAACAACCTAACAGTTAAAGCCCCGGTACAAAGACCAATTAGTTCGATATTAACAACAAAATATTCAGAAGTCTCAGTGTCGTAGATTAATTTCCTGATTTCCTCCTGGAACTACACGAAAACATTCCAATCTTCCGAGGATACCATCAATAATACGAGCAAATAAGAAAACTGAATATCGTTGATGATGTCCGCGTGAATGTAGAAGCCTTCAAATTGGCTTTAACAGCTATATAAAAAAAAGCTCTAGCGCATCATATTAATCTCTCAAAGATTGGCTTGTAGACAGAGAAGAAGAAGCCATATATATATATATATATATATATATATATATATATATATATATATATATATATATATATATATATATATATATATCATATATATATATATATATATATATATATATCATGGTATATTCTAAAACGTTACGTACTGACAAATACAAACAAATCTGAACCATCTTTGAAAAGTAAATTTAAAAACAAAAAATTACTTATTTATCTAATTGCACTTACAAAAGATAGTGTATTTTTTGTTTTAAAATTCAAATATCAACCATCAATCTCTCTGATTTGATGGTTAAGATTTATTTGGATTTACTAACATGTAATGTTGCTAGCATATATATACATATATATATATATACATATATATATGTATATATATATATATATGAGTGGGAGGGAGGGAGGAAATAAAAAACCTTTTCAACCATAACATACATGAATTCTTTCTCACTAGTAAGGAATTGGAGAACAAAGGCGACAGAATAACGTCTGAGTTTTTAACCTAACCTTCACAGTACAACCAACAACCATCATTTTATGTATTGTACTTCCTCCACCTGAGCAAGGGAACCCAGCAGCCAGATAAAACTTAAGGTAAATGTATTATTCATTGCACATCAATCTCATGATTTCATGCTCCGCTGGCATATAGGCGAGTCCACTCCTTCTCTGCATGCATGACAACAACCAATACATGTAAGTTTACATTGTATGTAATGCAAATCCATGTCCACGCACATAATGCATGAAAGTTGTTTGTATTTAAAACATAAAAAGTTTACTCCGTATATCTGCACTATAAGCACAGAACGTGGTAGACAAAAACCAGAAGTTAACAAAGCAGCTCCAATGATGCGTTAACTATCATTCCTTGATGTTTTTTGGGATCTAATATGTCCAGATTGCTCCTAAAACAGCAGCTTTCATCACCAAAATGAGCGACTCACTTTCAAAACGCATCAATGAATGTGATTTGACATAGAGGAACTGCTCTCAAGTAAATACGTCCACGTTGGGAGTCGAAATAGATATCTTAATCACTCTAAATATGCTCCCAGGGCACCTAAATGATCCTAATCGCCCAATTATTTGGCACCAAATTTTCAGAACCTAAAACCTAAGGCCCTCTAGTGGTACAATCAACAATACAATATCATACAGGTCTGATTAGGTCAATCAGCTAAAATTAAAACTCTCTTAGGTTTCACAACATTACTAACTTGATGCAGTTTGGCAGCATGACGGGACACCAATTATTGGTCTATGCTTCAAAAGAAAAAGAATATTGTGCCAAAGTGCAAATGAACATGAAATTTAAGCAGTCAGTCAGCTAGTTACCTGTTTCTTCAGCTTCTGCTTCATTTTGTTTCCAATGCTTAGCAATGTTGTCAGAGCGCGGATCATCGGGATTAGGAGCACTCAATAATGCCTGAATACTGAGAAGAATAACAAGAGAACCGATAAACAATGTAGGCTTGCATTTAGAAATGAGAATCGGTCTCATAAGGCATCAATGGCAGTGAATCACCTCAACAGAACGGTTCGTATTTGGAGGGCCGGACTCCATTTATCTTTCAGAATATCTAGACATATTCGCCCAAGCTGCAAAAAGCAAATTGTTTCTTTTCGTAGGTATTTAACTTGGGGGAATCTTTACAACCAACAAAGAGAAAGCAAAGGCTTGCCTTGTCAATATTGGGGTGGTATATCTTAGTCAGAAACCGGACCTGTTTCAACACAGCCCTTTCTTAAATGAAAATGAAAGCAGCTAAATGGTATGACATAAAAAAGTGCATGCCACACCACTGCAACAAGAACACAACAAAAGAAAGGAATATGTCAGCGATTATCATTTCTTGAATATTCATTTAGCATATGATCACAAAGCCCTGGATCATCACAAGTTGATATCTATGAATATAAAAATTTCACGCAAGGAGTAAACAACTACACACTCTATGTACGATCATCACAAAGCATTGTAAGGGAAGAAAACAATCAGCTAATCTAGTACCAGCACATCAGTGACATGAGACTTTGAGCAAGCACTTTAGACAATCCATAACCTATGAATGAAGATGGATGGCGCATGACCTTTAAGGTTCAAACTTGGTCTGTGTAGCATGGGACAAATCCATTACCAGAAGATGCAACTCTTATATGGTGACCCACACTTCCGTTCATCCAAAATGTTCTTGGGATGAGCAAGGTTAAGTGGTTTATCCCAGAAGCGCATCTTTAAGAGAAAACCAAATACAACAAAACGACAGAAGGCAAGGTGATACATGCTTTACTCTCCAATGTAGAATTGTCCCTTCATTTACGTCTCAACAAACAAAATAGAAGATGAGAATCATGCTGTCCCTTGAGGAGCATTTGGAGTGAAATGCAGATAAGAATCATGATAGCTTATTTTCCTGATTCCAGTTGAAGAGGGCTATTTCACCTATTGACAATTTTCTTATCGGTTATTTCTCAGGTGGTTTTGGTTATTCCAATAATGCACTGGGTTCTTCTCAGACACACCATCTGTCTAGTTCTACTTGATTTAATTGCAAGTACATTCTCTCTATGGCTTCATCCACTTAGAGATCAAAATATATAAGGCAAAGAAATGACGTCTTGTTTTTTTCTGTGTAAATAGCTAACAAAATCATGGAAATTTTCAGAACAGAATTATAGTGAAATTCCTTGTATCGACCGTGGTGTTCGCCTACTATTCATTGTTGCATGTCAAACTACACAAAGGTGTGGTCTCAGTTGTGATGGAGTCCTACAGATTTTTCCTCCTAACTAGGTGCATACATGAAAGAACTCTACTCTCAAGCAAGTATAGATGCACAGAATGGCAGGATCACAGAAACAAAACCCAGGTACCTACCTCACAAGGGCACAACTGTCGCTGGAAAGCTATGGATACAAATCTACTATCATAGATACGTGGTATATCTCTACCACCACATCCAAGAAAATGGTTAAAGAAAAAGGTCCTACAGCAAGTACCATATACACCTATGAGCAGTGCGGTAGTTTCCTCACATTAAGGACTTGATGTCTCTGTTTCCTCACAACTATACGCTCTCAACATTCCCTCCAAACCAGTTGAAATTTGTTAATACTCTACAATTTTCCGTAGTCTCACAATAGAACCCAAGAAATTACACCAATACGGGAGAGATTCCATTAATATTCTGTCCCTCATAGTACTTCACACTGTAGGCCTCAAATTTCTGAAATCGTCGAGCAAACAAAAGGAAAAGCATAATATAACAGAAAAACAAGAAGAGGAGTAACAATGGAAGAAGAACAATTTACAAGAATTTATCTGTCAAAACCCTCAACAATGTCACACCTTTGGCGGAGCCATAGGATACTCTTCCGGTTAGAACAACTCCAACTTGAAAACACCACATAGCATAATTAAGATCTTTAGTTTTCTTATCTTTAGCCCTAGTTATCCTAAAAATATCTCTTTCACCATCTTTTGAGTTAAGTTTTTTATATAAATCATCCCAAATTTTAGCTTTTGCTTCACTGAAGGCTTTTTTCGCTTCCTTCTTTGCTTTCTTATAAGCTTCTAAAGTTTCACTAGTTTTCTTAGGATAATGTAATTTGTAACATGCTCTCTTTGCCTTGATTTTATTTTGCGCTACTTCACTCCACTACCAAGCTTCTTTTTATGTTGGTACACCTCCCTTAGATTCACCTAACACATCTTTCGCCACTTTCCTAATATTTATAGTCATATTGTTCCATATATCACAAGGTGTACCAACATAATTTCAAGCATCTCCTTGAAGGATTTTCTATTTAAATATATCTTCTTTCTTGCTTTTGAGGTTCCATCATTTAGTCCGAATAGCTCGATGCACTCTTTTTCTCTTTATCCATTTTTTATTTGTAAATCCATAACTAAAAGTCGATATTGGGTGGTTAAGCTTTTTTTTAGAATTACCTTGCAATCTTTACAACACAACGCTCTATCTTTTTTTTTATAAATAAAGCAATCAATTTATGTTTGTGATAAGCCACTCTTATAAGTAATTAAATGTTTATCTCGTTTTTTGAAGATTGTATTGACTATAAAGAGATCAAATGCCATAGCAAAATTTAAAATCTCTCTACCTTCCTCATTTATATCCCCAAAACCAAAGTTTTCATAAATACCTTGATATCCTAATGACTCTTTACCGACATGTCCATTTAAGTCTCCTCCTAAACAAATCATCTCTCTTTATGGAATCCTTTGAATCACATTATTTAACTCTTCCCTAAAAACTGTCTTTATACTATCTTTTAGTCCTACTTGGGGTGCGTAAGTACAAACTATATTGAAAACCTCTGCTCCTAACACTAATTTCAACATCATGATTCAGTCACCATATCATTATATATCTACTACACTATCCTTTAAATCTTTATTTATGATAATACCAACTCCATTTCGAGCCTTTTCTTTACTTGAATACCATAATTTAAAACCTTTATCCTCTATCTCCTTTGCTTTTTCTCCAACCCATTTTGTCTCTTGTAAACATAGAATATGAATCTTTCTTCGAATCATAGTATCTACCACCTCCATTAGCTTATCGGATAATGTTCCAATATTCCAAGAACCAATACGAATCTTATTAACTAGGATTAGCTTCCTTACTCCCCACATCCGTCCATATTCAAAATAAAGAGACCCTCTCTGAAAATTATTTACTACATTCGGGTGGTAATGTAGCTAGACTAACTTTTTTACCACACCTGTCCATGATGTGGGAACCCTCTTTCCAATTGATTCACTACATTTGAGAGAAAATGTAGTGGCCTTTGCTTACTTATCACTATATTCGGGCTCTACAGCGCGTCGCTAGACGGGGACGCCCCAAAACAATTCTCATAATTTTTGTAATCCATGTTATAAAAATCCGATGAAGTTTTACGCTGGCTACCCTCCTCCTTTATCCGAGCTTGGGATCAGCAATGCAAGGGTGATCCCTTACATGGGCTTTTGTAGGAGGCCAAGGACTAGGTTTTGGCTAAAGGTAGTCAGACCGGGTCTTGATGCGATCAAGTCCAAATAGAATTTATGGAGTTGGGTTGGAATGGAAATTAATGGGATAAAAGGACATGGCATCCGGTATAGGCCTTGAATGGGATAAGGAGAAAGTTAGTTGGGTAAGGATCCTGATTGAGTCCATTTAACTGGACCCGATCGGGTCCAATTCTTAAAAAGGAGAAAATAAGACGCGATTAATTCATGAAATGGGAGAAGAGAGGATAGAGCAAGGGTAATAGGAGAAGAAGGCGGCCGAGATTGCCCGATGGTTGGAGGCAGGCATGTAGCGGTGGGCTTGGTCACAGCGAGCGGCGAACGGAAGCGGTGATGGAAGACACCGACTGTGATAGTGGTAAGCCCTCTTTCACTTCTTTTTTGTGGGGTTTGAAGGGAAACGATAGGGCAGTGATGGTGGAATGCCGACGAGCTGACTGCATTGAAGATGAAGGCGGCCTGTGGTTGATCGACAGTGGTGGTTCACAGGTTGATGGTGGCAGCTTTGGGTGGTGATGTAGAGAATATATGGGCTGCAGTCGTGGTTCAGGTGAGGAATGGGGCTGCAATGGTGGTTGGCCTTCGACGACAACGAAGGTGATGGATTTAATGGTGGTTTGAAGCAATAAATGGGGGATCAACAAGATGGTTAGGTTGGATGGCAGAATGGTGTGGCTCGACAACATAGAGAGAGGTTGATTTTGTGTTCACAGAGAGAAAGAAACGGTCGATGAGCAGAGAGAGAATGGTCTACACTGGTATTTGTTTTTCTCTATGCCTGTCTTGTAGAAATACAACGAATGAGGTCAAGGAAGGATCAGATTTGATGAAAGGTTTGCAGGAGACAAGCAATCGAACAATGTATGAGGGATTTCTGAAGATCAACGGATGATTTTGGTGAATGGAGGCTTTACCTTTTATAGTTATTTGTTTAATGCGTTCATATATGATAAATTTGTTGAAGTTCTTGTTCAATAGGGTGGCTGCTTGTCCCTTTGTATGTGGGCTAAAGGTAACTCTGTGTGGGCTGTAGCTCCATCGTGATCTTCATTTCTTCTTCACTTTTATTTTTGATCTTGGTGAACAATGACTGCAATAGATTGTCCACGCTTGTGTTAATTTTTTGTGAATGGTCCTTCAATTGTTACATATTGATGTCATCATCCATGTATCTTCGATTGTAATTAATGTGGCATTAGTGAGCTTGCATGAATATAAATCTCTGGGATCGATAAAATTGTATCTTTGCTCCCTCCATTTAATTTTGAGTTTAATTTTAATTTTCAATGGTTCAGAGCTTTAAGATCCTTCTCATGTATTTTTTAATGTGATTTCTTGAAAAATTTACGTTAGAGTTTGATAGAAAATCAATTTTGAAGAGGTCATTATGGCATGATCAAGGCAAAAGGATGTCTTGTCGGAAGTATTACAAACTGCATGTGTATTGGAGTCCAAGGCAAAAGGAAGAGACATTTGTCATAAAAATTATTGATTTCATAAAGAGATTCAAGTTGACTTGAGAAATTTTTAGTGAAAATCCAAAGCAATAAGTATGCATTTTGAAACATTTCTTTTACAAGAGAAGAATAACAAACATTGTTCGAAAGTTACTTTGGGAGCTCTCTCAAAAGAGATGGCTTTGGGTTTCTTAAAAGAATGAGTTGCAAACGAGATTTTAAAAATAGTCAATTCGAAAATATCATGAGAGCAGTGCCTTGAGCCATAAACCTTAGGAATGTAGAAAATTCTGGCAACAATCTTAGTTCCAATCCTTTTCTCCCTTCAATTGCTCCATTTGCATGAGTCCATCTCATTGGTTTCGCGTATCATCTCTTCAATACATCATATGAAGGCCTACCATTAGGACCTCTTTGGTCCTTCTTGCTTAGCAATGGGGAGATTAGGAGCATTCAATATGTACTCTACCTTAACCTCTTTGTTTGTCAATTTAGACCAAGATTGGACATAAATGATTTGTCAGTCCTTTCTTGATTTTACACCGCAAATAATTTCGTTCTAGGGCCAAATATTGGGCCTTGATGAACTGCATCTGAGAGTAGGTGATCGTGTCAGATAACTTCTCAATGAAGGTTTTGACAATCTCTCCAGCTTTTTGTTAGAATTTATTCAGGTTTGTTGGAGTAGGTTGCAGACGGAACTTCTTATACCATTTGAGGAAAGCTTTCTGCATTTCCTCTCATGTATGGATGAGATCAATCTTTACATATGTATACTAAGCGTATACTTGGTTTGTAAGAGGAGATGAAGAGTTTGAACTTGTAGAACTTATTGTCGTCCAACTCTTCACACTCAAAATTGATATGTGCCAAGTGTACACCAAGATACGGTTGTCTTATCTGAGAAGATGATAAATTTTGCTTTGAAATCCCTCAAGATAAGAGCACGCATGTTGACTGACCCATGCTTGCGGTCTACCTCAACATCCAGTATCTGCAACTCAATATTGAATGTCTTTTGAACCAAGTCGATAACATTCATTATCTTGGTTCAAAGGCGTGTTCTTGAGGTCTAAAGGTGGACGAGGCACTGGCTAGCCAATTGGTTGATCTGCCAATTAACCAACTAGAAAATGCCCCCATATGCCTGGGATGGGTAAGCTTTGACAAGATGCAAGGATTGTTCTAGTAGAATCTGTAGGTCATACTCTACTAGTTGCGACAGTGGAAGAAAACCTATACCAGTTTAGGCTGTCATGAAATTGGATGATGAAGTTGGATGCATTAGGTGGCACAATTGGTTGAGGTACTTATGCGTGCCCCTAGCGTATTGATTGAAACTTGGATTCCCGTTGGAGATGCAAACGATTATCTCATCATAAGTCAAGAGACCTTTGAAAGACTCAAGAACCGCATGACTTAAGTTTACATATCGAAAGTCGAGCAATTGAGGTTGAGTGTGTGGTTACTTCAACCGTCAACTTCTGCTAAAAGAGTGAGCATATCTCGATTGTCGTCGATACCATACTTTTCGACAAGGAATCATGGAATGAGACAACTGCCACGTTAAAAAAGTGACATTGAGACACCAATAAACTAAGTGACATCTATTCCTAAAAAAATCACAGAACTACTATATCAGGAATAAAAGAAATATGAAAGTAATTGATTCGATTTTTTGCTTAAAAATTACAATTACTATTATAGACCTCCATGAAAACAACATTAGTTGAGTTTGTCTTCGTGTACATGATTCCCAACAACTTCATACCCTTCTGGTAGATGTTGTCTTTACGCCACACATGGTTCACCGCTTATCCTTCCATCACTTCATACCTCGAGGCTTGTTTGTGTTGTGGGTTTAAACTGATGTCGTGCTTTTTAAAGCCTTGCCTGTTTGCCACGTGTACCCACAAAAGCGATTGGTAAACCCAAAGTCATTCAACAGCTGACCCGAAGGACATTTATGTAATTTATCAATTCGTGCCATCTACTAGCGTGAGGGAGTCGGCGTCGGATCTGTTTTCAGATTTTCTCAACTGATCATATGGACCAGTTTGTCCCGAAACATTCCCACAATGACCTACACAAAACACACAGTTTAGGTTATTTGTTCAGATAAATTTTCCAACAAACCAGTCAAAAAGATCGGGTCTATTACGTGACCAAGGTCGACGGACAAAGGAAACTCGCTGACAGGACAATCACCGTGGCTGAGACAGAACTGTCCGTTGGCCCTGTCACCAAGTAAACGATTTATTGATCCGTAGGGGAAGTCAGTTTCGTGGAGGGGGGTCCGATCGCTAGAAATACAGCCTGAGGTTCGACAAACAAGAAACCACTTTCTTCCCTCAGATTATCAACATATCTCGGTTACATCAAAAGCAGAGAAAATCCATCATTATCTTTCTTTTCCTCGAAGTGCATGGTGCCACGAGAGAGAGGGGGGGGGGGGGGGGGGGGGGTTCATATGGACTTGTTCGGATACGAGACATCCAAGTAAGACCTCAGGCAATCGAGAACCACCTCTCGATGCTTCAATAAAACATTCATGAGCTCGATAATGATAGCATCTTAGGAAGGGCTTTCACAAAGATTTGAAAAATGAAGCTTAGCTTGTGCTTTGCTTCCACGTTATAATAACAAGCCAAATGCCCAAGCATCTGCCAACTTTGCCTCATGGGAACTGTTGAAGCAGGACCTGTGCGAAGAACTTTTAGGAAATTCCCCAATTGTTTATGCTGCTCTATCAATGTCAATGTGTAAACTAAGATGAGCACTATTCCAGGTTCATGGTACCCTCATGCAGAGGAGCACTAAGCACACCTGATATCAAACTCATGACTTTCAACTTGTGGAGTTAACCCCCTAGCCGGGTAAGCTATTGCTCATCGTCCTAATCCTTGGTTTTGATATCAAGAATATGGTGGTTTCCCTACCAATTTAAGATGAAGGCATCAGCCAACCACCCAAGGGAGAACAACACAGAGAAAAGGGCTTCTGGTAGATACACATGTAGTCAGGATACGCTCCAAATCGCTGGTTGATATCACCAGCACAAGGCATCGCGAGCAGGCCTTTCCATTTAAGGGTCCTAGCCTTGAAGTCTGATGTGCAGTCATCCCAAACCCATTTAAAAACAGCTCAGTCGAGCAACAAAATAAGTTCGGAGGGGGCTGATCCATCCACCTCATCTAACACCTCTTATTATTGAATTCACCCACTGGATTCACGAATTACATGCCAGAAACAAGAATTGATCATAACAGCAACATTTAAACTACATAGACCAAATTGTATAAACCAGAAAGCCACAAGAAGTCTACAACTACATAGCCAAATGACACTAATGAAGCAAAAAGCAAATAAAATAGGCAGGGATACTACATATAACCCGGGCAATGAATCAGGAAAATGTTCACGTGTGCCCAAAAGGGCTAGGGTCTCCATTGGCAAAGGCAGTCTCAGCACACAATAAGTACAACAGCAGGGAAAAAATACAGCCTTGTTGTACATAGCGAAGAGATGCAAGTCTTGTTAGCAGAGACCAATGATCTATCAACTATAACCATAAATACCTGACTCAAAAATAGTAGACACTAGGATCTCATTCCTAAAGTAGACCAAACACATTCGGTACCTGCCTTGGCCGCTAAAGCCTCCATTCAACCGTGAGAGTCACTGCAGCACAACGAGAACTAATCACATATTTCACAAACTTGATGAACAAGAAACGAGAATAAGTGTGAAGTTAGCGAGTGATGATCACCTCTGCGTTATCTGCCTTAGCACTTGCAGAAATTTCCATCTTCTGTTGGTCATCAGCTGCCACTCATTCATTCATCACAAGTTAGCGTTACCAAGGGACAATACAATGAGTAGTCAATTTAAATGCAAGTCGGTAAGGAGGAAATTTCTCGGCAGACTAAAAATCACCAATGAACTAACTAAGCAATAACACATCTTTTTCTTTTTCTTTTCAAGTGCAGTCAACTTTGCACCTTTTCAAATATGTCAAGTTTAGAGTTCTTCATCCGCCATCTGTTGGTGATATGTTTGCATATTTGTTGGACTAGTAGCTTTTGAAAATCACCACAACCGTAGTGTATTATATTCTTTTAACAAAATAGAATACGTTGCACAATTCATGACTTGTCTATGGACCTTATTTGACAATCACTTTATAATTGCAGTTTATTTTACAACCACATTGGAACCCTTTTCAGGGCCTGCGGTGAATTTGATTGCCTATGCTATACCTTTTACATGTCAGAGATTGGATCTGGTGTCAAATGTTGAATATAATCTATACTGTTTAATAGCAGTCACAATCACGCATCCTCACTTTGTGTCCAACATACCACTTTTGAAATTAACTACTAAAGCTAGTAACAGAGAAGAAAACAACAACTTAGAAGGTTTGAGATATACCACCATCCTCTGGAATGTCAGATGTCCATAGCGTTAGATTGTCCCTCAGCAGTTGCATAATCAAAGTGCTATCTTTGTAAGATTCCTCACTTAAAGTGTCAAGTTCAGAAATAGCCTCATCAAAAGCTTGTTTTGCAAGGTGGCAAGCTCTGCATAAAGATAAGCATCAGAGATACATCATACCATGAAAGTTTTGTTCACACACTTTGCCATCTCAGAAGTTAAAAACAATTTTGAAAACTAGGGTCCAGAAGGCCTACCTTTCAGGTGAGTTCATAATTTCATAATAAAAAACCGAAAAGTTTAGTGCCAAGCCCAATCTGATAGGATGAGTGGGAGGCAAACCTGCCTCCGCTGTAGTGGAAGCTGTCTGCAGAGATTATGAGGACAAAAGAGAATCAGAGACGTGTTTCCTTTATGAGCAGCTGTTTTTCTTTGCATTTGCTTAACAGAAACTGCAAGAGAAATTAGTGGGGCATGGTTCCACTGCACAAGTTGGCGCTTGTTGCAGAAAATAAAAGCCTTTCGGGATACAACAACAACAACAACTAAGCCTTTTCCCATACTAGACTGGGTCAGCTACATGGATTCTTTGTTTCCACAGAGCCCTATCATGTGCCATGTTAGCAGTTTTTCAGGATATTTCATGAAAAGATGTTTTCCTTTACATTTGCATAAGCACACAGATAAGTACCAAAGTTGAACTCTATGTCACACGGGTGCGGGATACGGCAAATTTCAAAAATTTTGGGTGCGGCGACACAGCTAGGGTATATAATATTATATATTATATATAATATTCAAGCTACATAAATCAATCATAATACAACTAGTATTTGCTAATTTTGGGTGTACGTAGGTATCAATTAACAAGTTCCCTCATAATGATCTGAAACTTAGAATGATTTTACGAGCTGCAAAATATCCAAGTTATGGATTCAAAGAGTTTCCAGATCTTTTGTAGGATATAGCATATACTAGTATTTGTGCTAGGATCCACTAGTGATGTCATACTCTTCTGTTCTATTGATCTGGCAATGTTCCTGGTCTTCAAATATGTTTGGTGACAGATTATTCTGTGCAAAGGCATTCAGTATGGAGTCAAGAATCCAATCAGATTGAGTAATAAGAAACCAATTGTCCGTACCCAAAATCATTCAAGTTAATATTGTATACAGCTACAATAGCAGGTACACAACTTTATATTAAAGCAAAACACATAAATGGTAAACAACAACTAATTTCATCATAATACACAAATCAATCTTCATTATCCAGACCCATTTATCCGTGAGTTGCAAAAAAAAAATGCATTTTTTTTTGCCATGCCCCACCGACACGGTGTCGGTGTCGCACCAATGTCGAGGTCGACACTCCACCCCTTAGAAGTGTTTATGTGACTTAGGTTGAACTTTATCTGAGCAACTAATGGTTGTATTTTTCTATCTGATTCCAAAGAGAATAGCCCCGAGTGAAATAATCCCTCCACCACCCGATGCATTAGAAGCAAATTCATTAAAATGAACGACAACCCCATGCCTTCTCCAGATGAATTGCTCAAACTCAACAAGCATGCAAAGTTTTTGTACTTGACACCTTGCCTTTGAAGGTCGAACAAACCCATTGTCATAGAAAAACCTCACCCTCATTTAGATGAAATTAGAGATGTCAAAATGGGCCCAGTCTGGGGGGCTGGGCCAGAAAATTCTGGCCCATATTTGAAGCAGTGTTGGGCCGGGCCAGTTTGCAGGGCAAGTCTGCTTGAAATCCACATACATGTATATATATACTATGCATATATACACATACAAACAAACAAACAACAACTAAACATTTCCCCATACTAGACGGGGTTGGCTAATGGATTCTTTGCTTCCACATAGCTCTATCATGTGCCATATTAGTAGTTAACTCACAATAAGCTAGATCATTCTTTATTGTTTCTTTCCAACACTTTTGTGGTCATCCTCTACCTCTTTTAATACTTTCAAAATCTAGTTTTTCATACCTTCTTAGTGGTTCTTTCTTTTGATCTTCTTTCTATATGTCCAAACCATCTTAAACGATATTCTCTCATTTTATCCTCTATTGGTGCCACACATAATTTATTTCTAATAACCTCATTATGTATATGGTATTTTCTTATATAACCACTCTGTTAATGTAATAGGAGCACGGGCCATTAGGGCCCGTGCAGTCTTGGTATGAGGCAGGGCTAGGGCCACAATGGCCCTGGCCATAACCGTTGGGAGCCCCAACAGCTAGTTGGTTGGCCAAGGGGCCAGCCACCAACCCCTTATTTTGTGGTCTTTTCTCTCTTCTCTTACCTCCTTATGTACATATGAAATGCCTATAAATACTTCACTCATCCATGAATAAAGTAATGTTGTCTTGGCACAACTTTTGACTTGGTTTTGTATGCTTCCGCTCTCTTGTTTTATATACTGAAGTTTGGCATTCATACTTGGATTCCGTTTGATTCTTGGCGACTTGTTGGATTCGATTCGTGAAGCATCAACCTTCGACTATCGATAAATATTTACATGGTATCAGAGCCTTGGATTGAAGATATCGAGCGCATTGGGAAGCGTGTCAACTTTGAAAATTCTACGATTCTTGGTTTTTGACATTTCAAAGTTCAAGGTAACTTTAGAAAATATGTTTATTTTGAAAATTGAAGGAAAACAATGAAGTTCTCAATTGATTACGTTGTTTTCGTGAGAATTTTGAAATTTCTTGGAAATATAACAATGTGTTTGAAAATATAACTTTCTTAGAAATATATGATTATGGTTTTCTTGTATATATGCTTGTGTTTTTTAAACTGAACTTTTTATTTTAACAAACGATTCTTTACTAAAATAAATTTGTGGCTATGTTTGATATGTTCGAAATATTTAAAAACTTAGTTATTGTTTATCAAAGACATGAGATAGTAATAATATTTTTGACATTCTCGTTTTTAAAAAAAAAGTATTTTATCATTATCTTTTGTTATTGATCCATATATTGCCCTTAATGAGTTTGGAGAAGATGATAGATTAGCTCATTCGCGTTGCATTGCTTCATTTCTCAAAACTCAATGATATTTCTTTTAATATGAATCTAAATAGTGGTTGTTCCTTGGTTTCTTAGTTCATGGTTGTTATAAGAACATTATGCGATCTATATTTGGATTAAGGATGGTTTATTAGTTTATCTCCCCTTTCTTTGAAAAATCCTATGTTGTTTCGGTGCAAATATGATAACTTAAGATTTCTTGAAGCATGTTTTTGAAATGATCATTAAATAATTACTTGGATTTTGAAGAAATCACTTTGTTTTTCAGTGCTAATTATCCTTTGTTGGTTACGACAGTTTGTTTGTTGGTGTGTTTTCGGTATCTCTCATTTATATTTTCTAGGTCCTCTCGGTATGACCTTTAACTTCAAAAAAAAAAATTCAAAACTTCTGTGTGTTCAGATTCAGTACCTTGGTTCGTTCAATTGGTCTTATTTTTGCTTTGTTAATTTTTGTCGGTACTCAATTTTAAAGGTTTTCTGGTTGCACCCACATGTCCATTTCGTGTTGTTTTTCATGATTCTAAGTTAAGAATCGAGGGTCTTGATAACCTATCATAGCTCAATTTCTCGGTTTTTATTTTGGAATGATTTACGGTTTCCTAACAACCTATTTTGCGATTATAAATGTGCAATACATCTATATGGGTGTTGGTTTCTCTTATGTAGTTTCATTTGGGTTTTGGCAAGTGACTTGATAGGGTTGAAATAGCTTTGTCCTTTTGTCTTTGAAAATTGGTTTAATAAAGATTGAGTACTTAGCTAATCGTTGCTTCTTTATATGTGGTCTTGTTTGGCTTGTTTACTTATCACGATATCAACTATTATTCTTTGTTTGCCATGTGAATTCGGCTAGTCTTGCACTCTTTGTTATGGTGGTTGCTTTCAGAATTCCTTGGGTTCGATCTGTCTTGTGGTGATGGTTGGGATATGCAATATTCTAATAATATCAGTTTGTTTTTGTGAGAACCACTTTTTCTTATCCTTGATTTGGTAATGTTAAATTATACGCGGATTAGATGGACTTATTGGCGAGAAACATGGGTTCAGTTTGATTATTGGAACATTTTAGTGGTTTACTGCTTTCCCTTCTCGTGGAAACATGAATTTTCTCTATTGCACTTAGTATTATTGTATGTTTGTATAGTATTTGTATTTTTGAGTTAAATTAACAGATTTGGCTATTCGATCCGATTCCGTTGTGCATGGAATTCATACTTGAACCCATCCAAGTGTGTTTCTTCCAACTTGGTTATATGTAATATTGATTGTATCAAATTGTTTGTTGGCATGTTTAGAAGAAAAATGTGTTGTGACATTTGAACGATTTCAAACATGACTATTGATAAGTTTGAAAATGTATTTGTTGGAAAACAATAAGGGGTATCTTCTTGTATAATTGAGATCCATGTTGTTGGCCTTTTGTTGAAGACCTTTGTGATTAAGGTGCTTCATGTTGGTGGCCTTTTGTTGGAAATTAATTGATATTTTAAGATGCACTTATTGTTATTTGAAAATTTGTTACGATTTCAAACTTGACTATTGAAAAGTTCGAAAATGTATTGGTTGGAAAACAATAAGGGGTATCTTCTTGTATAATTGAGATCCATGTTGTTGGCCTTTTGTTGAAGACCTTTGTGATTAAGGTGCTTCATTTTGGTGGCCAAAATGTATTGGTTGGAAAACAATAAGGGGTATCTTCTTGTATAATTGAGATTCATGTTGTTGGCCTTTTATTGAAGACCTTTGTGATTAAGGTGCTTCATGTTTGTGGCCATTTGTTGGAAATTAATTGATATTTTAAGATGCACTTATTGTTATTTGAAGATTTGTGATCTTGATAACTTTAAGGTTGTTTTTTTTAATGAGATTATGATCTCCATTTGTTGGCCTTTTGTTGGAAATCTTTGTGATTAAGATGTTCCATGTTGTTAGCCTTTTGGTTGAAGAGTAATCAATATTGAAAAAGACTTATAGTTATCTTGATTAACTTGTATTTGATAAAATTGTTTTAACAAACCTTGTGAGACCTTTTGAGGTGGCCGTTTGTTGAAAATTAATTGATATTTTAAGATGAACTTATTGTTAGTTGAAGATTTATGATCTTGATAACCTTAAGGTTGTTTTTTCATGAGATTATAATCTCCGTTGTTGGCCTTTTGTTGGAAATCTTTGTTATTAAGATGTTCCATGTTGTTGGCCTTTTGGTTGGAGAGTAATCAATATTGAAAAAGACTTATAATTATCTTGATTAACTTGTATTTATGGTTTTAACAAACCTTGTGAGACCTTTTGAAAAGCATTAAGTTGATTCCTTTGACTTGTTTTAATCATTCAAATCAGTGTTGTCTAACGCATATCGTATCGTGTATCGCTGGGCTCCACGATACGAGCGTATCGTATCGTACTTTAATATTAAAATAATGTAAAATTTAATTAAAAATCAATAAAAATTAGTAAAAAATTGAAAAAAATCGAAAAAATCAAGAAAAATCTGATAATTGCTTTAAATTCATATAATGTAAGTTTAGTACAGATTGAGCATTCAACATTGAACAATTGCATCCAAATTTACATATTTTGAATCCAAAAAATAAAATACAGACACAGTTTACACTACAGTTACATATAATGTTACATTTTACAAATTGTAATCAGGATCATCAACTAAATAATCTTCATCTTCTCCTTATTGCAGATCCTCATCATCATCATCAGCCACGCCCACACCTTCTTCTTCAAAATCAAATTCTTCATCTCCATAATGTTGTTGCGCTCTTTCCAAATTAATCCAAGCAACGTCTTTTTCTATTAGGAGGGCATTTTCTTGAGTGTCTTCCATAACCCAATCTTCTAATATATCAAAATTATCCAAACTTATTGGATCGAACTGACTTTCTTCTCTATTTACTTTTTTTAATTGCCTACGATACAAACAAAGATAAACAATTAGTAAGTAATATTAACAATTGAAAACTGAAGTTAAATAATATTGAATTAAAAATTTGAAAGTAATACAATATTACCTTTCACGAAGGCGCATGTTACAACGAATATAAACCAAATCATTAAGCCTTTTGTGTTCCAACCTGTTGCGCTTTTTTGTATGGATGTGTTCAAAAACACTCCAATTTATTTCACAACCTATTGCACTACAAGTTTGGCTTAAGACTCTCACTGCAAAATCTCTAAGGTTTGAACAATCACTTCCAAACCTGTTCCACCAAACGTCTGTAAAAAAAAATACAAATATTAGAGACATAATAATCCACAGTAATGTAAGATACAACTTAAATATGAAAATAAACAATTTACCTGGATGCATCGTAGTGCGGTTGCGAATTGCAACAAGCAAACCCATCAAGTGAAGAGCATTATCATATATCTCCATCTCTCGATGTATCGCATCTGTTATGCTCTCATCAGTGACTAATCTGTCGATACAATCAATGATTCCTCGATTAACCTCACCGTCCCTTTTGAAGGTTCCTGAATACCTGAATGATGGGTTTAGATAATATGTTGTTGCATGAATAGGCTGATACAATTGTTTATTCCATCTACTATCAATTATTTTCCACACGGGCACATAATCTCTCTTTTTTCCATTAAAATTATTTCTGATGGCTTCTTTTGCTCTGTCCATGGCTTCATAAAGGTAGCCCATAGATGGTTTCTCCTCGCTATCAGCCAATCTCAAAACTTTCACTAAAGGACAAGTAATTTTCAATAATCTGACACATGCATTCCAAAATAAACTTCTAAAAACTGTTTCTGCAATCTCATTCAATTTTCTATTTCTTCTGTTTTGAGGCAACTCTACAAATTGTTGCCACTCATCTGAGGAGAACATTATCTTCAAAGCTTGCTTTTGTCTCACAATACTTTGTGCAGATAAGAAGTTTGTTGCGAACCGAGTTACAGCTGTGCGAAGAAGCTTTGCACCTTCTGTATATCTCCTCATCATACACAAAACAAAGGCATGGTTGTAAATGAATTTCGTAATATCTTGGCAACACTCAGTTGCTACCTTTATTTCATCTATCTCACCAATGTCCTCGAGGATGAGATCTAAACAATGGGCTGCACATGGTGTCCAGTAGAAAGTTCCATAAATATCAACTAACTCCTTCCTAGCTGCTTTGTAGTTAGCTGCATTATCTGTAATCAATTGGACCATATTTTCTAGCCCAACCTCCTGTATAATCTTATCAAATTCTTCTCGTAGGATCTCTGCAGTGTGCCTCTCCTCTGACATGTCTAGAGATCTCAAAAACATGAGTCCTTTAGGACAATATAAAAGAAAGTTTAGCAATGTCCTTCCTCACCTATCGGTCCATCCATTTGCCATAATAGTGCATCATGTTTCCTTCCACGACTGTCTCAAAGTCGAACAGTATTATTGTACTTCAATTACGGTCTGATCTAATATCTTCCCTCTCAACTTCTGATAAGAGAGCATCTTATATCCTGGACCAATGTTTGCAATTGCATCTGCCATTGCTTGAAAATGAAAACTGTTTGTTGCATTAAATAGAATGCATGCATCATAAAACCATCTTCCCACTGTAAGGTCTGCCTTCGTCATAGCAGCATGAATTCCTGATTGAGCACCAGGTGTAGTGGAAGGAGGAAAGAACGAATGTATGCTAGAAGAAGTTCTTCCTCTACTCCTTCCTGAACTTCCTCTTCTGCCACCTCCAGTAGGTGCTCGTGAACTGCTACTACCAATCTCTGTTCGAGCATCTGAAGGCAAACTATCAGTGAATCCAAATCCAGTGGTAGTAGCATCATCAACTTCTTCATACATCTAAAAATCATCCTTTTGTTGTCTCCATTCTTTTATGTTTCAACCTTGAAATTCCACCACTAACCACCTTTTCACAAAATAAGCATATGATTTTTAACCTTGAACCCTCAACTGGTATACCCCATTACCATACCGGATCATCAGACTTTGAATGAGAGTCTCTACCACCCCTTCCTGTCATCTCAATGGAGTACTTTAATTCAAACAAAAACCTGAAAATAAAAGCACTTCGTAAATCCCCCAATCTTCAAATAACACTCAAATCGAGTGTCTCCCACTTCATGAATGCAATAAAAATCGTATACACACACTTAATAACTTCATATTTTGTCATTTAAAAAAAAAACCGAAATAACATAAAAAACAACAAATATAAAGGAAAAAACATTAAAAATATACCAAAATCCGAGTTTGGAGGCTTGCACGGACACCGTAGAGCACGATTTTGGAGCTTTGAACACTAAGAAGGCGAAAACCGACTCTTAAGGAGTTTGAGGAACCCAAGAAGAGAGAGGAAACCCGCAAAAAATCGCGGGTTTCAGTCGGCCCGAGACCCTTTATAAGGGTCCCTAGGCGTACACCGTATTGTGCGATGCTTTGGGTTTCACGATACGGGCCCCCGTATCATATCGTGGTGGCCCACGATACGATATGGATAACACTGATTCAAATAGATTATCTTACTTTTGGAACCATAGAATCACTTTTGAGTTTAAAAGATATTTAAGGGCCTTGGGAATTGTATGTTTGATTTGAAGGTTTTGAGCTTTGCCTTAAAAAGCTTGTTTGGGTTCGAGTTTATCCTCAAAACTTGGGTTTGAGCTTAGCCTTAAAGCTTGCTTAACTTGGCGGGTTTTGAGTTTAACCTTAAAAAGCTTGTTTGATTTGAAGGTTTTGAGTTTTGCCATAAAAAACTTGTTTGGGTTTGAGTTTGTCCCTAAAACTCGGGTTTTGAGCTTAACCTTAAAAAGTTTGTTTGATATGCCAAGGTTCTCTTATAATATCACAAGTTTGTAGTGATTTATGAATCTAGTTGTTATAATAGATAATCTTATTTTGATGATATCAATGTTTTCAATCAAATGATTTTCTTGAATTAGAGAAAATCAACTTCATGAACTTATTTGACTCATTTTTTGGTTTACCTTCCGGATTGGATATTTTAAATTGTTTTTGTGCTTTCATTAAGATTAAGCAAATGTATGTATTGATACTTCGTTGATTTTCATGCAGAATGACAAATAAATTGATACATTGGTTGTGGAAAGATGATCTGGAGTTGTTTCAAAGGAAGCTGTGGCAATTTGGATACTATTTTTGTGGGAATTTTTGTTAGAAGCAAACACAAAATTTGAGTTGTATTTGATTTATTTGATTTATGTTGGACAAACTTTCAGTGTATACCCCGTAAGTTTGAGGGGGGGTGTTAATGTAATAGGAGCACGGGACATTAGGGCCCGTGCAGTCTTGGTATGAGGCAGGGTCAAGGCCACAATGGCCCTGGCCATAACCGTTGGGAGTCCCAACGGTTAGTTGGCTGGCCAAGGGGCCAACCACCAACCCCTTATTTTGTGGCCTTTTCTCTCTTCTCTTACCTCCTTATTTACATATGAAATGCCTATAAATACTTCACTCATCCATGAATAAAGTAATGATGTCTTGGCACACCTTTTGACTTGGTTTTGTATGCTTCCGCTCTCTTGTTTGATATACTTGAAGTTTGGCATCCATACTTGGATTCCGTTTGATTCTTTGCGACTTGTTGGATTCGATTCGTGAAGCATCAACCTTTGACTATCGACAAATATTTACACACTCATCCATCTCAACATCTTTATTTCTGTCATAGACATCTTTTGTACATGTTGATGATTAACTGCCCAACACTCAAAGCCATAAAACATGATAGGTCTAATTGCTGCTCTATAATATTTACCTTTTAACTTTAATGGTATCTTCATATCACAAAGAATACTTGATACTCCTCTCCATTTTAACCAACCAGCATTAATTCTATGCGTAACATCTCCATCAATTCTTCTATCACTCAAAAATTAACCCTAAGTATTTAAAACTTGATGCAATGTGTGCCAATTTTAATTTTTATGTCCTCTAAAGTAACCAAATAATCAAACTTACATATATACACATACATGTAATAAAAAACTATATGTATATATATGTATTACATATATATATATACATGTAATGGAAAAAACTATATATATACATGTACATATATATATATGTAATAGAAAAAACTATACATATATATATATATGTATATATATGAGCCATATATATACATATAATAAGAAACTATACATATATACATGTAACGGAAAAAACTATAAATATATACATGTAATGAAAAAAACTATACATATACATATATATATATATACATGTAATCGTAAAACTACATAGATATACATATATATAGATATTCACATATATACATACACACACACACACACACACACACACACATATATATATATATATATATATATATATATATATATATATATATATATATGTCGGCCGCCCCAGCCCATATTGACATCTCTAGATGAAATAATCAGGGTCATATCCCCTAGTGCAGATACCCAAGAAACAACCCAAGTCCCTCAAATAAAGTCATCCAGCCTCAAGATGAACAGAAGAAGCTGTTAGATCCAACCTAATCCAAACTCAATGGTCATGACATTTAGGGCCTCATACATTTAAGGGTTTCCCGCCACAATTCTATATGGCATGGGTCCCACTCCAGCTATAATCCTTGTGAGATTCGTTTCCTATTTTGTCACAAACTCATATACTTGATGTGCGAACTAAAGAACAGAAGCAAATACTGACTATTCTAAATGAGAATGTTTTACCCGATAAGCTTTCAATGAATGATCAGCAGCATCCTTCCTCTCATTCCCACTCTTAAACTCAGCCAAGTAACGATAATAGTCTCCTTTCCTAACAAGCATGAAGAAAAGCTAAGTCCTAATCCTAAAACGCCCAGAAGCAAAAGGATCTCATCACTAAAGCAAAACAACAAGCACCACAAGGAAGAGATTACTCACATCTTGTAGTAAAATACAGTTGCTTCACCAGCAGGTGAAGAGGGTACAAGGTGTTCATCAATAACAGTCATCACATCGTTACAGATATTTGTCAATTCTGATTCAACCTTCTGCCTATATTCCCATATACGCTTGGCATTCACTACATTCCCTTTCGCCTCTTCCTTCTGTTCAATAGATGAAAGTATCCTCCAAGAGGCTCGGCGAGCTCCAACCACATTCTTGTACCCCACGGAGAGTAGATTTCTCTCCTCCACTGTCAACTCCACATCTAACTTTGCAACTTTCTTCATTGCATCAACCATTTCTGTGAAGGAAAACAGATAGAAGTCATATTTTTATTATTTCAAGGGAAATCAAATCCTAGCAAACAATCAAACAAAACCAATTGAACTTCTAAACTAAGTCGTTGAAGACTGATCGACTATAACCATTTCAAGAAATAGGGAGCAAACCCCAACACAGTCAGTACCTTCAGTCTTTATAGGAAAGAGAACATATGAAAAACTAAACATCCAGATTCACAAGACAAGTTCACATTTCTGATCTCTAACCTCCATTAATTAAATTCACATTGTTTTTGTTAAAACAAACTACTGAAGAACACAAACTATCTCATAACCAAGAAGATGGTTGTATGGCTAAGAAATCCATTACCATCAATTCAATCTAAAAAGGACACTTGCACAAAAATGACCTCATAAACTAACCAAAGCCAATTCTTTTTCCACAATAAATTTAATCCAGCTGAAAGGATTCTAAGCAGAGTAGCTATTGCGTCATATCCACATTTCATCTTTTATTGAAGAGCAATATCATGTTTCATAGTTTGCTTCCCCAACAATTTCTGGTTATTTTTTGGGCTCTTTTCTGGTGTTCAGTATTCAGATTCTCCCCTCCTCTTCACACTGGAGATCCATTTGAGCTAAATTAATATAACAATTCAAAAAACGAGTCCACGGGTAAGCCCCATCACCAAAAAAGAAACAACTGGCAGCATAAAAAAAAACCATACCTCTCAATACACCAGTTGAAACATTTTCAACATTAGGATCTAAAACCTCCATCTTTAACGTTTTCCGAAAGTTCTGAATCAACCATGAGTTGGAAGCCACATTATATTCGCTCAATCTACCTCGATATCATGCCCAAATGGTCTCTATTTCCAAGTCCCAATGTTGAAACAACGCAACAGCTTGAGAAAGTAATTTTCCGTGAATCCATGCGTGTATAAAGAAAGATGATTTCCACCAAAATTGTCCCCATATCAAGAGCCAAATTCCAACAATCAAAGAGAATAACTGCCTGCTGTCCATACAGTTTCAAAAGAAAGCAAGAGAAAGAGAAAAGGTTCACTAAGATACAGACTCTTCTTATCCTCACTCCGAGAAAGAGAAAATATAAACCGTAAAAATCCAACCCAATAGGTACATGGCCATAAATAACCAGGAAATTTTCAAGAAAATTCTAGAAAAATGGATCACAGATCAGATGGTTACAAAACCGAAGGATTAGGAATCCTAGACCACCATTTTCGGGCGTAATGAAGAGGACAAAAAAGGGGGGAAAAGAAGAGAAAGAAATAGATACCATCGTAACGCTCCGCCTGCTCGGCGAGTTTAGCGACGTATACGTGACTCTCGCGCTCCTTCGTGGACATGACTCCTTTTCCTTTCTCGCAGACCTGAAAACGCAGGAGAGAGAGAGAGAGAGAGAGAGAGAGAGAGTCCGATTTGTACGTGTTCCTGTCGATTTACCAGAAGATAATTATAGTGGAATGTCACGAATTACTTTTGTAGACTCGGGTCCCCAACATGGCTTGTCCATGCACAGCGGGTCCCACTACTTCCTACATTTCATAATGTGTCCTCAAACATAAGAAATTTGTCCTTAACCGCTTCATTTTATGAATCACTGCCTCAATTGCGAACTATTCCGCATTACACCCTCCTTCTGTATGTGTTGCACATATAACCTCCGACCAAGATAGAGAAGATAAAAAGGGGTTTCACAAAAGATACTTTGTTTTTTTGGGGTAGAGGAGGGCCGAAGCCTAACAGACACACCCACATATGCACCCTATGAGAGTCGATCTCCCCACAGCAGCAATGACGCGATGCTAACACGTCATGCAGTTAAGCTAAGGCTCTTGGTGCAGATATTAAGGGGTTTTGTAGAGCAACATTCGGTCAAAGAAATAAGGGACTTTTTAAACTATAAAATATAAACTACATTATACAATAAACACTTATCGTAACGGTCCACCTTCAAGGGGACCAACCACAAAAAAGAACACTCTACTTTCGGTTCTATCCTCTCTCTCTTACCCAAGAAAAAGAGAGGAGAAAGAGAGTGGAAAAAGAGGAAGGTGAATGGTTGAACTCTCTCTCATAGCTCAAAAAATACTCCATTCGTCTCACTCTAAATCCTTTGAGAGAGAGAGAGAGAGATTGCAGGGAGTTTAACTGGTTGGGAAACGAACGGCCACCTTATTCTCTTAACTACCATTATAATTTTCTTTTCGTTTATCATCGTTTCAGATTATCTCCATCCATTGGTTTATCCACTTTATTGTTGTGATCTTGATCTTACAACTCCTACAACTCATAGTTTATTGTCCGTGTCGACCTGCCTTTTACATAAACACGACCCGAGCACAAAATTGTCACACACACCCACATCCAAACGGAGGTGAGGCGACGTGAAAAGTTAAAAACCGAATGTTGATGGTGGTTAAACAACAGGATGGATACGCACTCATTTTTTTCGTGACTTCGAAAATACTCCTGCTTAATTCGAGCATTTACAACGATGCCCCTGAAGTCATTTCAACCCTCTCTTTCTCTCTCTCCATATGTGCGAACCGTCGGCTGTCGTTTGTTCGTCCAACATTGAAAGGTTTTCATTAATCGATCTCCATCCGCTTAAAGCCAAACACCTCATTCAAACCGATCAGAAACAAAGAAGAAGAGGAGAAAGAGAAAAAAGAAGAAATAAAATGCCGATTCGAAAAGGTAATTCTTGATTTTTATAGGTACGTTTTCAACCAAAATTTTAGTGAAAATATCTAATTCAGTTTCCGGCTCGAGACACAGCACATGAGTCTCTCGTAGGAGAGACATGCATGTCTCCATATTTCTTTCTTGGTAAGAACTTAGCCATGTTCCTATCGTATTTGAGGATGTAACTTATCCGCGAGTCCTCGATGTAGGGACGTTGATAAGATGCGTCTCTCATGTTTCCGTATTTCTTTCTTGGTAAGAACTTGGACATGTCTCTATCGTATTTGAGGATGTAACTTATCCGTGAGTCCTCGATGTGGGGGACGTTGATAAGGTGCGCCTCTCCTGTTTTGAGCAATCTAGTTGTATTGTGTTTTCACGATGGTTTTTAGTTATATAAAATGCACTCATAAATATTTTACTTGTTATTCTTTTTTATGTGTAGGTATGCTTCAAAGGACACGAGTAGAAGGGTGATGAAGTGCCCCATCTTGCCATAATTGAAGCATTTGATTGGAGAAGCGTATAACTATGATTTCTTGAAAAATAACCGTTCTTGTTATTGTTGCCAAACTTTTTATTTGGTTTACTTTTGTTATAATTGACCTTAGATCTAGACCCTAAATTATCTTGAGCAACTAGTAATTTTTTTCTTTTATTCAACTGCTAGTTTTAGAGAGAGTTCCAAAAGCATAAAGTCAAACATAAGTTTGATGGTTGTGGTCACCATGTTCCATGATGGGAAAAAACTAATAAAGATAGTAGATATTTGCATGGATTCAAGGATGACTAATTTTGCTACTGATAAATCTCTAGTTATTACTAATATTTGGTTTACATGTTCAACTACATTGTCACTTCTCTCATTTTATGAGCATTATATGTTTGAAGGAGTAGTTGTAAGTGAGTTTAGTTGTAGTATCGTATTTGACTGTTATAGAATCAAACAACTCTTTAGTGGTATCAAATTCCTCAAAGACCCTAATCAAATCATCCTTCATGTACATAAGCATAATAATATTGGATATTGTGTCATCTTTTATAAATATTTTATATTTTTTTCCTCATTTATTGCATTTTGTATAGGGGTAAAACTATTTCCCTAAGCACATTGTCAATGCCCTTTAGGGTTAAGGCCAATGGGATTCTTCTTTTTCATGTTTTGAAATTTACGCTATCTAGCTTTTTGTCTTGCTAACTTAGAAGCACAATTTTTTGTTGTTATTTTCAAAAATTTGACAAAGATAACAACAAAGGGCCTATGTTTTTCATATGAGAAACATTAATCAAGAAACATATAAAAAAACTAAAACTAATTCTGTCAAATAAATAATGAAAACTAGTCGGGCACTAAATTATAATAACATAAATATTCATATGCTAAACTATAAATATTTCTTGGCATCTATTTGCAATATCAAACAAAATGCAAGTACTATTTTGAAAATAAACAAAAATTAGACAATTTCAGTATTTTCAAAACAATTCAAGGATATTGTCATAAAATTATATATCTATCTATTTTTGTAATTCTATTTATAACTAATGGCAGATTTGCAATTTTAGCTTTTGTATGTTTTTGTAATTTTGTCAAAGTCTCAAGGACATAATAGTAAAATCAAGTCTTGTCGACTAAAAACATATTTTTGTTAAATGGAAATTTAGTAATTCTAATAAATAAATAGGAAATGTATTGTAAAAATAAACCATATACTGAATCTAGAAATTTTCAAGATATATATCATAAATTTACATAACATATACGCCCATAATTTAAACTAAATACCAAAGGACTAAACTATACATTTACATACTTAAGGGCATAACAATCATTCAACTCAAAAATAAGGACTTACCAGTAATTTTGTCTCATAAAAAATTATAAAATATTTGTTATCAGGGGCAAAATAAACTTTTCAATTTATTGCCCAAGATGGTTTCTCCAAAACCCCAGCAGTGCGATTTTCGCCCCTACTATAGATTTTCCAAGAAATTGCGTTTAATTTCCTTTGAAACCAGAAGAGGTCTAGTTCTCTCCATACTCTAGACGAAGAAAGAGAAGAGAGAAAGAGAGATCCTGCTCTCTCGTCTCTATCTACTCTTGTTCTCATCGTCTCTCTCATTGGTGGTGGCCATCCCACCTTCAATAGTCGGTTTCTCTTAACGGCCTCTAGCCACCTCGCTCGAGGTGGCTTCCAGCTATCTCTCTACGCAGAGAGAGCTCTCTGTTTTCCATTTGTTTGTATAGAAAAGATTGAGATGGCCTTCTCTCTTTTATTTTTTGTGTGCAGAGAAAATATTCTTACGTCAATAAACTTTCCTATGTTTTTTCCCCTATTCTTCTGAAATCTGAACTAAATAGATAGGTTTCCACTTTCTTTATTCATAACATATTGATTTCCTTCTCTTTCTCCATCTTTTGTTTCAAAACTCAATTTCAGTATGATTTTCTTTAGGCTACCAGAAGACATACCTCAAATATATCAAAACCATAGCCAAGGGAAAACCTAACTCTTAACTCATATAACTCACAATAATGCTATATCATATAGAGAATGACTACACAAATGACAATAAGGAGAAAATAAAGAGATGTTGGCCGATATACTTATTGATGAAGTTACGCCTTCATGCTATGAGGATGATGTAGATACTTTAGAGATTGAGATAGATGATGCAAATAGTGATGGTGAGGAAGTGTCTGATATGTTGGGTTACTTCTAAGTTTTGAAGGTTACATCACCTATAAAATCTAGTAGGATCAAATAATTTTGAACTTTAGTGAAATTATGAATTTGTAATTCAATAATGGAGATTTAAATTAATTATGTAAATGTAAATACGTAGACATTATGAAATGTGATAATAACTCACACACAATTCATTATGTCTGAAGCATGGTTAGTGAAGTGAACATATGTGAGGCTCAATAATTGGGTTGAGATTGCATATATGAGTAGGTTGATTGATAGAAAAATTTGTTGTATAAAGTTATAGATCATGAGTTGTCGAGTGTTTTTATCAAGCGTTGGTAACTAAATACAAACAACTTCTACATGACATGGAGTGAGATAAGTATTACTCTTTACGATGTCCATGAGATCCTTGGTCTTTCGATGGACAACAAGCTTATAGCTTTGATGCGAGAGATAGTTGCTATAAACAAAGAAGATATTTTGAGTGATATGTTAAATATGAGTATCAAAGAAGCAAATTTGGAGAATAAGTTTAGAGCCATTAAGTTCTAAGTGCTCCGAACCAATTTTAAGAGGACACTCATAAACGAGAAGAAAAATTTAATTTATCTGTTGTATTTGGTTAGTTATATACATTATATGAGGATAAGCCTAGAAATAATACCAATAACGGTCGTACAACTATTGACTCACAATATTCAAAGAGTTAGTAGGTATGTTTAGGGTGCAATAACATTACCATACTTGTACAAACAATTAAGAAAACATCTCAAATTGAGGCACAACTTAATGGATGTATTACTATGCTCCGAGTAACAATTTGTACTCTTGTTGGCTTATAAAGTACTTTTATATCATTAGTTATAATAATTCAACAATAAAGTTATATATTGTAATCATATGCATGAATTTGTAAATATTTCTCAGCCTTTAAAGTTAACATGCAACTGAAATGAGTTGATGGAGAACTACGAGTAGGTTGATGGATGGGAAATGTCTATCACATGCATTCTCCTATCGATCGACTTGCTATCTACTATAAACAATTGTATTTAATGACGATATAACAAGTTATTATATTACAACTCTCTTTTATTTTTATATTATACTAAGACTTTGATGTTATACATTTTTATCTTTGTTTTAATGTAATGCAAATTAACAAACAACTATATGGTTATGCGAAGTACTTAGACAATAATTTATATAAATTATCAAGATATCACAGTTGCATTCGGTGCTTGGATATTATAGAATTGTACATGTTAGATCGGGTAGTTTTGACAATTTGACTACCATCAAGGCATCCCACTTGCACCAATAAAGTCATCTATTATAAATAGATCAGCAAAGTCCTATATATATACCGTACAATACTAAGTCATGTGACACCACTTGGGAGGCACAACACTCGTGTTGTTTTGAGCTTGATCATTTTGACATCCCAACAATGTATCCTCATGAGTGCAACAAGTTTTACATGAAATGCATATTCCTCGAAACACATCGATTTATTTTGAGAGATTCCATTAGTCGTTTGAGTTAAGTTCGTCCTCCTCCAGCTAGGCAACATGATACATCATTCATGCAAATAAATTAGTGTTTGTCTATATTATCCTTGTGTTTTATTTTCTCCTGATTTGATGATAAATATTACTCCTAATCACTTTATTCAATCGGTATCTTATTGTCATATGTGACACATTAGCACCAACTTTATAGTACTCAAAGTGCATGTCACGACCTGTTTCGGGTGATCATGTATTACTTGAGTTGTTAGATGCATGTGAGTAGTATTGTTGATAAGCACATTTCTAGATGATATTTGATGAGATGCTAGTAGATGAGAAGGAGGATGCATGAACTTAGGGATCCATGCATTGGGTTTATGTATTATATTTTGGGGTTTTTAGATTTTCTTTTTGTATTTTTTATTACATGTATATATATATATATAAGATTTGTAATGAATGATATTTTGGTTTCTCATTTTTCGCATTAGATAGTCACTGACTAATGCATAATTGGATACAACTTAATTAAAATAAATGAGTTTAAAATAAGTACAATTATAAAATGCAAAGAATATATAATCATCGTCATAAATATAATATATAATATCATTTTCTAGTCCTCTCATGTGTATGTATATCTCAATTCATGTATAGAATGATTGATCTTAATTTTTTATGCTTTCATATCGGTATCATTGTCAAGATGAAAAGATAGAAGGTATGAAGGAGCCATCAATCATGTGCATATGTAAGAACATAAAATACAAGAGAAGACTAGTAGACAAATTGAATATACTAAATGCTTATCTATATAGTATAAAGATATTATCATTAACACTCAAAAATATCATGCTAAATGATAATAACACATGTACCACACATCCCTCATAACTAGCTGCACATAACACGAAGCTAATGGCAGAAATGTATTTGACCCCTTCATAGAGAGAAGCATCAATGTGATTTAGTAGTGATTACTAAACCTATGTCTAGCCTAAACATCCAATAGTTAGTCGGATAAGAGACATTTTTTGTATATACAATACGATGAATAGCAACATCAATACCATCCTCCTCCATAAAAACTTGTGAGTATAGGTTATGCTGACATGTCACTTCCTTCAAGCACTCTCTATGAGCTTCACGCTACCACACCTTTTCCATACCAAAAGTATGTCAATGACTCGATACCAAAATTTTCATCTCGAACAATATTTACTAAGTCATTCACAAATATGCCCATATAATAGGGTATTGTCATCTCATATGACAATCTAAACTCTAGTTGCCCCGAAGTGTTTCTTTCCAATAAAAGACCTAATATAAAAATAAAGAAAGTCGATATTTGAAAGAAGATCACAACTCCCTGATGAGTAATGACCCACTCTCGAAGAGGCCTCATACCCTTCACCACCTGCACGATCATGTCCACACCTTTCTTCTCAAGAGACATGCTTATTTGCATGCTCTCAAGCTGATAAATCCCTATTTATAAATATGTTACATGGTCTCTCTTTACGATTATGAATGAGTGACTCCTATAGGTTGATATACTCGAAACTCAATTGCTTATTTAATATCTTAATAAATTGTCTCGATTTGGATGGTGATTTAGCTTCCTCCAAACAATCTCTATCATAGATGTTACTACATTCTCTCCTATGTAATCATTGGTAAGTGGCATGTCTACTTCCATGTCTAACTTGTATTGATTCACCAAATCCGTAGTTATTGTGATTTAGTGTTAGTGAATGTCATAATAGATGTAACTTGTATCGATTCACTACATTTAACGAGAAGACTGATCTAGTGAACACATGACAACTCATACAAATGTCAAAATACACACTGACAAGTAGTTGGATCTAAACCTATTATCTCAATACAATTGTACTTCCTTACAATCAAGTCATAGAGCATATTGAGATACTCTTTTTTGTAGGTTTGTTACAATATCTTGTGTCATGTCAATGTAATTACTAGTGATGGTTTCAGATTTCTCAAAGGGCTTCTTCAATTTTTTAAATCTGCAACTTTATCAATATTTTCAGAGGGTCTCCGCATTTTGATTATGGACGGATGCAGGGGATAAGGAAGCTAGTCCTAGATAATAAGATTCGTATTGGTTCTTGGAATATCGGAACATTATTGGGTAAGCTAATGGAGGTGGTAGATACTATGATTCGAAGAAAGATTCATATTCTATGTTTACAAGAGACAAAATGGGTTGGGGAAAAAGCAAAGGAGATAGAGGATACATGTTTTAAATTATGGTACTCAGGTAAAGAAAATGCTCGAAACGGAGTAGGTATTATCAAAAATAAAGATTTAAAGGAGAGTGTAGTAAACATACAACGATATGGTGACCGAATCATGACGTTGAAATTAGTGTTAGGAGCAGAGGTTTTGAATATAGTTTGTGCTTACGCACTCCAAGTAGGACTAGAAGATAGTATCAAGACAGTTTTTTGGGAAGAGTTAGATAAGGTGTTTCAAAAGATTCCACAAAGGGAGATGATTTGTTTAGGAGGAGATTTAAATGGACATGTCAGTAAAGAGGCATTAGGATATCAAGGGATTCATGGAAACTTTGGTTTTGGGGATATAAACGAGGAAGGTAGGGAGATTTTAAATTTTGCTATGTCGTTTGATCTCTTTATAGTCAATACAATCGTAAAAAAACGAGATGAACATTTAATTACTTATAAGAGTGGCTTATCACAAACACAAATTGATTACTTTATTTGTAGAAAAAAAGATAGAGCGTGTTGTAAAGATTGTAAGGTAATTCCAAGAGAAAGCTTAACCACCCAACATCGACTTTTAATTATGGATTTACAAATAAAAAAATGAACAAAGAAGAAAAGAGTGCATCGAGCTATTCAGACTAAATGGTGGAACCTCAAAAGCGAGAAAGAAGATATATTTAATCAGAAAGTTCTTCAAGGAGATGTTTGGAATTATGTTGGCACACCCTGTGATATGTGGAACAATATGACTATACATATTAGGAAAGTGGCGAAAGATGTGTTAGGGGTATCTAAAGGAGGTGTACCGGCACAAAAAGAAGCTTGGTGGTGAAGTAGTACAAAATAAAATTAAGGCAAAGAGGGCATGTTACAAATTACATTATGCTAAGAAAACTAGTGAAACTTTAGAAGCTTATAAGAAAGCAAAGAAGGAAGCGAAAAAGGCCGTTAGTGGCTAAGATTTGGGATGACTTATATAAAAAACTCAACTCAAAAGAGGGTGAAAAAGATAATTTTAGGATAGCTAGAGCTAGAGATAAGAAAACTAAAGATCTTAATCATGTTAGATGCATAAAAGACGAGGATAAAAAAATTCTAGTGGCAAATGATGATATAAGAAATAGATGGAAAAACTATTTTTATAATCTTTTTAATGAAAATAAAGATGTTAGTATTAGTTTAAGAGATTTAGCCAAGTCAGAAAAGTATATAAACCACAATTTCTACCGACGTATTCAAAAGAATGAAGTCAAAGAGGCTCTTAAACATATGAAGAGTGGTAAATCGGTAGGACCAGATAATATTCCTATAGAAGTTTGGAAAATACTAGGAGAAATAGGAATCACTTGGCTCACAAGACTATTTAATGAAATATGGAAAAACCAAAAGATGCCCAAGGAATGGAGAGCAAGTACACTTATACCCATATATAAGAACAAGGAAGACATTCAAAATTGTGCGAATTATCGAGGTATCAAGTTAATGAGTTATACTATGAAATTATGGAAAAGAATTATCGAACGTAGATTAAGACAAGTATCAAGTACAATAAAGAACCAATTTAGATTTATGCCAGGCAGACAAGTATCGAACGTAGGTTAAGACAAGTATCAACACCCCGGAATGACTTATGCCCCCTACTTCTATAAGTAACTCTATGACTCCTAAAGGTTTGGATGTGTTTCCATCGTATCCTGTGATCACGATGGAACTCGGGTTTAGAGAGGTCAAGGAGACTCCTATTTTATAGGCTATGTGTAGTGGAAGTATATTTAGACCTCCTCCGCCATCAACCAAACACTTGTCTAAAGGATGGTAATTCAATACCACCTCTATATGCAAGGCTTGGTTATGGTTTTGGTAGGGTTGTTCTAGCTTGTCTTCCGAAAACACAATGGGAGTTTTAGCACAAATGGGTGAGACTAGGAAGTTGAGGGACTTAGGGGTTATGGTTGGGTTAACCTTAGCCTTCTCTAAGATCATTTCTAAAACTTGTTTATGTCTAGGGGATGTTTGGATAAGCTCTAGGATAGACATGTTTATGGGAATCTTAGCAAGGTGATTTTTGAAATCATATGGGGTTAACACATTGTTTTTACCCATTAGATGCGATGCTTTGGGAATGCATGATTTTGAAGGGCCGAGAATAACGACCACTTCCTTGCTAGCATCTTTTGCTAAGTGTGGTGGTTGGTAGATCCTTCCAGACCTAGTGACCTCGTCCACACCTTCTCTATGGCTCGTTCCTAGGTGGCTCTAGCTTGATGCTTGGGAGCACCTCGAATCTCTAATAAGGCTCTAGTTGGGGGCGAGACTCTAAGCGCTCCCCGGATCACTACTTGTTTGGCTTTCTTTATTACGAGCAGTGGTGTGTGACAAGTAGTGCTATCTGGATGCCATGCATGTTCCAAACCATTCAAATGAGAGGAGAGAGTATATACCTGCTTGTCCTTCTCGCTAGTGCTTGCATGGTTGGTGAAGGGTTCCTTGAGTACGGCTTGGGCGGGCTCCGGTTCCTCGGTGACCTGGAGTCGGCCTTGCTCGATCAAGTCCTCTATTTTGTTTAAAAGGGTGTAAAAATGATTTGTATCATGGCCTTTTAGCCTATGATACTTGCAAAACTTGTTTAAAAACTTTCCTTTAGGGGGTGTCCCCTCGGGAACTTCGAGGTGTGTCACCATTCCCTAGGCGAGCAGGAGGTCGAGAACCTCTATGATGGGCTGCCCAAGCGGGGTATACTCCCTCTTTTCAAAAGACCTTTGAACCTTTTTATCCTTTGGTTCAGATTTCGAAGTGCCGGTCGGGCTCGATTCTACTCGGACATTTGCAACTTTTTGGGGTTTTGCCCCATTGTCCGTAGTAGTTGGCCCATAAGTCCCGGGCTTTTCAAAACGGGTTTTTGAAAAATTTTTGCCTTTCCACAAGTCATCCTAGACCCCCTTTTTAATGTTTGCTTCGAATAGGGAAGCTTTCTTGATTAATTTGTGGAAAGTGGAAATTTCATGAAGAGAAAGAAGCATTTTCAGTTCGTGTTTGAAATTCTCAAGGATGAGCATTACGGCACATCCTTCCCAGATGGGCTCTCTTACTTGCCCCAATAAAGACCTCCATCGAACGATGAATGCATGAGCATCCTCGTTCATGGCTTGTTTCATGTCCCTTAGGGTGTTCAAAGTGCGGGTCACTTCCACGTTGTGTGAAAACCTTTGCATGAAACCATTTGCCAACTCTTCAAAAGTGGCAAATTGGCTCAAGTCGTAGGAAGCGATTCACTTGGAAGCGGTTCCCTTAAGGTAGAGGGGGAACCAGTAGATCCACTTAGTCGAGTCTTTTTTCTTTTTGTATGCTCGGTGGGAAAAGAGTTGGAGGTGGGATCTAGGATCCCCCGTCCCGTCATACCGGTGAAAATTCGGTATGTCATCATCGCTATCCGTTTGGTAGTCGGAAGGTAAAAAATCGGATAGAGCGTACAACCTCTTTTCCTTGGCCTGGCCCCTTAGTAGTTGCTGAAGGGCCTTGCGATCTTTCAATGTAAATGACTCGAGTTCTCTGTCCCCCTCCATAGTGGAGGTCTCTTTGGGTTTTCTGGGCTTGTTCGTTTTCTTTCGAGCCCTAGTTTGCTTTTCATGGGATGAGCAGGATTCGACCGCTTCGGCCTCTTATCTGAAAGCGACGATTCTTGTTTCAAATTCTTTCCTCAAGTCTTCTAATGACTCTTTCTTGTTTTTGAAATTCGTTTTTGAAAGTCTTTTGGAAAACTGACTTGACGAGCATGAAGCCCGGCTCGACACCTCATAAGAACCATCCGAACTCGACATGATTTTATGAGCCTTGAAAATACTACACGTGCACAATTTACCAATGTTAAAATACTTTGAAAATTTTCTGAGAGTTTGACTTGTTTGGATTGAAATTCCTAAAGACGCGAGTCCCACCGAGCGTACCATTTCTGTAGACATGAAAATTCTCATTTCAAAGTTTATGAGATAAACTTGAAATGAAACTTTCCACACCTACGCTTGCGCAAGCGTGCCAGCTAGTTCGAAACCAGCAAATGTTTGAAAAATGTAAGACTTTTAGGCGATTGTGTGCAAGCGGGCTCTTTTCACTCAAACCTTCTTGAGCCGATGCTCAAGGGTCGGTGTTGAGCGCTTAGGAATTTCGTTTATACCGCAAATACAACTTCCTTTCACGTGAACTAGTGTTTTTGAAAGAATTGTTGAACTTGTGCACTCGGATTCAATACTTGGAAAAACACAAGCTGCTGAAAACAGAGAATTCTGTTTTCAGAGCTGTTTTCTAAGGGGGATTTAAAGGCGTCACAAACCTCCAAAAATTATCAAAATTACTGTAGCCTTTTTCAAATCTGCATTTGGAGCAGTATTGAATCACAAACAAATAATTGACTCAGACCAACTCACTGACTCAGAACAGTTCTATTTCAGAAATACAGAAACTCAAAGATGAGTCTGTATCTCTCTCCTCAGAACTCCGATTTTGATGATTTTGATGTTCTGGAAAGATATGGATGTTAGCTTTCTAATGCATCAAAAATCAATTAAATTAGACTCCTATGGACAGAGATATGGGACTTTTACCTAACCTCTATTTCAGGAAATCCGACTGTGCAGACAGTGGTGCAGAAATTTGGTCGTTCTTAATCCGCTTTTATTACGTGACTGAGCGGCCCTAAAATCTTGCCAATTTTATATAGAGTGTCCAAATGTATGTGGAACTAGTGTGCCAAATTTTGAGACAATCGGAGCAAGCATCACAAAATTAAAATTGCAGAACCAGACATATGCAAAGATGCAGAAATCTGGTTTTCTGTTTTATGAATATAATGATGCGTAACCCACACGAAATTAAAGTGCAACAACCCTCAAAGCAAATTTGTTGTAATGTAAATGAATGAAAAGTACTTTATAGCTTAGACATAGAGGGGGTTAGAAGTATAGAGGGTATATAGCATCTAGGGAGGGAGAAGCATTAAAGCAAACACTTGGCGTGCATGTGGGTGTATAGTGTTTCATCCACGAAATTGAAATTGCAGCAAAGCTAGATTGTTACAACTCGAGGGAAATGAACTCCATTAATACAACCCCATTTAATGAATTGAATGGAAGAGAAATGAAACTTAGATTAAGTAAGAAAGGTCTTACACGAGTTTTGGAGTGCGAAGGACCGGGTTTCAATGATGAAGCCGACCTTTCTCTTGATGGCCTTCCTTCTCAACTCCCATAAGTTCTCACCTAGCTTCCCCTTCTTCCCACACTAGAGGACGTCCCTCCTTGCTGGAAATTCCTGCAACTAGTCTAGAACACACCACCCAAGGTCTAAAGCTTCTCTCTCCTCTCTTTCCAATATTCCAAGTTATGGAACCCGCCCCCCTCTTGAGCCTTTTTATAGGCCAAGGGGGGTTGGTTCTAGCCTTTTCCATGGGGCGGGTTGGCCTGCCCCTTGGGTCCAATTTGGATCAATTTGATCCAATCACTTAGTGGTGCCCTTGTTGACCTTGGTCCAGCCCATGTGGGTTGGGCCTAGGTGTAGCCGATTTAGCTTGATCCACACGGCTTGGTGTTTGGTGTACCCGACCCAAGCTTGCTTCAATCTTGCTAGTTTGTCCCAACCGTGTAGACGTAGCTAGGTTCTTTTCTTTGATGCTTGGCTGCTCCTTACACTTAATACAAGCCAATCTTAACCGTGTACATTTAGCTAAGTCCTTTTGATTCATAAGTTCAGCCATGCCTTGATTCTTGCTTGGTTCGGCTTCCACCCTTTGCTTTTGAGTTCAGCTTGAAATCTTCTCGAATTGGATGAGCTTGTTACCATGGCCTCGAGTCTTGGTTCCATGTTGGCCCCATCTTGATCGGACAAACTTGGATTTGATCGGTCTTGACCTTCCATTTGGATAAGTTGTTGAATTCAAACTTGATATGCTTCAATCTTCTCTGCTTTTGGGAATCAATCTGAATCTTATTTAACTTGATCCCGTATCTTGATACACTTTATCTTCTTTCCGGGAATCGAGGCCTGGATTGGGTCTTTGCCTGCTTCGAAACTCATGGGCTATTTGGATTTAAAACCTTTATTTTGAAATATTTCCCCAGAAGGCTTAAACTTTAAAATTTGGGGTTTTTGAATTTAAAGGTTCATAAAGGCTTTAAATTGGCTTTCAAAATTTAAGAGTTTTTGAAAATACTTGAAAATTTTTGGGTGTTTACAAATGCCCCTCTTTGGCATTAATCTAACTGCGTTTGGATAATGTCAAAGAAGAAAACACCCTTTTACTCTTCTTTCAGAACCTTTCTCAAGAGCATGGATCATCCGAGTGCCTAACTTTTAAAAATAAGTAAGAGGAGATTTAGAGCTAAAGGGGACTCAATCTGCTATGACCTTTGTCCTAATAGCGATCATGTACTCAATGGTTTGAAATGCATGCATGGGCATGTGTGAAGGGTGTGAGTGATATGCATACGATGATTCTTTTAGAGACTCTTAACATGCAAGGATCGAACTTGGGAGGCTTGTGATGGTCGACTGCCCCAAGTGATCATGGCCCTTATGTGGCTTGATGTTTCCGGGTTTTTACAACTTTCCAAAAGAAAGGAGAAATCCTTTTAGCTTCAATCACCAGGATTTTTAGCTTCTTGTGTTTTCCTTCACTCGAGTCATAATACCTACTACTTGGTAGAGGTTTTTATAGGAAAACTATGAAACATTGCAAAACTCTCCTACTTACACAACAAAGTCTAATTCTCAAACAAAATATGATTCAAATGAATAAATCCTATTCATACTTTAGGATTTTCCTAGATAAAACCTTTCTCCACTGGGATAAGTCATAGGGATAAGAAAAGAATCACCACGGTCCCTTCTGAAGCGTCCCGTGGTTTAAGGCTAAGAAGTGAAAAATTTGCTTTTTTTGAGCTTTTGACAGTTTTTTCTTTTCTTCTTTCACTGAGGGCTTCCTCTTTCTTTTTGGAGGATTTTCTTTTGCTTTTTCCTCTTTCTTTTTCAATCAAAGCACTCTTTTCTGCTTTACTTTTCTTTTTCTTTTGAAGACAAATTTTTGGAGGAGTATCCTCTTTTTCTATTTTGCCAAATTTTCTTTTTTGGGAAGGAGAAGCGAAATGGGGAAAGACTTATCCCAATGGTTTACTCGATTCATCTAAGATCACCCTATTTTGAAATAGCATATACCATTTGGAAATATTTTGCTATTTTGAACAAGGCTCGATTTTGTAAGATGGGGATTTTTGAAATATAACCCATAAATTTTGAAAACTCTACCTTTCATAAGGCCATATTTCCCTTGTTTAGGGTCACACGATCCACCTCTACTTCAATGCCCCTTTGACTCACCATAAAGCCCAAAAGCTTACCAGATTCTACCCCGATACACATTTTTTAGGGTTTAGTTTCACTTTGTAAAGCCTAAGCCTTTCGAAAACGTTTTGCAAAGACTCAATGTGAATAACTCGGGTTTTTTATTTCACCAAAAGGTCATCCACATATACTTCCAAGAGCTCGTGAATTTGATCATGAAAGATAGTAGTCATAACTCTTTGGTATGTGGCACCGGCATTTTTCAAACCAAACGGCATAACTGTGTAACAGTATGTGCCCCAATGTGTAGTAAAAGCAGTTTTTGCCTGATCTTTTGGTGCTAACTTAATTTGATTGTAACCCGAATAGCCATCCATGAAAGAAAACATTTCATGATTTACAGTGCTATCCACTATCAAATCAATATTTGGTAGAGAAAAATTGTCTTTTGGAGTGGCTTTATTCAAATTTCTAAAATCAATGCAAATCCTAATTTTTCCATTGGATTTTCGAACTACAACAATATTTGAAAGTCATTCTGAGTACGCAATGGGTTTTATAAATCCGGCTTTTAAAAGATCTTCTAAACACTCTTTCACTTGTGCGTGCACATCGGGGTGAATCTTTCTAAGCTTTTGCTTTATGGGTTTGGCATTCGGTTCTAGGGGAAGACGATGTTCTACTACCATTGGCTCTAAACCCGGCATGTCTTCGTAGGTCCATGCAAACACGTCTACATATGATTTGAGAAATGTGATGAATGATGTCCTTTCATGCTCATGTAAACATGCACCTATTTTAACATGCTTGGGATTAGACTCACTCCCTAGATTTACTTTCACAAAATCCCCTCCTACGGAATTTGAAGGCTTTTCTAAATCAAGGATTCTATGGAACTCGGGAAGCTCGGAGGTTTGGTCTTCCTCATGGATGAGGGGATCTTCCTCTTTGCTTTGATCGCTCTTGAGAAATTTGGGTTCTATGAAAGTGCTAGGCAAGGCACACGGTTTTGAAACATCTACCACTTTCAAAAGACTAGGGCTTTTCACAAAGACAATGTTTTTGGGTTTTCCAAGATTTTTCGATTTTTTTGGCTTTTTCGAAATTGCTCTTCGGAGATGGAATGTACAAAACCTTGTTTTTGGTATTTTCTCACTTTTCAATTTTTTTGGCTTTTTCTAAACACAAGGAAGGAACAAAAACCACATTCTTTTTGGAATTTTCAAAATTTTCAGTTTTTTTGGCTTTTTGTAAACAAATGAAATGAGGAGAAATGTAAATCACATTCTTTTTGAGATTTTTGAAATTTTCTATTGTTTTTGGGTTTTGTAAATTTTCTAAATGTTTTTGGATTTTGCAAATTTCTAATTTTTTGGGGTTTTTGGATGTGGCAGGGTCTTCCATCAAACCTACAAAGAAAACACCATGCATTAGGCTCTAAATAAGAGGTCAAAGTCATAGGTTTCGGTGTTAGGAGGTTCTAAAGCACCCTTGACCCAAGTGGTCGTAGGTGGAGGTTCGGGTGGTATGGATGGGTCGTAGCCTATCCCATACCGGTTTGGGTTTGGGTTTGACACTATGGATTTAAGACGACCTTGGTTTTGGCTCCCTAGGCCTTGATAAGGCATATAACCCATGTTCAACATCATGTTCCAAGGCTTCTTCAATTTTGAAAATGTTTTATAAAGGGGATGGCCTTGGAACTTGGTGTCGTCCATGTCATGCTCAAACACTTTTATGGACTTGGGAAGGACTTTGGGTAGTTTTGAGATGGTCTTGAGCGGGCTAGCCTTGGGCGGCCCTTCTATGTGCACGACACCTTTTGGTTTGGGATGAGCTACCAAGGGTTCACCTAGTTTTGACTCATGGGTTTTGTCACCTGATAAGCATGAGAAATTTTGTATTCCCTGCATCTAGGGGTGATTCTCTCCTATAATTACCACAACTTGGTTTTGGAGGGGTATTTTTACACACCTATGAAAGGTGGATGGCACAGCCCGCAAGCTTTGTATCCATGGCCTTCCTAGGAGTAGGTTATAATGGGGGTGTATGTCTAAAACATGAAACACCCCGGAATGACTTATGCCCCCTACTTCTATGGGTAACTCTGTGACTCCTAAAGGTTTGGATGCGTTTTCATCGTATCCTATGATCACGATGGAACTCGGGTTTAGAGAGGTCAAGGAGACTCCTATTTTGTAGGCTATGTGTAGTGGAAGTATATTTAGACCTCCTCTGTCATCAACCAAACACTTGTCTAGAGGATGGTGATTCAATACCACCTCTATATGCAAGGCTTTGTTATGGTTTTGGTAGGGTTGTTCTAGCTCATCTTTCGAAAACACAATGGGAGTTTTAGCACAAATGGAGGAGACTAGGAAGGAGAGGGACTCACGGGTTATGGTTGGGTTAACCTTGGCCTTCTCTAAGATCTTTTCTAAAACTTGTCTATGTCTAGGGGATGTTTGGATAAGCTCTAGGATAGAAATGTTTATGGGAATCTTAGCAAGGTGATTTTCGAAATCATATGGGGTTAACACATTGTTTTTACCCATGAGATGCGATGCTTTGGGAATGCATGATTTTGAAGGGTCGAGGATAACGACCACTTCTTTGCTAGCATCTTTTGCTAAGTGTGGTGGTTGGTAGATCCTTCCAGACCTAGTGACCTCGTCCACACCTTCCCTATGACTCGTTCCTAGGTGGGCTCTAGCTTGATGCTTGGGAGCACCTCGAATCTCTAATAAGGCTCTAGCCGGGGGCGAGACTCTAAGTGCTCCCCGTATCACTACTTGTTTGGCTTTCTTTATTACGAGCAGTGGTGTGTGACAAGTAATGCTATCCGGATGCCATGCATGTTCCAAACCATTCAAGTGAGAGGAGAGAGTATATACCTGCTTGTCCTTCTCGCTAGTGCTTGCATGGTTGGTGAAGGGTTTCTTGAGTACAGCTTGGGCAGGCTCCGGTTTCTCGGTGACCTGGAGCCGGCCTTGCTCGATCAAGTCCTCTATTTTGTTTAAAAGGGTGTAGCAGTGATTTGTATCATGGCCTTTGAGCCTATGATACTTGCAAAACTTGTTTAAAAACTTCCCTTTAGGGGGTGTCCCCTCGGGAACTTCGGAGAGTGTCACCATTCCCTGGGCGAGCAGGAGGTCGAGAACCTCTGTGATGGGCTGCCCAAGCGGGGTATACTCCCTCTTTTCAAAAGACCTTTGAACCTTTTTATCCTTTGGTTCAGATTTCGAAGTGCCGGTCGGGCTCGATTCTACTCAGACATTTGCAACTTTTTGGGGTTTTGCCCCATTGTCCGTAGTAGTTGGCCCGTAAGTCCCGGACTTTTCAAAACGGGTTTTTGAAAAAATTTTGCCTTTCCACAAGTCATCCTAGACCCCCTTTTTAATGTTTGCTTCGAATAGGGAAGCCTTCTTGATTAATTTGTGGAAAGTGGAAATTTCATAAAGAGAAAGAAGCATTTTCAGTTCGGGTTTTAAATTCTCAAGAATGAGCATTACGGCACATCCTTCCGAGATGGGCTCTCTTACTTGGCCCAATAAAGACCTCCATCGAACGATGAATGCATGAGCATCCTCGTTCGTGGCTTGTTTCGTGTCCCTTACGGTGTTCAAAGTGGGGGTCACTTCCATGTTGTGTGAAAACCTTTTACAAAAAACCATTTGCCAACTCTTCAAAAGTGGCAAATTGGCTCAAGTCGTAGGAAGCGATTCACTTGGAAGCGGTTCTCTTAAGGGAGAGGGGGAACCAGTAGATCCACTTAGCCGAGTCTTTTTTCTTTTTGTATCCTCGGCGGGAAAAGAGTTGGAGGTGGGATCTAGGATCCCCCATCCCGTCATACCGGTGAAAATTCGGTATGTCATCATCGTTATCTGTTTGGTAGTCGAAAGGTAAAAAATTGGATAGGGCGTACAACCTCTTTTCCTTGGCCTGGCCCCTTAATAGTTGCAGAAGGGCCTTGCGATCTTTCAATGTAAATGACTCGAGCTCTCGGTCCCCCTCCATAGTGGAGGTCTCTTTGGGTTTTCTGGGCTTGCTCGTTTTCTTTCGAGCCCTAGTTTGCTTTCCATGGGATGAGGAGGATTCGACCGCTTTGGCCTCTTGTCTGAAAGCGGCGATTCTTGCTTCAAATTCTTTCCTCAAGTCTTCTAATGACTCTTTCTTGTTTTTGAAATTTGTTTTTGAAAGTCTTGGAAAACTGACTTGACGAGCATGAAGCCCGGCTCGACACCTCATAAGAACCATCCGAACTCGACATGATTTTATGGGCCTTGAAAATCCTACACGTGCACAATTTACCAATGTTAAAATACTTTGAAAATTTTCTGAGAGTTTTACTTGTTTGGATTGAAATTCCTAAAGACGCGAGTCCCACCGGACATACCATTTCTGTAGACATGAAAATTCTCATTTCAAAGTTTATGAGACAAACTTGAAATGAAACTTTCCACACCTACGCTTGCGCAAGCGTGCCAGCTAGTTCGAAACCAGCAAATGTTTGAAAAATGTAAGACTTTTAGGCGATTGTGTGCAAGCGGGCTCTTTTCACTCAAACCTTCTTGAGCCGATGCTCAAGGGTCGGTGTTGAGCACTTAGGAATTTCGTTTATACCGCAAATACAACTCCCTTTCACGTGAACTAGTGTTTTTGAAAGAATTGTTGAACTTGTGCAGTCGGATTCAATACTTGGAAAAACACAAGCTGCTGAAAACAAAGAATTCTGTTTTCAGAGCTATTTTCTAAGGGGGATTTAAAGGCGTCACAGACCTCCAAAAATTATCAAAATTACTGTAGCCTTTTTCAAATCTGCATTTGGAGCAGTATTGAATCACAAACAAATAATTGACTCAAACCAACTCACTGACTCGGAACAGTTCTGTTTCAAAAATACATAAACTCAAAGATGAGTCTGTATCTCTCTGCTCAGAACTCCGATTTTGACGATTTTGATGTTGCTGGAAAGATATGGATGCTAGCTTTCTAATGCATTAAAAATTAATTAAATTAGACTCCTATGGACAGAGATATGGGACTTTTACCCAACCTCTGTTTTAGGAAATCCGACTGTGCAGACAGTGGTGTAGAAATTTGGTTGTTCTTAATCCGCTTTTATTACGTTACTGAGTGGCCCTAAAATCTTGCCAATTTTATATAGAGTGTCCAAATGTGTGTGAAACAATGTGCCAAATTTCGAGACAATCGGAGCAAGCATCACAAAATTAAAATTGCAGAAACAGACATATGCAAAGATGCAGAAATCTGGTTTTCTGTTTTATGAATATAATGATGCGTAACCCACACGAAATTAAAGTGCAACAACCCTCAAAGCAAATTTGTTGTAATGTAAATGAATGAAAAGTACTTTATAGCTTAGACATAGAGGGGGTTAGAAGTATAGAGGGTATATAGCATCTAGGGAGGGAGAAGCATTAAAGCAAACACTTGGCGTGCATGTGGGTGTATAGTGTTTCATCCACGAAATTGAAATTGCAGCAAAGCTAGATTGTTACAACTCGAGGGAAATGAACTCCATTAATACAACCCCATTTAATGAATTGAATGGAAGAGAAATGAAACTTAGATTAAGTAAGAAAGGTCTTACACGAGTTTTGGAGTGCGAAGGACCGGGTTTCAATGATGAAGCCGACCTTTCTCTTGATGGCCTTCCTTCTCAACTCCCATAAGTTCTCACCTAGCTTCCCCTTCTTCCCACACTAGAGGACGTCCCTCCTTGCTGGAAATTCCTGCAACTAGTCTAGAACACACCACCCAAGGTCTAAAGCTTCTCTCTCCTCTCTTTCCAATATTCCAAGTTATGGAACCCGCCCCCCTCTTGAGCCTTTTTATAGGCCAAGGGGGGTTGGTTCTAGCCTTTTCCATGGGGCGGGTTGGCCTGCCCCTTGGGTCCAATTTGGATCAATTTGATCCAATCACTTAGTGGTGCCCTTGTTGACCTTGGTCCAGCCCATGTGGGTTGGGCCTAGGTGTAGCCGATTTAGCTTGATCCACACGGCTTGGTGTTTGGTGTACCCGGCCCAAGCTTGCTTCAATCTTGCTAGTTTGTCCCAGCCGTGTAGACGTAGCTAGGTTCTTTTCTTTGACGCTTGGCTGCTCCTTACACTTAATACAAGCCATTCTTAACCGTGTACATTTAGCTAAGTCCTTTTGATTCATAAGTTCAGCCATGCCTTGATTCTTGCTTGGTTCGGCTTCCACCCTTTGCTTTTGAGTTCAACTTGAAATCTTCTCGAATTGGATGAGCTTGTTACCATGGCCTCGAGTCTTGGTTCCATGTTGGCCCCATCTTGATCGGACAAACATGGATTTGATCGGTCTTGACCTTCCATTTGGATAAGTTGTTGAATTCAAACTTGATATGCTTCAATCTTCTCTGCTTTTGGGAATCAATCTGAATCTTATTTAACTTGATCCCGTATCTTGATACACTTTATCTTCTTTCCGGGAATCGAGGCCTGGATTGTGTCTTTGCCTGCTTCAAAACTCATGGGCTATTTGGATTTAAAACCTTTATTTTGAAATATTTCCCCAGAAGGCTTAAACTTTAAAATTTGGGGTTTTTGAATTTAAAGGTTCATAAAGGCTTTAAATTGGCTTTCAAAATTTAGGAGTTTTTGAAAATACTTGAAAATTTTTGGGTGTTTACAATATATTAACCTTATAAGAGACATGTATGATGGTGCAAAAACATGTGTGAGGACTCATGAAGGAATGACTGACTTCTTTGAAGTTAATATTGGGTTACATCAAGGATCAACTTTAAGTCCATACTTATTTATAATGGTGATGGATGAGTTAACAAAACATATTCAAGATGAAGTACCTTGGTGTATGTTATTTGCAGATGACATTGTATTAGTGGAGGAGTCTAAGGAAAAAGTTAATAGAAAATTGGAGCTATAGAGAGAAACATCAAAAAGCAAAGGCCTGTGACTTAGTAGAACAAAGACAGAATATATGGAATGTAAGTTTGATCATTTGGCTACTTCAGAGGACACAGAAATTAAAATTGGCACACATTGCATTCCCCAAAAGGAAAGTTTTAAATACCTAGGGTCAATTTTTCAAAGTGATGGAAGAATTGATGGAGATGTTACACATAGAATTAATGCTGGTTGGTTAAAATGGAAAGGATCATCAGGTATTCTTTGTGATAAGAAGATACCATTAAAATTAAAAGGTAAATATTATAGAGCAGCAATTAGGCCTGCCATGTTTTATGGTTCTGAGTGTTGGGCAGTTAATCATCAACATGTACAAAAGATGTCTGTGACAGAAATGAAGATGTTGAGATAGATGAGTGGTCATACAAGAAATGACCGTATACATAATGAGGTTATTAGAAACAAATTAGGAGTGACACCAATAGAGGATAAAATGAGAGAACATCGTTTAAGATGGTTTGGACATATAGAAAGAAGATCAAAAGAAGAACCTGTAAGAAGGTTAGAAAAACTAAATTTGGAAAGTATTAAAAGAGGTAGAGGACGACCACAAAAGTGTTGGAAAGAAACAATAAAGAATGATCTAGCTTATTGGGAGTTAATTGCTAACATGGCACACGATAGGGATCTGTGGAAACAAAGAATCCATGTAGCCGACCTCGTCTAGTATGGGAAAAGGCTTAGTTGTTGTTATTGTTGTTGTTGTTGTTGCAACTTGATCAACAAATGTACCAATTTCCAAATTGTATTGAATTACCCACGTGAACTACCGAAAAAACCTTTAAACCTTGTACGTACACTATTAACCATGCCCACCACTTCAAAACAATCATTATATATCCAAAAATCACAAACGATATGAATACTCATTAACAACCAATTTTATATACCTATTTGTTGTATGAGTACCATAATGTCACCCATCAATCCACGCTTAGACAATTTTCTCCTTATATAGGTCTAACTATTATTTTTTAATGTAAAAGATTATGTGAAGGATTTTTTTACTTCAATCCATTATCTCCACTGCTTCTTTATTGCTGCTCTTATATGATACGTGTACGATTTTCCTCCAACTTGCACCAAAGGCATTCACCATATCTTTATTTCTTATCAATTTCACAATCAATGCTTCAATATTTTTTACAATGTGTCATCTACACAAGAAGTGTGTTACATCCAGAAATATGAATTAAATGGCATTCACCAATACCAAATCACAACCACTATATATTACATGATGAAAGTTGTTTAGAGTGCATAACCACAAGGTAAGATATCTTATATCTGAAAAATATAGAGTATATACAATTGTTATAGGCCATATGAGGAACTACATTGAAATCATGAAAGTATGTGCTATCAAACTCTAATACCCATAGAAATACATCTAATAGTTAGATGTGTAAAGACAATATCACTAACAATATATGTATTAGGTATCTTATGATGCCATATGTAATATTGGTGAGAGTCTAAATCATATAATAATTGTTGTAGAATACTTCAAAAACCCTATATTCTTTTATAATTTTTATCCTTATATCGTAAATATGTCTTATCGTACTAACATTTAACTCATCAATCCGCTTTAAATGTATCAAAATATGTTTGGGTTTACAATGACCTTTTGTAAGGTCTTTTATCATATTATGCTAAGATCTACTTAATCTAGTTGCAAGAGCAAGTCCTTCAAGATAAAGCCTAGTGGGTAGTTATATGTCCCATTCACTACATTCAACTTTCAAAAACCATTGCTTGCACGATCTCTTGTCATTAAAAATAGGCACTCTACCTTCTTAGTGCCCATCAACCTATTATTTTCAATATTAATGTTTCTACTTTCTCTATATTTCACTCATTTCACGCCCAAGTCATACCTTACTTATTACACCTTTATTGTTCGAATGAAGAATAACAATAACAATATTATGCTTCCTCCTAAAATTTTTTATATACTCAATAAGTTCATTATAATAGTTGAACACATCATCTGTTGCAAACACGAGTGAATAATCAAGGTCATCACCCTTGCTGTCAAAAATTGTTTCATTTACTTCATCGATCAACCAATCTAAAAATACATCATCTGGTACGACACAATCAATTTCAACTTACTTATCAATGATATAACAAATATTTTAATCAGTCATTGTCTTTTCAAAATCTAGTTCACTATAAGTGCTTTCGCTAGAGTTGTTTGTCATTCTTCAATACATTGAAGGATATAAAATTCAAAGCATATATATAATGAGAAACACGATCCAAACACATCTCTCGTTCAATGGAGACGTGGTATAGGCACATCTTTCATTTTAGAGAGGCGTGACCCACTTGCATCACTCCTTTGAGGGAAACATGACTCAACCACGTCTTGCCTAAAAGAGAGACATAGTTCCACCATATTTTATTGGAAAGCGAGACGTGGGGAACTGTGTCTCTCTTCGGTGAGATGCAATTGTATCATATCTCTCTTAAATGAGAGGTACGTATGGACCACATCTCTTCTAGAAAATATGAAGAGTAATTTTTTGACCCAAAACCATGAAAGATTGTAAAAATAAAAAAACAATGTATAAAACCAACACAAAACTTAATAAGATCACTAAATAGTAGAGAAGAATCAACCTCGTGCATTGAATTCTTCTTCTTTTTCAATCTTCCTCTTCTTTTTTGTAAAGTATAGTCGTGTTCTCCGACTGCAAAAAAAGCAATAATGATAAAAAACGAATGAAATGTCGGTCACTAATATAAAAAGGAGAACATTGACATTGAATGTAGAAGATGGAGAAACTGGTTAGGGATAATTTTGGTATTTTTGAAATTTGAGATACGTGGATAATGAAAAGAGAACACAAATAATAATCCCCTTAAACATCCCTCGAAGATAATGCTCATCAGTGAACAAACAGGTGAGATTTGAGATATCATAATAGACCCGGTAGAGATCCAACTATGAAGGGTAGGTGGTCAAGATGACAGCTTGTTAAAGACGGGTTGGGCCAGCGTTTGTTCGACGTCGAGTCAGACATGAATTGATCTTTAGACTCTATCCGGACCTAAACTTTTATTGCATTGGATCCACTTGGTAATGGGTCCTGATTAGACTTTGAATGTTGGTTGTATTACCAAATGAGCCAAACCGCTTTTTCGACGACCGGCCCTAGATCATCCTGAGTTTATTTCAGCTCCCTCGGGAAGCAAGACAAGATATTGGGTTTAAGTTTGCAAAAGGAGCTGCAAATAACTCAGGCTACAGATCGTCTCTCCACTCTCGTCTTGCACGCAAGACGTGCATGCACACACACACACACACACACACACACACACACACACACACACACATATATTGCAGGCGAGAGAGAGAGATGGTTTGGATCCTTGAATTAAGCACTTTTGTCTCCTCTCTACCTTTTAGTGGCATAAGCATAATAAGATTTATCTTATTTTTTTGAGATACCATTATAACTTTATAAATGACATTAATGCTAAAAAAACAAAGGATTAACACGAGTACCTAGTGTAAGAGGTGTGCCACATCCACTTTTCCATATATGTATGTATATATGTGTGCCGTGGCAGATCCAGGAATTTATTTCAGGTGGGCAAAAAAAGTGTAAAAAATAACATTTAAGCTAAAAAAATGGATGTAACTAAATCTGTGTACTATTGAAGGAAAACAACAAATTGATCATAAGAAAGAAATTAACGATTAAAAATATGGCTAAACCAAAATACATAATTAAAGAGTCATGAATTAAATATTACAATCATCCAACCCCTACTTAGCCCAACACACATATGACATAATGCATAATTGTCTAACAGATATATATATATCAATATGCATTAATATTTTAAGAACTCTAGTCAATCGGTTCTGTTGAGGTGAAAATTAAGAATAAGGCTAACATTGTGAAGTAGTCAAGTAGGTCTGTGATTATAAACCAGAACCACATCTGGTCAGCCAGGTAAAAGGAGCTAGGTGGAACCGTGGAAAGCAGTTTGGGTCAGCAATCCACAACAAACGCAGCACTACGTGCAACGACTTTAAAAGATAAAATATACAGCCTTGTTGAACAAGATTATGATTAACAATGCATAAGACATAAAAATTCCAAACCTAATTATATATCATGAGCAAGAAATATAAATTAATCCTAAAAATTTAATATGCATACAATTAATGGAACCTATTAAAATGCGAAACTAGGATAGAATCAAACCCTTATTCCGACATGGATTATTCAACATAGATTTATGCAAAAAAACTATCAAAGCCCTATTCTATACCATTCATACACCTAAAACTGATTATCACACCTGATTCTATAAGAACCTATGTGGTACTAATTTCCAGTTTCAAATATGATGATGCTGAAGGTAAAGAACAGAGATCCAGTTGATTTCAGAAAAAAGAGATGCAAGCAGGAAAAGAACGACCAAACAGAAACATCCACCGCTACTCAAAACCTAATTTTGGTTGATTGGGTCAGAATCCAGTTTCAAATCTGATTATTGGATATTTGATCTTAAATAACTAATAAAAATTCTACTTAGGTGGTTAAAACTATTTTATTTATGAGCGGCTCTGGGGTACCCTAGCAAGTGGGGTATATATGGTGTGTACGTATGTATAGATATCTGTGCGAGAGAGAGAGAGAGAGAGAGAGAGAGAGAGAGAGAGAGAGAGAGAGAGAGAGAGAGCATGGTAGATCTACCGTGACAATGGAATGACAAAAGTAAAGTCTAAGACGAAGGAAAATGTGTGTGTCAGAATGCTAAACCAATTAGCAATGATGATACATCAATGCTTCAAGAATTCTAAAATGAACATCAAGTTAAGACTAAGTTGAACGAGCATATGTTTCATCTTCTGTTATAAAGAAAGTTAAGTTTTTCAAATTCAACTACCCACACGTCTATCTTCAAAACAGTGAACAATTTACTGCCACTGATCAGATTAGGTAAACCATCTGACAATAGGAAAGAACGAACAAGGCCTTCTCAGAGCTGGGCTGCACAAGAATGCCTGTATTGCCGAACCAAAAAAGGTACTTACAAAAACTTGAACCTGAGCAAGGAAACTAAAGCACTAAACAATACCCTCACATTCTAAGGCCCTTTCCCACACTATTGGGTGGTGTGACTGGTGTCACGAAAAGGTGCGATCCAAGGAGGTCGTGATACCAATAATACTCGAGCGAGCTCGCTTGGCTTCGGCATTTCTGTAAGATCTGGCACACTACTGTGAGCAGACTAGACACTTGAGCCTACCTTCACAGACCTCCATTACTCTTTAGGAGGCATCTGCCTCACTACCCACCTTGCAGTGTCCGTGAAGCTCAAATAAGTGACTGTTAACGTACCCAGTCCAACCGGACAAGGGGCCGACTAGGATCAAGCCGGACCAGGAGCATACAGCCCCCTTGAATATTGGATCAAGTCTATAAAACTCGATCCAAATATGCTTACAATCCAAATCCATAGGGAGAGAGAGTTAGAAATGTTAGAAACCTACTATGCTAAACATTGCTTGATCATCACTGTTGTTCAAACAATCATTCAAACAATGGTGATTCTTGTATCGCATTTAATACAATGGCATATGAGCATGGCTTTGGGGCATCCCCGCCTAGCAACATGCTGCAGATCAAGTCGATATATGTAATAAAAAACCATACATATACATTTATATGTACGTGTGCAGAGGACCAGCACTCTAAAGACCATATAAAATGTGGGCAAGGCTGGCCCACCCTGACCCATATTGACATCTCTAACTGGTAACAGATCTGTTCTAATTTTACGCATTGAGCAACCTAACTAGAACCTACTGATTTATCCATGTAAAGACAAGCCTACAACAGGCAAAAAATTTACATTGGAGTTCTTGTTCCACACACACACACACACACACACACACATATATATATATATATATATATATAGAGAGAGAGAGAGAGAGAGAGCCCTTATGAAGGACATGCATGACGAAGCTGCGTCTGACACGATCGAAACATCAATCTTAGCCTTTCTCAAAACATGCAACGGTCAACCACGCAGACGCAGTTCACATTCGATGTCCTTTTAACTATTCTCGTGCCTGATTATGCCACGACCCTCTACCACAACCATAACTCCGAAATCATACAAGTTTTAATGGAATTCAAAATCCTAGTCAGCAATTTGAATTCTAATCTCACAAGAATCGAAATCACACAACACTATGGTTTGGATACCGCACCAGGACCAGGGCATGGAACCCAAGTCATAGATTTCATTGCCCATCTCCCTGGCAAAATACTCCGGATTCCAAACAAAAGAGCGAAACAACTCTCATCTACTAATTCCGTCTCGCAATAGAATGCCAACCCCAATTTCCCAAGCTACAATCTGGAAATGGAATATTACGAACCACAATTACCTTAACCAAAACTTCCGGGGATACATTTCCTCGTCTCGCAATAGAATGCCAACCCCAATTTCCCAGGCTACAATCTGGAAATGGAATATTACGAACCACAATTACCTTAACCCAAACTTCCGGGGATACATTTCCTTAACCAACAAACAACCGAAATGATTCCAATCTGTGATATTTTCTTGTATCAAACCGTGCAGTTTGCACCTAGTGAAAGCCTTGAGAGCCATGGCACAAAGATGGCGCACCCATCCGATGTCTCCCGTCATTCTCATAATACTATATACCTCTGTCAACGTGGGGATTGACAAAACCTGTCCGGGGATGGTAGCCGACCTACAAAGCTGCCAATAGGAAAAAGAGAAAAAACTGACCCCCAAACACAGCCGAATCTGCACAGACAAACATGTATCTTCGTTGGGTTCCGCCCGTGCCTAACCGGCTGAAAGGGACAGATATTTTCTATCACATGACTGCTTCTCTTTGGCACCTACCCTATACATTCCTTCTATTCAATTTGTGGTATTTGACAAAATTAACCATTGCACAGAAAAAAAATGTAGATAAATCAGTTGGAGACGCAACTCCTCCACACATTCAATCCAAATCAACATGTCTTGATGCTGCATGGCATCCTACTTGAAATATTTTCAGTAGGCTACAAACGAGTTAAGCCGACTCCAGCAGGTCCTCTTCATAGATCACATGTTCTCACACGTGGCTGCTCGTTGGTCAGGTTACCAACTTGTCTACGACGAGCTGTCAATACCACTCGTCAACATAAAAACTTAAGTTTTATGTAATTCATAAAAAAGTTAGACGGCTTCCTATTTTGATGTTAAAAGTAGCAGTTTGGTTTAATCCTTATGGCAAAGCAGTCGAGATAAATCACTTACATGCAAACACCACCCATGAATAAACTATACACGTAAACAAGCCTTAGCTCTTCATAGCTTGGCATGTTCAGGATCACAACCCGAGTTCGCTCACATGCCCCATATTTTAGCTCATATAATTGTATTTACAAGATTTTGGCAGGCAACAAATCAAACAAAACGAGAAAGCACAGTGCGCAAGTTTCATCAAGATTAACTTTCCACACAACCAATGTTAACAAACTCAAGCCTGTAGTTGGTAAACTAATCAAAATAGTTTTTTGGTGCGATTAGTCCCTTTGAGCCCACTAATGGAAAGAGCAAAGAGCACCCTCACAAAAAAGGTACTTCGAAATAAAAGAACAAGAAAACAAAGGTCAACTCTCGGTCCACATTTTAAACCACATTTGTAGCATTTCCTTTCAAATCCATTTGATGCTGCAAAAGCAACACAAAATACATACATAGTAGTTGAAATAGATCCATACCATCTATTGATGATCCAAGCATGAGGAAGAAAATAGCAAAACCCCGGCCTGTTTCCAAATATCTGGCACCAATCAAAAGAATAATCAGTTAGACATATACAAGTAGCAAAGCAAGAGAAACAAAGCGATTTGTTTACAATAATCAATGTTATGAGTTGCATATATAGGTAATATTCATATTTGGATGAATCATGTATGTTCGTTCAAACTTTTAGAAAGAATTAAGTTCTAATCACACCCATAAAATGATAATTACAAATCCTAAAAATGAATAACAAGTATCAGAGCAAAGGCTGCTCATCACTTTAACAGAACAATAAGCATATATAACAATGAACAACTTGCACCAGAGTTTACAGCAAAACAGTGAATCAAAACACAACCACAACATGAATAAACAAAAAAGTCCCTATACGTGGGTCAGATGCAAGCACAAGACATCCCCAGCTGCAAATGCGCATTCTATACTTGGAAAAATCACTCCCAAAACATACCTAACCAAGTGATTGAACACAAAGTTAAAAGACTATTAGGCTAGAATTCTGTACCCAGAAAGCTGAAGCATCTGTTGAGCAAAGGCTACCCAGAAAAAGAAAACAATCACAAAATGAAAATATAAGTAACAAGTAATATACAAGATTAAAAATACAGAATATTTAAGGAAGAGAAACCCCGGTTCTAAAATTTCACCAATCTACTCTCAACACTCTGTTGACGCACTGGTGATACAGTGCAGCACATGCAAGTATGCATGTTTGTGCAACCACATGCACATTTAAGTTAGGCAAAAGTCATTCCTGGTATGTCAGTTTGACAAAAGGGAACGAGGAAACTGCAGAAAAACACGTGACCTAATTCTCCCCCACATGAGAGATTTGACCTAGTCAATCTGATTAGTTGGAGCAGAGAAAATAAGATAACAAGTAATTAGAAGATATAAAACAAGTAATTATTGGGCTGCCCTGAACTTGCAAAGGCAGAGCAAAAAGCAAGAGCAGAATAATGGCAGAACAAACCCAAATCAATTTAGCTTATGAAAATGTTGAGGACTGACGATGGAGCCATCAGAACTCGACCGTCAATAAGCACTTATAATTATGGAATATGTTGAAAAGCGAGACTAACTCAGAACACCAAACAGGATATGGGAAACATAAATGCATCCAAAAAAGGGAAATAAAAAGCGTCACAAAAGCATACCAACAACACTTATTTTGATGGAATATGTTGAAAAGGGAGGAGGCTAACTTAGAACACCAAACAGGATATGAGAAACACATGCATCCAAAAAAGGGAAATAAAAAGACTCACAAAAGCATACCAACAACACTTATTTTGAAAACACAACTGCATAAGAGGGAAATACAAAGCCTCACAAAAGCATGCCAACCTTTGGTGGCATGTTGTGATGACCAAAGAAAAGTATAGCCCAAACATGGTGAGAGGTGAACTTATTTCCCATACATAACTGGGCTGTGACCATGATGTCCTTACTTGCTGGATTAGCATAACAGTCGACAAGGGAATGAAGAGAACAACAGTATGTTAGAAAACGGAATGATGGTTCAAGTTGTTGTCTCACATGCACTTGCTATGCCGGGAAAAGAACCAAGTAAAAGAATGACAATGCAAAACCAAATCATTTTAGACAAGAGAAGAAAAACTTATGGCAATCATTCTTAGGCCACCCTGCATTTGTGAGGCCAGAGAGAAAAACTGAAAGCAAAAGAATTGCAGGGCAAACACATAAATCTAGCTTACGATAATGTTGAGGACTGATGATGGAATCTCATCAGAACTCGGCCGTCAATAAGCACTTAGGATTATAAGGATGGGTTGATAATGGAACATAATTGAGCACATCATACAGAATGCAATGTAGGACAGCATGCTGTCCTTTCAAATTGATTCCTGATATGTAAGCTCAATAACCAAGAATAACTGAAACATGGCAAGTGCATATATGTTGTTCCGGATACCTATTAGTAAACGCACTGATCCAATTCGATGGATTCATGGCATCAGATTAGAAACAAAGACAACCATACATTCATAAAACAAAAGACCGGGTCTACACTTTGACTTGCCATGAACTTGCTCTGCCTGAAAAGGAGCCACAGCAAAACAATGCCAGTGCCAATGTTTTTAAAATCACATTTTTACCCAAACCCTATTTCACTCTAATCCTTTGTTCTCAAAACCCTTTCTCCATCATAGCTTTTGTTGATTTTTATGGAGAGATCGCAACATTAGCGAATTTTTTCACTCAATCCATTTTATCGATTCTAGGGTTTGTGTGAAATCCGTGACATAATCCGTTTCTTCCCATTCCACCCAATTTTTCACTTGAAAAAATTGGGGTTTTCATAGATTTCGTGATTATTGACCTTTCAAAAGCTTTTTTCTTCTTATTGTTTATCTCCTCTTTGCTTAAGGGTTATGATCAAGTCGATCCAACATGAAAGGACAGTAAAATATGAAATTGAGCAAGTATTGAAAAAAGATTATGATTGAGAGAAAGGACAGTAATAGACGGTTGGGATATGTCACAAGACTCAATAATTTGATGATGTTGCTAGAGAGATGTACGGTACAAAATGTTATGATGCAGCCGAAGAGGAAGAAGAGTTGGTTGAGGAAGTAAGAAGGTGAGCTAAGGGAAAGACTGTAGGCTCCAAAGGTAATAACTGTGAAGTTGGTTCTTGTTCCACTCCAGATCTCCTACTCACCCGATGACTACGAGGGGTAGTAGAGGAAGTAGAAGAGATAGTGGGATGATCATTTTTTCCCCACGTATGACTCCTAGAGCTCAACCAAGAGGAAGATCAGCTATGGCTTTAAATAAGGTAATTCATAAAGTAGATATTAAGTGTGCTGATTTTTTTTATAAAAATTGTCTTCCTTTTAATATAGCAAATTCATTTTTTGTTAAATGTATTTCTCTGAAAGTATGAGAGATGTCATTGTTAGTGTGGGATCAAGTTATAGAGTCCCTACATATCATGCTTTGAGGTGTAAATTGTTGCAAAAATTGGGTTGAATTTAGGGAGTCATATAAGGTTAAGAATTGTTCAATTATGGTTGATGATTGGACAGACGGCCAACATAGATCATTGGTAAACTTTTTGATCTATTGTCGCAAAGGGACATTGTTTTTGAAATCATGATTTGTCCATATGAACAAAACTACAAAAAATTTACTCCCTACTGATGAAAAGATTAAGGAAGTGGGTGTTATAAATATTATGTAATTCATTACAGAGAATGTTGTAAATTTCAAAGTTGCTGGTAAGATGCTTCAATCAAACCATCATCTTTAGTGTGGACCCATGTGTTGTACATTACATAGACTTAACGCTTAAGGATTTAGGTGCAATGGATGAAATTAAGGGGACAATTGATGCATGCAAAAATATTATAAAGTTTATTTATAATCACTCTTTTGTATTGTATTTGATGAGAATCAACATTGATAGAAAGGAGTTAATTAAGCCTTCATTGACAAGATTTGCTACTAATGTTATTATTATTCAAAGTTTTGGACATAAAAATACATTTAAAAATATGTTTGTACACGATAAATGGAATTCTATTAGTTGGTTGAGAAAAAAGCAGGGGATTGTTGTAGTAGATGTTTTAAATGTTAACTTTTGAGAAAATTGCAATAAGTTTTTAACGATGGTCGTATATTTGGCTAAGGTAATGAGTATGGTAGACAATAAAGATGGGCATGTTATGCCTTATATTATATATTTATATATGATGCAATGGATAAGGCCAAATTGGAAATATAAGCATACATTGATCACAAGCAATCATTGTTGAAGAATGTTTGAAAGTGTACTAATCCATGATGGAACCAAGAAACAAATCATGATTTGCATGCAACTGCTTATTTTCTTAACCCCTTTATTAGATTTTTTAGATTTTTTCCTAACTTTATAGAGGACAAAAGTTTAAAAAGGATATTAAATGCAATTGATCTTGTGCAAGATTCCTCCGTTCGGTGCAATACCCATTTAGAGTTAAGCAAGTATATACATAGTGTGGAGACTTTGGAAAGCCAATTGCAATCCAGCTCCGCTCCCAAATTGTGGCAAGGTATGATTTGTTTTTATTGATATTTGATAAGTTATCAATTTTTTATTTAATTTTGAATTAATTGACTTTAAGTGTTTCTTGTTATTTTATCTTATTTTAGATGAATGGTTGGTTCGTTTTGGTGAACACATTCACATGAAGAAGAGAAATAGACTAGAGCATGACCATTTAGAGAAATATCATGATTTGGTCTATATAACATATAATATGAAGCTAAGATAAAGGTAACTTGATTTAAGTATTTAAAAATATGTATATTGCTCCTTAGTTCTCCTTAAGTTCTCATTAATAATGATTAATAAGAAAATATAATGTTATCTTATACTTGTATTGTTTCTTTTGTTTTTTTTTTAGACAAATGCAAAGAGATGCAAGAAGGGCAAGGAAGGTGCCATATGACCCGTTAAGCTACGAAAATATTGATATTCTTGATGATTAGGTTGAAAAGGGGAACCTCCTATCAATTTAGATGATGAAAACAGGAGGATGATAGATGCAAAAGCAAAAATTAGAGATGACGGTATGAAAGTTGTTGGATTGGAGGATTCAATTCTAGATGAGGAAGAGGGAGATGATAGTGATGGTGGTGATGATGATGATGTTGGCGACCCTAACATTTAAATAAAAAAATATCATCACCTCATGCAAATTTCGCAAGGCCATAAGTCAGCACATTTTGAATCGTCTCTATAAGCAGTATATCATCAGAAGCATAGAAATTTCATGACAAAATAAATACTGACAATAACTAGATCTGTGTTCCAATAACACAAATACACATGAATGTCCTCCCAAAACTCTAGAATACCCTGAAAATTTTAAGGAGTTCCTACTATCTAGTTCAGGGCTTTTGACCTTCATTAAAATAGCAATAAACCTCAGAGGCCAGGACAAGGTCCACACATCAACTTGAAGAACCCATAAATTGAACAATAGAAGTGTATCTGAGGAGTAGAGAGAAGCCTCACGTGGCAAGCCTTTCCACCATTTACAGATCGCCATGTGAAGCAAGTGATAGTCTAGCGTGACTAGAGAAGGAAAACGTGAACCAAAGGATAAGCAGAACAGTCAACCTAGATAAGTGGATCTATCACATGCACAACCAGGGCCAAAGTAAGACAATGACTAAATCTGAAATAAGAGTTTTCCTTTCTAGAAATCATCTCTGATAGACTGATTTCCATATGGTCGCCCATAACAAAATGGAGCTCAACAACTAAAGGTACAAGGTTGTGACAAGCTGTCATAATAAATAGACCCTGAAGTAAATAACTAGAACGTCTGTCTTAACTCTTAAGTACAACAAATGGCATATACAGAAAAGTAGCAGGACTTACTTGACCTCATTCAGATGGGCTGCATCAAAGCTCAGTTGCATCGAACACCAATTTCGCTTTTCATTACTGTGAACAAGAACACGGAACTAGATCTCTGTGACATTGTTTACCCATAAAGTTCATTTGTAGGGCCTTCATACTTGGCACAATCAAATAGCTAATAGGAGACCTACTTGCTTAGACAACCAAGCTACTGGCAAGTGCAGTTTCACGAGGCTACTGAGTACCTTTAATCGTCAAATGGGACATACCTGGAAGCATTCTTGCTCCAATAGAAACTTAACAAGAGTAAACTTGGGATCACTACAAAATGGCTCCAAATCCTAGAACAGAGAGAACTCTAGAAAAGTGAGCAGCATTACCATGAAAGGACTCGCTCAAAGGAAATAGACACAAATAAAATTTACATAATCGCCAGCCAGTTCCACTAATAGGATGAGCATTACCTAGAACCCACAGATCATATACTAATAATTAAAGACACAAAGTACCACCATTTTAAGAATGATAAGGCAGACGCATAGTAACTTATAGTAACTGTAGCTGGCAGTAGAAAGTAAACCTACATTGAAGAATGCTTCTAGACACTACATGCTATCCGGTGAAAAGATTCTAGACTCTGGCATTATCTTATCACTGCCAATAACACAGAAAGATCAGTTGCCAAGATTCTAGGCACTAGATGCAAGATTCCATCAGCTCCATGGAACCTTCTCGTGTATAGACATAGAAATAAACGCAAATATGACAAAAAGAAAAAGAAAGAATATATTGCCAATCTATGACCAACCAACATGACCGAGCAAGTGAGTGTTAACTATGATGACCACAAATAAAAGTGGATCGGAACTCCAATTAATATTGAATTAGGTTTCCAACAAAATACTTTAAGACTCAGAGACATAATTATCCTACAGTTAGTTCAGCTAGACATACTTAAGAGTCAAGACAATAAAAAGCATGATATACAAAGATGATCCTAAAAGACGGTAAAGACCTAATTGTCTCTCATGAAAAAGCTATTCCTCAGTCACAATCTTTAGGGAGATCTTGTTGAATATTACGACTAATATTCTCACGCTCTTAGGCATTGGTAATCCATACTAGATAGTGTTAGGAAAATTAATTCCAACGTTCAAACTGTATGGCTAGGGGAAGAATGAAGCTACTGAAGGTTGGAACCAAATTTAAGGCATAGACTACGGACTCATCAAAGTATGGTACCATTTACTTGGGAGTGAAGATTACGGAAAATGACTAAGACTGTATGGCAGGGAAAAAAACTGATACTTGTATGCTAAAGACACTAAGAATACATGTCTTCTTCATGGAGGCACTTGGGATTTTCATCTCCATTGTATTTTCACTTTATATATGGGTAAGCATAACGCTGACAAGTACCATATCTTACTTTCTAGAAGACTTCAGCTTGAGAAGAAAACCTAAACATAAAAAATACCAAACAACCGAACTAGTGGACATTTTTCACTGTAACATTTTTGCAACCAAAATGGGCATCCATTACTAAGCCAATGGAACTTGCACAAAACTATTACTTACTCATGACCTCAGCAAAACAAACATCCTAGAAAAATCAGTTCCACGACATGCTTTGGTACTGAGAAGCATAGAATCGAGTACCAGAAACAAACTGTATGAGCCAGTATATTCAAGAAAAGCATTCAAGATCATTAACAAGATTGGTCAAAGTTCTTCACATAACAACACCAGATTCCTTTCTCTCGTTTAGCGTTTGAGTAACAATTGATGTACTCACATGTGCAAGTAACATAATTTAACATATCAACTTAAGCTGCAAAAGCGCTTGTCTCCTCATGAGGATGCACATGACGAACAACTTCAGAGCCTGATTAGTGTAAAATTGCATGTTGTAGCCAACGATAGCATTCTGCAGATATGTGGGTCCCTTGAACCACAAACAGGAAGATTCCATCACACATTCATCGGCGAACATGAGAACGCTGCATGTCATATGCACCCCATGAACCAGTGGGAGGCGCATACTGTGGAGCACTTTCCTGGGAACCCTCAACCTGTCATGCCAAAAAACCAGCTCAGCGCAATTCCAGGTCAATGAATTGGAAGAAGAGAAACATATATCTAAGAAAACACATACAGGATTCATTCGATAACTGGAAGAATAAGCATTCCCTCCATATCCAACTTCAGGGTTCCCATAGTTCCCACCATAAGCAACAACTGAAAACAAGTAAAAAGCAGGAAGAACATAAGGGTTGTTATAAATAAAAGAAAAACCTAGTCAGATTTTACTACCCACGGTCATAAGTGAAATGGCCTGTATTTACCTGGATTTCCAGAAGAAGAAGCACGAGCCCTTTTCTCTGCATTAGCAACCTCAGCACGTAGTTTCTCCACTTCACGAGCCATAGAGATCAAATTCTGCTCCATTGCCTGGCACTGCTCGCCACTGTCAGTATTACTTTTCTTTTCGTACTCTATGGCAGCCCTGTCAATCCATCACGTGTTATCCACATGAAATTCCATAAGAGTACACAAACCTCATAGAATAAAGTAACCCATTCATGTGTTGCAACAACACAACAAAACATGAAAAAGAAATGAACCCTTCGCCAGCAATTTCATTTACTTTGTAAAATCTAAAGGCCACAGAAGTGCATGTATCGACTAGTTAAGGAAACATTGTACCTTGCTCGCTGCAATTCTTGCTTCATGCTTTCTATTTCTTCCTTTATGGCAGGGGCCTGTTGCAAATCTGCAGATGCTCGGGCAAGCTCTTGAGTAAATGCTTGGACTTGTCCAGTCAGTTCTTGCCTCACACCAGTCAATTTCTGGATATCTGCATGGACTTGCATGAGTTCCATCCTCATGGAGTCTGCTGCTTGCAAATCTGATTCCATTTTCATTGACTTCTCATATGCCTCTCTGAGTTGAAAGTCCCTCTCAGCCTGCAGTTTACCAGCTGCATGAGACAAATGATGCAGCTCTTGTTGGGCAGAAGCTAATTCCTGCTTCAAGGCAACATGAGTGGCAGCCAACCTCTGGTTGTCCACAAGAAGTTCTTGAATTTCATGATGCTGAGCAGCAAGCCTCTCTTCCAACAACGCTGGATGAGGGGCTGGTGGTCGAGCACCCCGTCCAAAGGGAATGTCCCTCATGTCTTCAAGAAATGCTGGATGAGGCACGGGGCCAGGACCTCTTCCATACGGCAAATCTTGAACTGATGGAAATCTGTGTGCGTCATCTTTAATTGAACGAGGAGGTATACGGTTTCTTCCCGACATTTTCCTGCTAATTAAACATGAGGAAAGTATAAACCATATTCACAAATACAATATCAAGAAAAGGATCATCCTGGGTGTAAACAATCAAAACAAGAAATAAACAAGGATGAAAGCTGCTGCATGACTTTGAGTTTGACCTTTAATGAGTTTGTTTTTATGCGCATTGAATATGTCCGGCCAGAAAAAAAGCAGATCCCTCAAGGACGTTCACAACCAAAGGGATCAAAGGAAAAGGTCAGAAAGAAGGAAGACAACTAAAAGCCAAGTCCGATTTGAAAACCAACAGTATGGCGCTCATAGCATCAGCCTCCTGTTGATGCACATACCCTCTTACTGCAGGGTGCTGAAAGGCATCCATCCAACACCAGTGTGTGTGCAATCCTTTATTTCTTGAGAAAGCCATGCAATTCTGCACAAGGTTAAACTTCATCCAGCACCCATCTTCCATTCATTTATCACCAGTTAGAAGGCATTTTGCATGCCACTGATCCAAACTTATGTGTACTAACTCGTATGAACTAGAGATTGAGAGAGAACCTAAGGGTGTGCCTGGATAGATCCCCAAGGACTAACTTGACAATGAAAACAAGTATTTCTGAAAAGTATTGAAAATTCACGTCCATCTTATAACCGCACACATAATGGTCCATGTTTACAGTCTTCATGGACTGTGTTATCAATGCTAATTGCTAGGGTTCTCAGCTTGTGGAGGAATCGAAATTTCTATATGAAGAAACAAGTAATCTAATCGAAGAATTTGCAGGAACGAGAATTGAAACAAATTGTTAAAGTGAAAAGAGAAATTAAAATTTAAGTTAGAAGGTAAATCAAATTCTCACCCCTTCAACCTTCATGCAACCCAACACACCCATAAAAGTTGAACGCAAAATAGAAAAGTAACCAAGACAAGTAGACTTGACCTAGAATACCCCATACAAACTACCATAATAATGAACACTGATAACATGGTACCACTATTAGCTACTATTTCACACCATACTCACTGCAAACAAAGAACCATTCACCATTTCTTTTACTGCCATTTCATTTGAAGCGCATCTATTACAGCCTGACGAACAAACGTACGAGAAAACAGCGTCGCTCTCCCATAATTTCCCTCCATATTTTCTCTGCATGACTAACAACCTTAAGAACACTAAATCTCCGTCGATTCTACCGACATCCCACATCTTGTTCACTCCCAAACGCCAAACACGGGGAAATCCCATTAAAATCTACATATCGTGATAAAGGAGAAACAGATTAACATCCAGAAGAAGAATGCCACTAGATAAATTACTATCCGGTAGACCCTCAATAAGAAACTGACTGATTAGGACCAAAATAAGCAAAGAAAACCTAAAATGAATATGAAGAACATCCCTGAAATCCGCATAATCCGTTGCATGGACTAAATTCTCGCTATTGAAACTCAAAATAAGGCAACAAGTAGGTAAAAACTAAAACGGCTAACCTAATCCTCCTACTGCGACTTCCAAACAGAAGAAAGGATGAATGAGAAGAAAGGTAAGAGACGACCGCACGGTGCAGAGATAAAGGAGAGAAGAAAAACGTACACTAAAAAGACGGAGACGAGAAACCCTAGTTCCCTTTGTTCTCTCTCCCGCCGCACGATGGAGAGAGAAGAGCGACGCCTCCGAGTTAATTTAAAACCCTAGAGACGTCGCAATTGGTTTTATGGTGACTCCGACCGAGTATAGCCGGTGAAGAGCCGAGCTGCCTATTTGGAAGATTACACCCATGTCCTAGGGATGCTGACCCGACCCAACGCAGTTCTTTCTTTCTTTACGAACGAGTATGGTTGATGATCTTTTCAACATTCTCCAACTTAAGCTAATTTTATCAAGTAGTTTAAATTTTTTTTAAATTTTAGTAAATAATTATGAGTTTAAATTCGTATTTAGGAAGGTTCATGGGGCCGGGATCTTTCCTCATTTGAGAACATTGTCTCCATTCCCGTCTTGATTCTCGTGACGGGACCAAAACTGCTCCATCTTCATCTCCATGTCTCCATGAAGATCTATTGAAAAAAAATGCTTAAACATAAGTTATCTCACTTATACATGTAAAATGAAACATAATTTATGTAAAATCACTTATACATATAAAATGAAATATAATTTATATAAAATAAATTTAAATTGAAACATATTTTTATGAATAAAATGTAAAGAATGGCAATGAGTTCACGAATTCAGAAAAGAAGTAAATTTTTTATTTATTTTATAATTTATCTTATTTTAAATTTAAACTAACTTTCTAGAATCAGTTAGATGAATTGTTGGCAGGGCGAGAACATCCTATCCCCATTCCCACCCCAATTCCGGTTAGAAATTTCCTTACTCTCCTTATCCTTGTCCTCGTCGCATTCCCGTTTTCACTCCTCAAATCCGTCTAGTTTAAGACGGGTCCCTGCACCAAAGATCCCCTCTCCATGAACATCCTTAATTGTATTTACCCTTGTTAATCGTAAACATGTAAGAGGACATGATAAAAGCGAGAATAAAGTATCGGGTTTTTAGATAAAGACTTGATTGCTTTGATAGGGCTAACCACATCTCTTCGAGAAGTTTTAATCACTCGATTGGCATGCCCAATTTGTTGAAAAATAATAGGCCAGTACTACCTTCACTCTCCGTCTCTAATGACCAAGTCTTGAGAGAAGCAACCAGCATAATTGGGTGAGAGACAACATAGGGCAGAGCAGAAGAAAGCAACACGGTTTGTGAGTATCGCCTCCCAGCTGTTTATTAATGTAACTGAACGACTGGATGGTTGCAGTAGCATGTTCATTTCTAGAGGGCTTCCTGATGTTGTTGACCCAAATTCCTCTTTAGACACACAATTGATGTTTCTTTTTTGGAAATGCGAACAAGGTCTAGGTGGTTGGTAAAGATAAATTGAACATGATACAGGCATATCCATTGCACCACTAGAACAACAACTAAGCCTTTTCTCATACTAGATGGGGTCGCCTACATGGATTCTTTGTTTCCATAGATCCCTATTGTGTGTCATGTTAGCAGTTAACTCCCAATAAGCTAGATCATTCTTTATTGTTTCTTTCCAACACTTCTGTGGTCGTTCTCTACCTCTTTTGATACTTTCCAAATTTAGTTTTTCTAACCTTTTTACAGGTTCTTCTTTTGATCTTCTTTCTATATGTTCAAACCATCTTAAACGATGTTATCTTGTTTTATCCTCTATTGGTGTCACTCTTAATTTGTTTCTAATAACCTCATTATGGATACGGTCTTTTCTAATGAGGTTATTAGAAACAAATTAGGAGTGGCACCAATAGAGGATAAAAAATGTTTGAGGAACACAAAAAATTGGAAAGAGCAACACAAAAAAATTGTTACCCATAGCAAATGTTTGAGGAACGAAAGAAGTCGTGACGGTGAAGGGTGTTATAAACGGATGAAATTCTGTTTTATCTTTGAAAAACTTGTGATTGATGTGGAGCCATCTCCAAAATGTGAGATTTTATCTGGAAAAATAGGGTTTATTTCCGATTCAAGTGGAGAAAGAGGAAGATATATGTTTGACCATGCGGTATGGCATCTCAAAACTAAAGGGGAGAATGCTTCTCGTTAATCGATGAACTCTCGGCCAGGACTACCGACTAGAGGTCACATCTACAACTGATTGACATAAACCCTTGCCTTTGGCACGAGGCTTTCTTCTTCATACTGAAGGCACATACCTTACAATGGATGAAACTACAAAAAAAACCAACAACGTTCGACACTTTTACGCATTTGTATAGAAGTCCCTAGAAGTCATATTCTGCTTACTGAGATTCAGCCAGAAGTAGATGATGAGCAATGCTTTCTTTTGCATACAGAAATTGAAGCTTGAAACTCCACGCAGTCAAGCAATTGGGAGAAGAGGGAATCAACTGGCACATTTTGAATTCAATGAGTATATACTCGATTATGGGTTATTGGAAATCCTAATCAGTGGATCCTACTATACCTGATCTAACTAACAAAGGTTCCCACTTTATTGCAAGTAGAATAGACAGAGCTCTAGGATCCTCAGAGTGGCTACGTGAATTCCCCGCTTCTTGGGCCAAGACACTACCACACACATTATTAGACCATAATGGCCTACACATCCCATGTGCTATTCATGATATACAATGACAACTTAAACAATTACAAGTGCATGTAACGATATAGTAGATTTCTGAGAATCAGACTGTGTATCCTAACTACCATTGAAATCACACGTACAAAAGAACACTCGATGTGCATAGGAATGAACATTAAGTTATAGATACTCCTACGAAAGCAAGGAAACTAGTAGAAAAGTAAGAATTGTGGTTGTAGTCTGTGATCTCTCAAGTCTTCATTACAATCACTATTTATAGGCCTCCATTGAGAGATCAAAGAATGGATACGTCTTTCCTAGACATGACTCCCAATAACTTCCTTATTATGAAAACCACTCAGGTATACAAGTGAGTGCTGCCAAATTAGTGTTCTTGTCTTCTCATCACCAAGAAATAGAGCTAGACAACTTCAATTCGATTGTGGATGGCCAAACAAACAATTTCCGATATGGTATCTAGGCTTATCACTCTTTAGTGGGTGGATAACTTCTCAACTATGCCAAGTAATAATCACTAATATGTAGAACCAACTTGAAGCTTAGTCTTCTCAAGTTATGTCTCTTGCAAGATGGATTGTTATGATTAAGTCAATATTTTGTGTAACTTCACTTTATTGGACGTAGGCATTCTACATTTCCTAAAACTGGCCTACAACAAATTGAAGCTAACATATTGAACTTCTTCTAGTCTGGATCTCGAAATTGCAAGACACTTCACTTATTAACTTGGAAACAAGTTTACAAACTCACTTAAGAAAGAGATTTTGAGATTCAGAAACTGGAAGATGTCAAAAAAGTGATATCACCAAAAGTTGAAAAGCGTCAACAAAATTCAAAGATCCTTAGACCAACTTGGTGCAAACGTAAATTCCTACATACAAATAGTTTTTGGTTTTATTGGAAGTATACTACTACTTCGTGGGGATAGAAATCTGTTATGAAAGGAATAATGATGATGGTTGATATAACAACTTAGATAATTGGTAGTGGAGAACACATTGAATTTTGGTCTTACTCATGATATGAACACGAACCTACAGCTCCAAGGATTAAAACTTTTGTTACTAAAGAGTGACTCCAAGCATTACGGAAAGTTTCTATCAAGGATTCCATTACAAATATCTCCAATTACCAACAACAACACATGCATAATATCCCACAAGGAATCCACGAGGCATGGGCAAACTCAAATGAGATTGGAAGGGACCACCTAAGGTGACTTGAAAAAACCCAGTTCACCTCTTCAGAGGGTTGGGAGGAAACTTGGGAAATGAGTGCTCCCTCTTAGACTCCATATAGTCTGGTGTAAAGGTTACTCCTCTCGAGTGGTCTACACATTGTGGCTTGCGATAGAAGAGAGAATACTAATGAAATAACGGCTATTATAGATGGGTGTGGATGTAGAAGGATCTTGTGTTATGAAAACAACCACTACAAACAACTAGACCAAATAAAAACTAAATGATAATAGCTAAAGAATGCATGAATGATCTCAATGCAAATGATAATTCGTCGACTATGAGGAAAAAAATATGCTGTTGCATAAGTAAGAAAATCATTCTTTTCAATAGTTAAGGAAAGATATCTTGCTCTGCATAAAAGAACACAGCTAATTGGCACTCCAACGATCTTCTCATCCAGCGAAGTATATGTGGTTATTCATTTACGAATGGATTCCTCCCTCCAAAGAATGGATTAAGTTAGCCCTATATTCAGAAAGAGGCAATGACTGACAAGTATGTTATACCGTTAGAGATTGATGGATAACAAAAACACACAACAGCCATAAGCTGAAATAGGGTTGGTAGAGTCAAGTATTAGGGGAATGCAAATATATCAAGATCATTATAGAATCCTCTCAGATCAACGTGGTTAGAACAATCATTATGAAGCTCCAAGGTAACATTTCTTGCATCAATGTAGATAATTCCAAAATAAAATTTATTTAGAACTTTGTGTGGTTTCAAAAGGAACAAAATTCTGCATCTTTTTGCATGCTTGAGCTCCTTAGGCAACTCCTTTTGGTGGGAGGATAAACCACCAAATCGGTAGCCCCGTATAACTACTATAGAGAACTTGGTGCAACTACGGGGGCAAAAGAATAATCAAGCAGTGATGGAGTATCACCTGGCACTTGGCAGGTGGTAGTGAGGCAACTAGGGGAAAGATAAATCTGATCTTGCATGAACACTAGCCTGAACTTAAAACTAAAACTCTAGTTGTTAGATAGAGCATGAGATTTGTCCAGATATAGCACTCCCAGCATATACTAATATGTTGTTAGAATTTCTGTGACGATTGGGCTCCATTGCAACGTGGCTGGTTCAACTCTCAATTTCTGTTACCGAAGAGAATGATGATAGGGCATGGGTCAATCAACACCAGGACTACATTGTGCAGAGACATGTCTTTCTAAGCTTATTTTACAGGTATTGAAGTCAGTGCTCCAAGCTTGGAATATAAGGGTTGGAAAGAATTGCTTGAAATGGAGAGCAAAGGAAATTTTAACATCTCGTTTCGGTGTTAAGAGGACAACTTGCAATAGCCTGCAGTAATCATTGGAGAAGTTGCAGACGAAAAGAGGAGAAAGACAAACTGGTCGCTCTGAGGTAGGGATGGCAATTTCTACCCTCCCTGTGGGTACCCACCCCGCCCCGCTATATTTATTCAACCACATCACCATGAGTTCGCCTCCAACCATAACATAATTGACAGATTCAAGATGCACTTCGGTAAGTGAAGGGAGTTCAAATATATATTGGCTTCACCCGGAAGGTTATGAATTGATTAATAAGTCCAATCCCAATATCTTGATTTCTGATTACAATACATCATAGACCTAGATATACATCCTTTGCTAATATATATATTTATTTATAAATATTTTACATAATATATGTTTATATTTTTCATATAAATATTACTATATATGCCTAATACCTTTTAGTTTATTAATATAAAATAACATTAAAAAGTTATATTTATGTAGAATATATAATCCTTAAATTTTTTTTTATAGGTTGAAGTGGGGCGGGACAGGGTCGGGTTGTAACAAAAATGTGAGGGGCGGGTGCGGGTTTGATTTCCCAAGACCCATGGGGCAGGGTGTATAAAGTTGATCCTAGGGAGGCCACCTGCACCACCCCGCCTGTTGATATGCCTTCTTGCATGTGCGAGAAAGAACTTATCTTTATAGTCAGAGAAAAGGTAATGAAGCGGGTGATTAACTCTATAAGCACATCAAGATGTGTGGATGATTGTAGTTGGATCCCACCTCTAAGGGGATGTATGAAACCCTTTTTTCAGCAAGTGCAACATGAAGTGGCAGGTAAGATACACTGTTAGATTGCATTCAAATGTCGACATTAAGGCCGCCTGGTTGACAGATTCTATTGAAGGCACTATGAATGCGCGGGACTGGTGGGGGCAAATTCTCTTAGAGTGCAACTTTCCAAGAGTATGTGTTGAATCATCAAGGCCAGAGCTGGTGGCAGCGATTAACAGAGCCTGGCACAGAAGGCCCAGCAGAACTCGTTATGGAACTCAAGACAGCAGCAAGTTTTCAATTCGTGGGCTGAAAGCTGCTGGGATTGAAGTGGTGACCTTTTAATATAAAACTAATGCTGCAAGTTACATTCAGACACAGAATTAGTGCGGGATTACCGTTTTTGTACATAATACAGTTCAAAACAAATTAAGTCTATATACATCTTACTAATCCAAAAAAAAAGTCTTGAGAGAAGCAACTTGCAAAATGATAATGTCCGTTACTATCTCTTGTCGTGTAGGCAATGCGTCAGTGACAGTTAGAATAGCTTGCCACACTTATCTTTAGGGAGCTTTTTTTGGAAGATATCGAGCAGTTAAAATTTAAAGTACCAAATCCGCACGGTCGAAGCCAAGATTTTTATCATAGGGGGTCGAGAGTAAGTTAATTCAAATAAAGATGAAATCTATCATAGATGTAACCACTCATAATTTGAAATAACCTTAGTACATAAAATGAAGCCACCATTAATTTCAGGTTTGATATCACCCGCTCATCAAGCACACCTATGATCCACAAGCTTTTATCATAGGGGGTCGAGAGTAAATTACGTCATTCTTTATTGTTTCTTTCCAACACTTTGTGGTCGTTCTCTACCTCTTTTATTGGTTCAAATTGTATATAACAAGTACTAAATTCATATCCACTATCGAGTTTACAACTAGCAAGAGTTTTTCTTTTTCGCTCCAAATTAAGGAGTGCAAAGAGGGCAGAAGCGCAAGGTTCAAACAGTACGATAGAGGTTGCTTGTAACGGATCAGGCGGTTTGGATCCGAGCTTGATGAGATCCAAACCCGCTCGGATATGAGAGTAGTAACGCTCATGCGTTACTGCACAAAGACAGCAATGGCATCCTCATTGTTGTTAGTGCCAGACATTTATCGGATTTTGAAGGCCTTCAAAGGGCCTCTATGGTGGGCAGGCGGATGGCCTAGTGTCGAGCAGCCTCAGGAGAAGACACACAAGCCGAAAAACGTGGAAGAATCGGTTGGAATTCGATGAGTTTACCTATTTTTCAAATTTTCATTTTTTTTTATTCTTCATGAAAAACTTATTGATAATCATCATTTTGGGCTTGGATTGAAGCATTGATGTAGAACAAAGTGTTTTCGCAGGTTTGGGTAAGTCGGGGGTGTCGATTTGGTCGGGAAACGGTTTCAATTCGCCATATTTTTTATTTTCTACAACTTATCCTTTTCATTTACGTTTTCCGACGAATCGCCATCGTCGATGGTTGTTCTTGGGCTTGGTCAAAAGAGGACAGGTAGACGAAGAGTGGGTCACCATCGTCGGCCTTAAGTGTCACCGAAAACCGGCGAAATCAACACTGGAAAACCATAGGAACCGACCCTTTTGGGCGTGTCTCTGGTTTTCGTGTTGTGTAGTGTGTCCTGTCCGAAATGTCATGAACTGACACTAATTCATGTCGTGTCCTCGTGTTACATATTAAGAACCAGTTCTATGTCAAAACAGGTTTTGTGTCGGGTTTTGTGATAGAAACGGGTCAGGTTTGGGTCGTGTTTAAAATGTGTTTCTAGGTTAGAAACAGGACCCATGTCAGTAGTTAGAGGTTCTGTATTGACACAGTGACATAGGCTACCTACTGTGCCACTCAATTTGGATCAGATATGGATCTAGGTGTCAGTTTGGATCTCGGTAGCTTAAACGGATCTAGATTGGGTTTTGGGTGATTTTAGGGTCATTTGAGATTCGATTTGGATACAATTTGTTGAGTTAAATTCGTAGTTAAATAAAATTTAATGTTTTAATTATTTATAATTGTTTAGAGATTAAAATTGGAGGATTTGGTGGTGATAAGAGTGGTCCAGTGGCTCGGAGACTAGATCTTAACGCTCCTTCAGGTAGGGGGTTATGCATTCTTTTATAGAACCATGCTAGAAGTGATTTTACTTATTTTAGATAGATTTAAATGTGCATGTTTCATAAATATTTTATTGATATTTATGAAATATTATTTACAATTATGGGTTATTTGATATGCTTTTCAAATAGAACATGTTTATGACATTGATCGATAAAGAGCATGTTTTGATATGCATGTGTTGTATGAATATGGTATTTAAATATTGTTTAAATGTTGTATGGATTTGGCTTTGGATATTCGTAGATCTGGATATGATTTGTGAATGTGATGAACTGTAAATGGTTTTAGAAATGTAATGATGTGTGAATATACGAGTCGTACTTGTGTGAGTTGTGTGGAGTCTCTAGAGACTTGCAAGTCCCTCGAAAGATCCGACTTGGGGTACATAAGGTATTTTTATGTGATAATAAAATTTTAGTAGGTTGGTTAAAATAGAGAGGTACATAAGACATTTTTATGTGATAATAAAATTTTATTAAAATTGAAAGGTAAATATTATAAAAAGCAATTAGTCCTGCTATGTTTTTTTGGTAGTAGTTAATCATTAATATTTATAAAGATGCAGAGATATTGAGATGAATGAATGATCACACGAGGAAAAGACCGTATATAATTAGAAACAAATTGATAGTTGTACCAATAGATGATAAAATGGGAGAAAATCATTTAAAAATAGTTTGAACACATACAAAGATGGTCAAAAGAAGTTTAAATAAAAAATTATTAAACTAAATTGTAAAAATATTAATAGAGGAAGAAGAAAACCACAAAATTGTTGGAACTTGATGTGCAATATATTACTGAGTAGGGTGAACCTTGCAACTTTTGATCAAGTCCTGTTAGAAACTAATTTGTGTATGTACCTTCTTAAAACTTGGGATATATATATTTACACCCTCTTTATAACAAATTCTAACATGAGTATCATTTTTTTTATATTTTGTGGGATTTATTTGCGAATAAAAGATTATTAATCTTCCATTGACCCGTCAGTTGATTATTTATTCAATTTTGAAAAATTTTGTACGAATCAATTCAGAAACTGATTCTCATGGTTGCTTACGGCTATAGCTGCACCGGGTTCAGCTCAATTTTGGTGGGCTCACTCTTGTAGACTCATTTTGGTTTGGTGTTAAGCTTGGACTAACGGGGCATACAGGTTTTGGATCTTTTTAAGGGTTTTTTTTATTACGAGGCCTAAGACTATGAAACAATGTGAGCATAGACAAGCAGTAAAACGCGATAAAACCCTTCTTTTTACCAAAATTAGAGGCCCACCCCTCCTCAGTTCAATGGTCTCGGTTGGCCTTACAATCAAACAAGCCTTAAGATTTGATAGCCCCCTGCATAAGGTAGTTTAGACCTCATCTAGGTTCATTTGAAAGCATATACAACACAATCATTTTAACTAGACATGTTCAGTTCCAGTTACTATTCTGGAACCGCTGGTTTCAGAGTATTTCTGGTTTGAGTTCCAAACCACTCAACACTAGTAATTTTATTAAAAAAATAAGTGATTATAAAAAATTTAAAACTGAAACTAGTAGTTTGAAACAGTCTGTTCTTGTTTGAAACAATCAAGATGCACTTCGGTAAGTGAAGAGAGTTCAAATATATATTGGTTGCACCCCGAAGGTTATGAATTGATTAATAAGTCTAATCCCAATATCTTGACTTCTGATGGCAATACATCATATCATAGACCTGGATATACATCCTTTGCTAATATATATATATATATATTTATTTATAAATATTTTACATAATATATGTTTATATGTATGTATTTTTCATATAAATATAACTATATAAGCCTAATACCTTTTAGTTTATTAATATAAAATAACATTAAAAAGTTATATTTATGTAGAATATATAATCCTTAAATTTGTTTTTATAGGTTGAAGTGGGGCGGGACAGGGTCGGGTTGTAACAAAAATGTGAGGGGTAGGTGCGGGTTTGATTTCCCAAGAGCCATGGGGCGGGATGTAAAAAGTGGATCCTAGGGCAGCCACCTGCACCACCCCGCCTGTTTCCATCACTCTGAGTGTCACACCCGCTCGAGTCGCGACCATGACTTGGCCCGATGTCACGTGGCCACTTTTTGCGCAGGCGTGATGGTAAGCAATAACCGAATACAATACTAATTTCATTCAAACTCAATGAAATAAATATTTATATCAAAGTTCTAAACAATTCACCCAAAATGGTGCGGGGCACACCTAACAGTAACCCCGAATAAGAAGACTTTCTAAATAGTTCAATACTTATCATACCATCCAAAATATAGAAATGTTGCTCTATCCAACTTTTACTCTGCTTTGTGTGCCTTCGAAGTGCTTGCTTCAGGATGAGCTGTAAAATAATAGAGTGAGCTCCTATACATGCTCAGTAGGGAGGTTAAACGTCTTTAAACAGAAGTCATACTAAAAGCATGCATCATTTCACAATCATTTCATAACAAAGCACAATTTCACCTTTAAATCATTATCTCAAATTCATACGCACACACTCACACACGCATACACACATCATTAGTTACGATAATTACAGACCATACTGTGTCTCCCCCAAAGGCCATAGGAGTCGTCTGATCCTCCATAATGTGATATCGATAACCCCGTCCACGACGGTAACCACGCCGACTCTCATGCTAGAGTGTTCGAGAACACACCTTGTATTCGTCCCAAATTAGATCTTCTGAGGGACCTGCAGGTCTCTAGAGACCACACACAACTCATACATGTACAACTCGTATATTCACACATCATTACATTTCTAAAATCAATTACAGTTAATCACATTCACAAATCATATCCAGATCCATGAATATCCAAAACCAAATCCATATTCATACAACATTTAAATACCATATTCATACAACACATGCATATCAAAACATTCTCTTTATCAATCAATGTCATAAACATGTTCTATTTGAAAAGCATATCAAATAACCCATAATTGTAAATAACATTTTATAAACATCAATAAAATATTTATCAAACATACCCATTTAAATCTATATAAAATAATTAAAATCACTTCTAGCATGGTTCTGTAAAAGAATGCCCCCTACTTGAAGGAGCGCTAAGATCTAGTCCCCAAGCAGTTTGGTCACTCTTATCACCACCAAATCCTTCAATTTTAATCTCTAAATAATTATAAATAATTAAAATATTAAAATTTATTTAACTACGAATCTAACGCAACAAACCATATCCAAATCAGATCTCAAATGACCCTAAAATCACCCAAAACCCAATCTAGATTCATTTAAGCTACTCGAGATCCAAACTCATACTTAGATCCATATCTGATCCAAATTGAGTGATACAATAGGTAGCCTGTGTCACTGTGTCAACATAGAACCTATAACTACTGACATAGTTCCTATTTCTAACCTCAAAACTCATTTCAAGACACGACCCAAACTTAACCCGTTTCCGACACAGAACTGGTTCTTAACATACGACATGAAGACACGACACAAATCACTGTCGACTCATGACATTCGAACACGACATTGCCATATTCGACACGGCACGACACGAAAACCAGGGACACGCCCAAAAGGGTCGGTTCCCACAATTTTCTGGGGTTGATTTCATCGGTTTTCGGCAATGATTAAGGCTGACGATGGTCTCAACCGATCGCCTATGCCTCCTCTTCCAACCCAATCACAATTTTCTGGGGTTGATTTCATCGGTTTTCTGCGGTGTCGTTTTGGCAGAAAAAGTTATAAAAAACAATATCTCGGATTTGAGAAAAATTTCATGAATATACGCTTGTTTTGAGCCATTTTTCGCGTATTAAGGCTTCTTTTCGAAGGTTTAGCATGAACCAAACAAAAGCCCTATGATCTAACTTGGTTTTAGCAACTAAAAATGATTTTTTTATAAAAGCAAAATCAAGGGTTTTCTTACCGGATTCCGACCAACATCGACGTTTTTCGGCTCGTGCGACTCCTCCCAAGACCTCTCCCTAGCAAGTCGCCACTGCTCTGCCTCTTACACGGCCTGGCCAGGCACAGAATTAGTGCGGGATTGCCATTTTTGTACATAATACAGTTCAAAACAAATTAAGTCTATGTACATCTTACTAATCCAAAAAAAAAGTCTTGAGAGAAGCAACTTGCAAAAAGATAATATCCGTTGCTATCTCTTGTCGTGTAGGCAATGCATCAGTGACAGTTAGAATAGCTTGCCACACTTATCTTTAGGGAGCTTTGTTTTGGAAGATATCCAGCAGTTAAAATTTATCCATTAGGAAAACATTTTGAATATCTTTAGCCAAGTAGGGGATAAGTATAGATAGAAAGTACCAAATCCGCACGGTCGAAGCCAAGATTTTTATCATAGGGGGTCGAGAGTAAGTTAATTCAAATAAAGATGAAAATCTATCATAGATGTAACCACTCATAATTTGAAATAACCTTAGTACATAAAATGAAGCCACTGTTAAATTCAGGTTTGATATCACCCGCTCATCAAGCACACCTATGATCCACAAGCTTTTATCATAGGGGGTTGAGAGTAAGTTACGTCATTCTTTTTTGTTTCTTTCCAACACTTTGTGGTCATCCTCTACCTCTTTTATTGGTTCAAATTATATATAACAAGTACTAAATTCATATCCACTATCGAGTTTACAACTAGCAAGAGTTTTTCTTTTTCCCTCTAAATTAAGGAGTGCAAAGAGGCCAGAAGCTCAAGGTTCAAACAGTATGATAGAGGTTGCTTGTAACAGATCAGGCGATTTGGATCCGAGCCTGATGAGATCCAAACCCGCTCAGATATGAAGTAGTAACCCTCACATAATGTTACTACACAAAGACAGCAATGGCATCCCCATTGCTGTTAGTGCCGGACATTTACAAGATTTTGAAGGCCTTCAAAGGGCCTCTATGGTGGGCAGGCGGACGACCTGGTGTGGAGCAGCCTCGGGAGAAGACACACAAGCCGGAAAACGTGGAAGAATCGGCTGGAATCCGGTGAGTTTACCTATTTTTCAGATTTTTATTTTTTTTCGATTCTTCATGACAAACTTGTTGATAATCATCATTTTGGGCTTGGATTGAAACATTGAGGTAGAACAAAGTGTTTTCGCAGGTTTGGGTAAGTCAGAGATATCGATTTGGTTGGGAAACGGTTTCGAGTTGTCATATTTTTCATTTTCTATAACTTGTCCTTTTCATTTACGTTTTTCGGTGAAATGCTACCGCCGATGGTTGTTCTTGGGCTTGTTCAAAAGAAGATAGGTAGACGAAGAGTGGGCCACCATCGTCGGCCTTAATCATTGCGCTGAAACCGGTGAAATCAATGCTGGAAAACCATAGGAACCATGCCTTTTGGGCATGTCCCTGGTTTTCGTGTTGTGTCGTATCCGGAATGTCATGAACTGACACTGATTCGTGTCGTGTTCCTGTGTCGCATGTTAAGAACCAATTATGTGTCAAAATAGGTTCTGTGTCGGAAACGGGTTAAGTTTGGGTCGTGTCTTGAAATGGGTTTTTGGGTTAGAAATAAGAACCTTATCAGTAGTTATAGGTTCTGTGTTGACATAGTGACACAGGCTACCTATTGTGTCATTCAATTTGGATCAGATATGGATCTAGGTATCAATTTAGATCTCGAGTAGCTTAAACAGATCTAAATTGGATTTTGGGTGATTTTAGGGTAATGTGAGATTTGATTTGGATACGGTTTGTAGCATTAGATTCGTAGTTAAATAAAGTTTAATATTTTAATTATTTGTAATTGTTTAGAAATTAAAATTGAAGGATTTAGTGGTGATAAGTATGGCCCAACGGCTTGGGGACTGAATCTTAACGCTCCTTCAAGTAGGAGGTTATGCATTCTTTTATAAAACCATGCTAAAAGTGATTGTACTTGTTTTAGATAGATTTAAATGTGCATGTTTGATAAATGTTTTATTGATGTTTATGAAATGTTATTTGGAATTATGAGTTATTTGATATGCTTTTCAAATAGAACATGTTTATGACATTGATTGATAAATAGCATGTTTTGATATGCATGTGTTGTATGAATATGGTATTTAAATGTTGTATGAATATGGATTTTATTTTGGATATTCGTGGATCTGGATATGATTTGTAAATGTGATGAACTGTAATTGATTTTAGAAATGTAATGATGTGTGAATATACGAGCCGTACTTGTGTGAGTTGTGTGGGGTCTCTAGAGACTTGCAGGTCCCTCAGAAGATTCGGCTTGGGACGAATAGAGGGTGTGTTCTCGGGCACTCTAGCGTGAGAGTCGACGTGGACGGGGTTACCGAGGTCACGTTAGGGAGGGTCGGATGACTCCTGTGTCCTTTGGGACAGACACAGTATGGGTTGTAATTATTGTAACTAATGATGTGTGTATGCGTGTGTGAGTGTGTGCGTATGAATTTGAGATCATGATTTAAAGGTGAAACTGTGCTTTGTTATGAAATGATGAATTCTTTTAGTAAGACTTCTGTTTAAAGACAAATTAACTTCTCTACTGAGCCATGTATAGAAGCTCACCCCAATATTTTACAGCTCATCCTGAAGCAAGCACTTCGAAGGCACACAGAGCAGAATAGAAGTTGGATAGAGTATTGAACGATAAGTATGATAAGTATTGAACGATTTAGAAAGTCTTCTTATTCGGAGTTATTGTTAGGTGGGTCCTGCACCATTTTGGGCGAATTGTTTAGAACTTTGATATAAATATTTATTTCATTGAGTTTGAATGAAATTAGTATTGTATTTGGTTATTGCTCACCATCACGCCCGCACGAGAAGTGGCCATGTGGCATCGGCTCGGGCCGGGTCGTGATCGCGACTCGAGTGGGTGTGACATTGCTAGCTTTGAAACTGCTCAAGGACCAAACCACCTCTACAACCACACAGAACCTAAACTAGAAACAAAACCAACTAGGAATTCGGGTTAGCGATAGTTCCCAAGACTAAATGCATTCATCTCAGTCAATTATTGGAAGCTATGGTGAGAGATGAAAATGAGTCGAAGAAGCTGATGATATGGTTGCGTATACTGTATACCGTACTGCAGTAATGCTCTTTCAGTAACGAAGAAACAAAATTATTTGAAGGTAAAATATTGTAAATAAAAAAGGAATGTAGTATGTCATATCAGGTGATATATATGCACCAATAAATGGGCGAAAAAGGATACATGTGCAACATAATTGTATCGTATTATACAATGCTTATGTATCTACAAGCTGAGATCGTTGTTTGCCTTGTCCGAGTAACTAGTTATGCGACCTGAGCCATAACTTTAGCTTGTCTTGTTTGATATCACCTTATTTCTTCATTTTGTGAATCTTACGAGCGAACACGACAAGCTCAGCTTATATATCTACTTGGCGTAGATGTGTAACTGTTGTGAACACGTTCATTTGGCCTTTGAATTGGATTCATGTGAAATGGATTTCATCTTACGAGAAGACCGTGCAAAAGCAATATTTGGTTAGAACTTAGTGGTGCAACTGCAACTTTGTTAGCATACACAAAGTCGGATTCTCGCTTCATTGGGCACGTTCGGGATTGAAATGTGATGTTCAACTCCAAACATGAGCCCTTCGTATGGCTTTTCCAAGTGTAACTTACACACACACATAAAGGAAACCAGATTTACCAGATTTGGTGCACCGTGTATGAGTGATGCACCAATGCATCAATTTAGACCACCTGATAAAAGATCAAAAGACTTATATTTAAATTCAAAAAACAAAAAGTATATATATATATATATATATATATATATATTTTAAATTCAAAAAGTAACTTAGATAGCTAGATAGGTATCTAGTAGCTTCTAAGCCACTGGATTTGACAAAGAAGATCCAACTATCTTACTTGCTTATAACATCACAACTAGATTTAACATTGTCAAACATAATGGCTCATAAACATAAATTGTATCTAGCCCTAGTTACTTTCACTTTCCATAAGCAGGCATGCAGAAAACTAAATGCTACAACCTCAGAAGCATACGTACTTGTGCTCTCACCATTTCTTTTTAAAGGAAACGAGTGTCATTGAAAAGTTATAAGGTCTTTTTAAAAAATATAAGACACCCTCAGTAAAGAGAGGGCATGAACATTGTTAGAGGTTGCAGTATTCAATATTTATATAGTTTTTGGTGAATGAATATAAGGTAACTTGTATTCCTTTTCCTCGATCCATCATTGGTACTTTGAGCCATTCACTATATCACTAACCTGATCCGGGTGAATTTAAGAATGAAAACCAATGAAAAAAGATTCAGACAGATGGTTGCTTATAGCCTTATAATATATAATCGAGCTAGAGTCCAACCAAAACAATCAGACCAAGTCCTGAAAACAAAAGCATATATTATTGTTCTAACAGTCAAATGAATTATTTCATTCTATCAAAATGATGTCTATAACTACTTATTTTTCATCCTCTTTATTTCCATCAGTGCCCAAACGAGTAGCTGGTTTCCAATTCACCCACTAACACCACATAAGATCACAATGAGCACCTTCCACCACCAATATCAGTCGCTACCACCACCCACTTTTAACTGGATTTATGCTGGGGCTTCGATCCAAATTTTCAGTGAGATCATTCGCCTCAATAGCTTTCTATTTCTGATCTGTTTAGGATCGGACGAGAATGTTTTAAAATTTGGTTGATTGCATCCTTTACAGAATTCAGTCGTATTTCCAATGTCTCATCAGACACAAATCTCAACATGTCAAAACAATTTTCAGCATTTCACAAAACTATCTTCAGAATACTAAAAGCTTGAAGCCTTTAACAGAAACTGGCTCCTGTAAAACTTGATGCAGTAATAGGATAACAAAATCAAAATTTCTATCAAAAGACAAACTAGTCAAAAGCAAATGAGAGCCTGAAAAATCCAGAATCAGAAGAGAATCAGGTGGCACCAACTGTTTGGGATTTGTTAAGGATGACACCCTCATATTTGACTTGGAACCACTTCATAGCATCCTCCTTCATTACCCTATGGTGAATCCCCACTCCAGATTTGCATCGACGACGTCGTCCTACACGATAACCAGGTCGTTCCAAGACTACATAGAAGTCCATGCCGTAAATTCCAGTTGAAGGATCATACCTTCCAACACAGAAGAACAAAGCAAGAAATACATGAGTTGTAAAATGATGCATCACAAGCCACAAGTAATGCATTTCGCACAGCATAAACTATTTGAGCTACCAGTAATTATTAAAATGAAGTATTTACAATAGAACAAAGCAAGGTCCCCTTTGCAATCAGGCCGGTAGCGAGACGCACCACTACTAAAGGGCGTGCGCCCACGACTCGACACCGCCTGACATAGTGGTGCGGTTGGTTGCTTACTGGTAGGCCTGCAAGCACCCCAGACACACAAAAGGTCTTTGACTTCAGGCTACTACCACCACGCACACTTAATAGTGCGTGCCCACGGTGCTTCCCAAGGGGCGGTAGAGGGTGTGGAGTCAAGTACACACTTGAATGCTCTCTAGCCGACCAATCCCGTTGATCAACTAACTGGGAGGGAACCGGAACCGAAAGGCAGCAACTCTCGTTTCGCGGTCCTGGAGAACGTGGAGGAAGGCCAAGAGGATCATAACATGGAAAGGGAAGGCCCCAATAGGACGAACACAAAATTCCAGTGGGGGGGCGGAATCGTCGACACGAAGACCCCTCAGGAAGGTGGCTACAGGACACAGAGGAGGGACAAACTTAAACAAGCAGGAACATCTCGAGGGAAGGGATGCAGGATGCAAGCAGGACCTGGCAGGGCTCTCGACTTAGCATGATGAAGAGTGAAGTTTGACTTCCAGGGCATGCATACCTAGCTTCAACCTCCCATTGTACCAAAAAAGGAGCAAGCTCCCCTTTTTATTTCTTACAACATTGTGATGCAAACATAAGATTTACATCAACAAACTACTTAAGTTACCAGTAATTATTAACAACAACAACAACTAAGCCTTTTCCCATACTAGACGGGGTCGGCTACATGGATTCTTTGTTTCCACATAACCCTATCATGAATGTTCATCATTTGCATAATTCATGGTATAAAAATCCAATAATGTCATAAGCCTAACGCAACTCTCCTCCTTTATCCAGGCTTGAGACTGGCCATGCAAGGGTGATCCCTTACATGGGCAGAGTTCACCAGTAATTATTAACAAAGTATTTAAACTGGTGAGCGGATCATGTCCACAACTCCATCACATGTGAAAAGGCAAGGATCCAAGAAAAGGTGCAGGTGCGAGAGATGAAAAATTCTGAAAATCATGGGGCAGGATGCGAAACAACACATATTTTCAGAGATCATGAGTCAGTACTTATCTATGTAATCTGCTTTAGGAGGGGATTGAGAAAATATCAGTAAAGCTTAACAAACAAAATCGTTGAGGTTTGACTTCATCCTACAATTCCTTGGGCAAGTTGGAACAATGAAAAATCATAAGAAACCACACTATTGCAGGTGTCACGGAGTGCATGCCACATCCTTCATAATAACCTTTCCAATATAAGAATAACCCAACCTGTGCCAGCATCCTACAACCTAGATGGATACCAAAATGATAGTCATTAGCTGCACATTACATTTCCTTCTTCCTGATGTAGCATGAAGCATTCTTTGTTTTATTTCTTGATCCCAACTAAGTCATCAACTAGGCTTCTAGGAGGCTAGTAGTGTCATAAATGAATTACCCACACACAGAACCCAATTGAACTGAAAATGTTTTTGTAGAATCTTAGATATGCCATAAGAAAGAAACATGTTAGAGGATGATAGAACAACAAACACAAGTAATAACAACAGAATCAGAATCCTGACCATTTTGAGATGCAATTGTTTTCACTGAAACCTAATCCGACCCCTGACAAGTAATATGCCCTTGAAATGACTACACATGCTTATTAATAGTTGCACAAAAAAAACTGGTTATCGATAAGGAGCAGAAAGGGTATAGTTACATCATAGTTGAAAACATGAGTTGTGAAAACACATATAAAACGTGAACATTTGAGGGCAGAAACAAACTTAGAGTGTTTCCCTAATGAATCACATGATAAAATTTCATTATCACCCCACCTATCTGAATAGATAAATACAGCAGGCCAAAATGCCAACTAAACCAACAACAATATTCTAGTGACAGGAACGGGAGAGAACCAACATGTATACACATGAACACAGACCCACCTTAGAGGACACTCAAAGATTAGCACAAGAACAGCGGTCATGATGGACTAAAATTTAGTCTGAATCTAGTCAACAAGCTGTAATGAAGTACAAGAACCTGTGATTGACGGTAACTTTTTATACTTCATGGTTTATAAATGCAAGGTTGGGGCTTTGAAGCTCATAGGCTGATACTCTTGGCAGGATACTCAAAAAATTGAAGTGGAAAAGCAGCTACCGTCTTTAATGTAATGATGCATCTATAATTTACAGACTTTCAGATATACAAGAAGTCACCCTCAGGAGAACACAACTATAAGAGAGTACACAAACAAATACAAATCAAATAAAAAAGAAAAGATGGAATCTTACTTGATCCCGAGATCAATGTGTTCCTGGATCCCAAAACCAAAGCACCCAGAATCACTAAAGTTCCTCCTTAACAACTCATACTCTTTAACCTTCAACCCGCTCTCAAGGAGCTGCATTGCCTTCTCACCCCTCACTGTCACATAGCAGGCAATCTTCTCATTGCGCCTAATACCAAAGGATCTGACAGTGTACCTAGCTGTAGGTAATAAACAACCAAACCGTTCATGAATCTCTCTCAGAAGTTCACAAAAAACAATAACAGAAAGAGATTGGAAGACAACATCCTACCCTTTGAATAGACTGGTGTCTGTCCACTCAGTTGCTCCAGGACCTGTTCACAGCACATGATCCCATCAAACCAAGCACAGCGCCAAGAATTTACTTCATTATACAAAATTTAGGTCGCTGAGCACCCCAAACCACAGTAGCTTCTGACTATTCTTAATCAAGGGAAAATCAAACAAGTGAAGGAAACAAGCGACTTCCAAGAACAAACTCTTTTTAACTTAAATCACAGTTTCCTCACTGTGCATAAGTCAAAATCAAGGTAATAGTAGAAATCAAACAACCAACTAAAAAGCAAACTATTCCACCAAACAAAGCCTTCAGTAATACCAATTTCTATTTTCTCACAGTCCTCGTGTCAGAAAACAGAAATAAATTTTCTGAAATTGGCTCCCATAAAGCGAACAAAAAAACCCACAAGAGACACTTCGTTATACTTGGACAACCATTGAGTGCGCATGAAACAATCAATTAAATCCTCCACCTTAACCAGGGCAATGATATACAGGATCCAATTGAGAAATTAAAGAACCTGTTCTCTTGCAAATGCCATAATGGTTTCAGCAAAGTATGCATTCTTACAATAGAATGAAACAAAACATTTATGATAAAACGAACAAAAATTCCCGCTAGGAAATGGTTCAATAACTTATAGACTTCACGTCAGATAACCAAAAAACTTCTGTAACTTACCAACCCACTAAATCATTCACCTTAATCATGAAAAATTAGGCAGGCGTCAGTAAGAAAAAGGGCACTCTTGAAAATAAGCTACTGGAAACGACAGTGCAGTTCTAAAGATAAGCAAAGAACAAAAACCAAAAATGACGATACTGTAATCATATGCATTGTAGGTAATATAAGGAATTACCTTCGCAGCACGAGTCAATCGATCGCCACTCTCTCCGACGGAGATGTTGAGAACGAGCTTTTGCACCTTGATCTCCCTCATCGGATTCGAAAGCTTCTTCTCCGACGCCTTCGCAAAACGAAAAACAAAAGAAATTCACCAACAACGAAGGACCAATACCATAAAAAAACAATAGGCGCGATGTAACCTAAAATGTCCCTGTGAAAATCCGACGAGGGAGAAGAAAAACGCACCATTTTAATCGCAAGTACGGCTCGCAGGCGGAGAAGGGAAGAGGACTCTCGACGATCTCTCTCAAAATAAGAACCAAACCTTAAAAAAGCTAGGGTTTTTTGAACCACGAACTTAAATAAATACCCCTGATTGTCTATAAAACTTCTTCTTTTAGTAACTTATGCCACCAAATTAGTGTGGAATTCGGCAACCGGACCCAATCCGAAATGCTCGGATCCGGGTCGTGCTTCAGAAATTAAGAATCTGGTCCCGGTCAAAATAGTCTGACAAGGTCAGACCGGTCAGGGTTGTGGATGGGGGGGATGTTGATGCTCTGAATGGAGCAGATTGGGAGAAAGGAAACGAGGGTCGGGGATGGGAAAAACAGGAAAATCCATAAGGGGTCGGGGCGAGAAAGAGATCATGTCCTGACCCGGCGAACCTGTTCCTTGTGTTTCATCCCCCTTCTTTTTAATTTAAATTTTTTTACATTTCTTTTGTCCTTCACTATATCTTTAATTTTTTGATCATGTCTGTTTATATAAGGAAAAACAAGACAAAGAGAAAGTGGCTACAACCAAATCGAGTGATGATGAACAAGTTTTAGAAGAAACCACATGGCCAACTAGTTCGAGTTCGTCTGAGAAGCCAAAACAAATAAGTGTGATTGCCTTTGTTTCTCTACTTCTTGATCAACACTGGAAGGAGAAAACATGAGCAACTCTTACATGCTTGACGAAAACACTGGAAGGAGAAAACATGAGAAAGTAGCTAGGTTTTTCTTAATTCAATGATTTTTAAAAGCAATCATATGTCTAATAGATTAGTGGTTCCTACTTCTAATAATGTTTAGGACTTGAGTAATTCCTAGTTCTATGCTTAAGGAAATTCTAATAGTTGTCCATGTTTAGAGCTTGTGTGGCTTTGCTAGGGTTTCAAAGGGCATTTTCTCCTTTTTGTTCTTCACGTATTTCATTCCTTTCTTGTAGACACAACAATCTCCTATAACGACTTCAAGTAGAGCACGGAGGAGGTTAGCAACATTAAAGAGGCATTAATGCAAAGTTAAGAAAAAGGTTATGCAAGATAGCCACAAAGAAGAGGAATACCTATTGTCTACAATGAAGAGAATGTAAGGGTATGACACTCTTTTAGGGCCCTCTACTACTGCACAAAGCACATGAGTATAAGCTTGAGAAAGCGACTGAAAATGTGAGGAAATCTTTGCCAAATACTTTTTTCCTAAAGCATAGTAGTGAGAGCCAAGGACAATATGACATCACCGAGCTTTTGAAGAAAGTAGTAAATATGGGCAACACAATAAGCATGATAACATTAATTGGATAAACTTCAAATAAGAATGCGTACTCCTTTTCTCCTTTCTCTTCGAACTGGTTGGGCATGAAGATGTATTACAACACCAGAATGAAAAGAAAACCAAAAGTTATGCAAAAGGGTTGAGCCATGGATGCTTGTAAATAGGGTGGCCATAAAAACAAGAGAAGAAAAGAGGAGCCATTACTAGAAAAGCTAATGAACTCATCAATGAAGGTGGATAAAGAATAACTAGAAATAGAATAGAGAGGAGACGTATGACGAGAATGAAAGTAGAGAATAATACCCTAAGTACAAAGGACCCTCAGAGACACATGAAGAACACAAAGCCGATAAAGGGATGCATACCACATGACCCAAAGATGGTACATATTGTGGAAATGAGGAAAGACAAAGAAGAACATCATTGATATGCTTAGGCCACTTTTACTGTAGACACATCCCATTTTTGCTGCTTTTCCTAAAATGTCTTTTGTCATTTTCAAAAATTACAAAAATATCATTCATGTTCTCTCTCCCCTCCTACATGAAAGAACTTCTAGCTCTTGTTTTCTTTCATTTCTCCAACCATTCTTTGCATCCAGTTTCATTTTAACCACGTATTAGAAGATCTATAGCTATTTCTACCAAAAACGGACTGAAATCCCTCAAAACGATGGATTTTAAAAGAATCGATAAGAGAAAGGGGAGGAAGAAGGGATTTCTGATTTCTTGAGCCAATTCAAAATTGTATTCGTCGATTTATTAAGGTATATTGTTGATTTTGTGTTGTATCAATTTATATTCATTTTCATCATATTTTGATATTTTTTGATGTTATTGGGCAATACAAAAACCCAAGTTTTTTTTATATCACTTTTATTTTGAGCGAGACGTTATTAACCTCATAAATAATTTTTTATAAAGATGTGGCTGATAGGATACAAATACGAAGCCATAACATCATCGCTTTATCTAGAAGATGCAACACAATGTTATATGGAGGACACCCTCGTAAACAATAACAAGAAGGAGAGAAAGTTGATCCTTTACGTTATGAGGATGATACATCAATCTTAGATACTGAAATGAATATTACAGACAGTGAGGATGAGGGATATCGGGATTACTCTCGAGCTTTAAAAGTTACATTACATATAACTTCTGGGAGGAACAAGTACTTTAAAACTTTAGTATGAATTTATGTAAATACTCTTTATACACGTAGGGTACAACTTGGGTAGGAGGTTTGGACAATATGTGTATACAAAGTATTTACATAGATTTATGTAAATACTCTTTATATATGTGCATGCTAGATTACGATAAATCTAGAAGTAGGATGCCAATAATGTTTTTGAATCTGTTGGCATATGATTGTAGGAGGTTTGACAGTTACATGTAGGGTACAACTACATTAACATATTTGTATAGTCAACTAGGAAAGGTATCTTGGATAGAAATACAACAACTTAGTAGAAATACTTCTTTGATTCAGGTAATAATATTTACTATTATTGCTTACGTTATGTTTAGTTTAACTTTTATATTCAGAAATAACAAGCTATATGTTTTAATTATAGCCATGGATTTTTAGTACTTCCTAGTTTTTAGAGTTGCTATGCAAATATAAGGGTAGGATGAAGAACCACGAGTAGGCCGATAGATGGGTAGTATGTGTCACATGCAATCTCTTATTGATCGGCTAACTCATTATCGTAAGTAATTAGATTTGTCGAGCCTTATATGATAGATCACGTAGTTCGTCATTTTGGCTTGCATGAAGGCATCATAGTAGCAGTGATTAGACCCTTTATTACAAAAGATCTCTGAAGCCACAAACATATAAGGTACAATACGAGTCATGTGATGTGACCGAAAAAGCTCAATGCTCATATTGTTTTAAGCTTTAACATTTTGAAATCTTAACATTGTACCCATATGAGTGTAAAGAGGTATACATGGAGTGATACCTTCAAAGGACACGTCGATTTATTTTGTAAGATTCTAGTAGTCAGTTACATCCTGCTCAACCTACTTTGACTAGGTAACATAATGATCAATGACATTTTTTGTTTGAACTATATTTGAACTTATTTTGTAAATTTGAATATATAAATGATGACTATAATGAAAGACATAAATTTTTTTGCTACATACATGATTGTATTGAAATGTCATACTATATCAATCAACATAATACATTATATCCATTCATATAATGAAATCATACAATGACATATACAAATAGACAATAGTTGACACTTAATCATCATTCTCAATATCATGTATAACATCATCTTTTGGTCATCTAAATTGTATATATAAATTGATACATTTTTCAAATGTAATTGACAAACTTACAACTCTTTCATCTCAGTAACACAACCATGATGGAAAGAAATGAGGCATCAGAGAGATATCAACCATATGCATATATGAAAAAACATAGATAAAATAGAGGATTAATATCTACCTCAATCTATGAATTGTCGCCATAACATAATAAAATATATAGATAGTATGCTCACCACTAAAAAATATCGTGCAACATAATGATAATACATGTACCACACATCCCTCACAACATACTATATAGTGTCTCACATTAGTGGCAAACATGTCATCGATCCTATCATAGAGAGAAATACCAATGCTACATTCCATCGAGTAGCAATGACTGAACCTATATCTGACATTATTATCTAATATTGATTAGGATATGACCCATCTCTCATGTATGCAATACGTTAAATAACAACATTGATACCACCATTATTTATAAAAATCTATGCATATATGTGATGCCTATGTGCTACCTCCTTGAAACACTATCTGCGAGCTTTACGACCACTCCTCTCCTTATCTTACAAGTACACAAATGATTATATACATGTAATTTTCATCACTAATAACATTTATCCAAGTATTTATGAAGATGCTCATAAATCATTGTATTGTCATCTCATAAATCGGTTTGAAGTCAAATTGCTTGAAAATATTTTTTTCAATGGTAGAGACATGATCAAACTTCTTGAAGAGGATTGACCCATTCCAAGAGAAGCATCGCATTATCGACCACGTGTATGCCTATACCTTTCTCTGCAAGAGGCACCCTGCCTACATGCTCCTAAGTTGATAAGTCTCGCCTAGCAAATTGATTAGATGGTGTCCCTCTAGAGCGACAATGTGGTGATTCTTGTAGAATAGTGTACTTATGACTCAACTGCTCATCCAAACGGTCTTCATAGATGTCCCTTCATCCTCTCTTACTTGATTGTCAGTAAATATGATATCCTCTTCTATGTCTACCTTCTAATAAAATGAATCAATAGTTGACAATTCCACAGTAAATAAGTTATAACAACATGCTCATATATCTAATCCTATCATCTCCACATGATTGTACTCTTTTACAATAAGATCAAGTGCGTGTCGTGATACTTTTCTATGAAGGTTCACAACAAGCACTTTTATTGCATCATTGTAATACATGGTTAGAGTTTTTTATTCTTCAAATGACTTCTTCAATTTTGTAAAGTGTAATTCTATCAATGAATATAATTGTTTCTAAATTATATCATATTTATCAGTTTAAGTACCAATGAACTCTTTCAACCTTGTATAAGCACTTTTCACCCTGAAAAATATGAATATACTACCATTATACATTTGAAAAATAGTAAGTGATATAAATATATTAAAAATCAAAATTACATACTTATTAGTTATATGAGTGTCATAATGAATGATCCTATCTATTCATGCCGAGACAATCCTTTTCTTTTATGGGTCCAACTACTATCTTTAATTCCATTGCCTATATTGTATCTTGGTAACTGGTCTCATCTAATGAGTGGATGACCTTCTTCCAACTCACAACAAACGCACTTGCTAACTCTTTATTTCTTGTGAAGTTTAAAAATAAAAGCTTCAATATTTTTGCTATATGTCATCTACACAAAAAGTGTTTTGCATCTGTAAAAATTATTTAAATGACATTTACCAAAGCTAGAACATGATCATTGCAGATAACACGTGACATTTTGTTAAGAGTAAATAAATCTTTAATACACCTCATCACTCAAACATAATTCTCTTTCTTTTCTATATTCATAAAAGTAAAGGCTATGAAGAGTTCTTATAGGTTGATGTCAACCCAACAACCTCAAGGAAAAGTATTTTATACTTACAAAACATATTAAAAATATATAAACTTTAATAACAATAATAGATGGTAGACATTACTACACAATAGTAAGACACTTAAATGCTTGTCTTATATATACTGTAAAATTCTAGTACTCATAGAAATGTATGAAATAAGTATATGGAACGAGGATACTCAAATACAATGTCACTGACAGTATCAATATCAAAGACTTTACGATTTCATGTATGATAATGGTTAATGTCTAGATCGTGTAGTAGTTATTGTAAAACACTTCGAGAACTACGATATTTTATCATGATTTTCATCCTTGTAATTATTAATATGCCTTGTCGTACTCATATTTTCTATGTCTACCTGCTTCAAATGTGTCATAATATGCTTTGGTTTGTAATGACTTTATATAAGGTCTTTTATTATACTTTAGAGATAGCTACTCAATCTCCTTGCAAAAATATATCCTTCGAGATACAATCCTAAAGGATGGTTATGTGGCTCATTCACTACATCTACTCCACCCTCTCATCTTAATAAAAGTGGCCAATCAACCTTCTTAGTGCCTGTCCACTATGTACTTTCAATATCATCATGATTTTGCCTATATTTTCCACTCCTTTCAGATGCAAGCCATACTTTGCTTATTACATCATTACTTTTCAAACAACTAATAACTGTAACAATGTTATACTTCCTCCCAACTAGTTTTTACATAGTCAATTACTTCAGTACGACTCCTAAATATATCATCAATCGTAAACACAAGAAAATAATGTATCTCATAACCCTCACAATCAACAAATTCATCCTCTATCTCTTCTTCTAACTAATTAACAAATATATCATCCGGTGTATTGAAACTATTGTCATGATCCTTAGGAAACTACTGTCACAATCCTTAGTCAGTGTATGATAAGTACGTTGATCCATCAATGTCTTCTTTGAATTGCTTCCATTGTAAGTGCTTTCATTCGAGTTGTTTGTCATTTTGCAATAAAAACATGAATATTAAATATCAGGATAAAAACTATTCAGTTGAAGGAGATGCAAGCCATGCACATCTCCATCATTAAAGGAGATGTAGTTCCATCACATCTCTTTCTTTAAGGGAGACATCGTCCAGGTGCGTCACTCCATGACAAGGGACATGCCTGTACCACATTTGGGTATGTATAGTAAAACGGGTGTGCACATAGTAATGCCCAAGAAAAAAGGTGAATTACTAAGCAAAAAGCAGAAAAATAAGGATGCCAAGATGATAAGAGAGACATTAAAGGACATATCCAACATGGACAATGACAAAAAAAAATGAAGATAGCACAAAAGTTAATCAGATATCTCTTCAAAGACCGGAGAATGATACGAAGCAAAAGAATACGAAAAGGAGTAAGAAATAGAAGCGATGGAGCTTTGCAAGTATTGGGGACAAACCAATAAAACAAATGATAATCACCATTTCAGTAAAGAGATAGCTTGGAGCCATTGAACTAAAGGCAATAAAGCAAGAAGCTCCGGGCAACAAGAGAATCAAGAGAACTAGGAACTTTTTAATGATGAAGATTGCACCTAGACAAACCAATATATAGATGGACACACACACATATACATACATACACATATATATGTAGTTTTTTTAATTACAGTATGTGTATATATAGCACATATATATATGTATATGTATATATATAGTTTTTTTTACATGTGTATATGACTTGTTGAAGCCTGCAATATTGTGATTGAATTTGGATTTCAAGCAGATTTGGATCAGGTCTTATAAACCCGATCTAATATCCAACGGACATGTGAAGGCAATAAAGCAAGAAGCTCCGGGCAACAAGAGAATCAAGAGAACTAGGAACTTTTTAATGATGAAGATTGCACCTAGACAAACCAATATATAGATGGACACACACACATATACATACATACACATATATATGTAGTTTTTTTAATTACAGTATGTGTATATATAGCACATATATATATGTATATGTATATATATAGTTTTTTTTACATGTGTATATGACTTGTTGAAGCCTGCAATATTGTGATTGAATTTGGATTTCAAGCAGATTTGGATCAGGTCTTATAAACCCGATCTAATATCCAACGGACATGTGGCCCTGTGGTAGAGATGTGAAAATGGGCCCTGACCCTATGGGCTGGCCCGTCCTTAGAAAAGTACATGGCCAGGCGAGAGATTTTTCGCCCATATTTGAAGCAGGGCCATCTGACCCACAGGGCCACAGGCCCATTGGATATTTGATCGGGTCTATAAGACCCGATTCAAATCTTTTTAAAATTCAAGTCCAACCTTAATATTTCAAGTTTCAACCAGACATATACATAAGTAATAAAAGAAACATATATATATATACATATATGTAATAAAAATTTATATATATATATATATATGTATTACATTTAATGGAAAACTAAACATCTAATTGCCCTCTGCTGAAATAGTTGCATGCTTAGAAACTTATGTGTTACTCGAGCTATCAAAATACTCATCAAATCGGAAAGCCCTGACATCGTCTTCTTAATGGAGTCGAAGGAGAAAGCAAATGATATGATGAACCTTAGATATATGGATGGGTAAAACAACTTGGTAGCATTCGATTGTGAAGGTGGTGGGAGGTCTGACTTGTCTCTAGAACGAAGAGGTATGACTAGCAATCATAGGTATTGCCTAGAGCTTTATAGATATTACTATTTCTTTGGAAGACATAAATCTAAAATGGAGAGAAACAAGGTTTTGTAGTTTTTCGGAAGTAGAGAATAAACACAAAAGTTGGGATTTACTCAGGCAGCTTGGTAGAATTCCAGAGTTACCTTGGCTTTACTTTGAGGATTACAATCAAATTCATACACCAAGTGAAAAGAAGGAAGGCAATCCGGTTTATGCGAATGGCCTGGTGGGTTTCCAAGAGGCTCTTGACCTGAACAATCTTTACTAGTTGCATTTTGAGAGACCAACTTTCACTTGGTCCAATTGAAAGGGTATCTTGCAATATACAAGAAAGATCATATTGGTTTCATGCATCGAGTAGATGGCAATAGTTATTTTCAATAACAAATGTTTCAAACATATCATAGCTTGCATCAAATCATACCCAATTTTTCTTACTCCTAACAAAGAAAGCAAGGTTGAACCAAAGGAGGGTCTTTCACTTCGAAGATGAATGATTGTAGGACAAGTGTTGTATACATAGAGTTGGGAATAGTGGACAACTACAAGGAATGATATGGAGGAAAAGAAACAAACTCTATGGTATTGACTTGGCACGATTGAAGAGTAGAGCTGAATGAGTAGAATCTCGCATGGAGCAAAGCAACTAAAACGAGAGCTTGACGAGTTATTGAAAGAAGAGATTTGGTGCGCTCAACAACCACAGGAAAATTGGCTTCCGCACGAGTATTTAAACAGAGTTTTTAGCATACGAAATGTGTGACACTCCCTTACCATTAATAGATTCAAATGATACTTTTTTAATGGAGGCAAAGGATGTTCGAGACTTGATTCAAGCGGCTTACAATTCAATCAAGAATACAAAGGATGGGGAACTGGGACATAGTTCATCAAATATAATTGGGTCACACTTCACTTGGCAGAAGCTTTGGAAGCTCGCTATCCCACCTCCTACAAAAACGTTTGTGGCAAGCTCTCAATCAAGCACTATCAACAAGCAACACACTTGCCAAAAGAGGCACGAACACAGCTTGTGTCACACCCCGGGTCCGTGACCTTGGTCGACCCCCATGCTGACCCATCCAATATGGCACCATGGACCCGAGGACTGAGATGAATAAATTATACAATACACTTCCAAAATTTCATTATTGATAAGGTCAACTGATATTTACAACTCAAAGCTTGTGTATCACAAAACTATAAACTAAGTTCAAAGTTTACATCATTTACAAACTAATACAACCTTTTCTATATATAACCACTGCACAATACAACCTTTTTATATATAACCACTGCACTCCGTCTTATATCTAATCGTCTCACTAAATCAACTCAATACGACCTCAAACAAAGTCCCCAAGTTGTCACCTTAAGTCCAACCAAATGCAAGGCCTAAGTCCATTCCATATATGATTGGTTTGATCCTATGATGCAAAACTCATTTTTTAATCAAATCCAGTCGGACCAAACTATTCCTAGACTTCACCCATTTAAATGAACAAAACTCGATCCCAACTTAAGCTAGACCAAACCCATTTTCCAACTCAAACCTAATTCATTTCACCTGAACCCTATGCAAAACCAAATCCTATTTGCCTCACACATACCTGTTCGCCCAAGCTGCAATTTGCATTATCCAAGGCACACTAGACACACAATTAAGGAATGCATATTTCTTCAAAGCGAGCAATTTAGTAGTATGAGAGATCAACCCTTCCTCAACGGAATGAGAACTTTGGCGAAAAGAACTCATAGGGACTCACATTGCATAAGGAGTGTTCAAAAGTATTCTCATTTTGAGCTTTATTTCCTAATCTCCATTCTTTCTTTTTTAAAAGGATTGTGTTGCAGTCGAGGATTTTGGGACGAAAAATTTGCACACAATACACAACTATATCTAGCGTATTGGTGGTTCATGATACAGTTCAATCATGTACATGAATACCCATCTCGAACTGGACGCTAGCTTGGTTGGTTCAAGTGGGTTGACACTCGTTTCCCTTCATTAAGGAAGGTCACCAGTTCGAATCTTGTGAATGGAAACCCCCCATAGTGGTTGATCCGGCTCAAACCTGATTAGTTGGGGTCCTTGCGGGCTTCAAGATATCCGTGGTATACCAAAAAAGAAGAAAAAAACATCACATTCGTATTATATAATATGAAAGTTTTGGTACACATAAACCTTAAACGATACGTACGGGCTTCAAGATATCCGTCTGGGAATTTTAGAATATTCTACTTACAATTTTTCCTTTTCTAATTTAGTTTTTGCGGTACACTATGCGTACATATTTTAATTAGCTTCAACGACACAAAGCGTGACACGCTGAGTATGACCTTAAACAACAATAGCTGGTGTTTTCTTGTCGATTTCACCTAAATCGCCAACTAAATTATCAGCAAACAAAAGGAAGCGTCAGTACATTGATCAACATAAATCAAGTTCAAAGTGTGTACTGGTGCTATAACATAACCAAGAGGCATCCCTGACACAAAGGGAGAATTCAAATCGCGTAGGCGAAGGGACAAGATGAAGCTGAGTTTTGGGCTTGTTGATCATTTTGGGATATCAACGGTCCCTTTAGAAGGCCCCCAAATAACTCTTCTGGGCCATAGTAAATCTCCAAATCCTCTGCTCTTATCTTCTCATCTTCCTGCAAAGTCCATGTTAGCCACACGTACGTCTACCTCTTAAACTAAACAAGACGATTCAAAAATGAAAACAAGCACGAAAAAGAGCACCACTCTTAAACTGAGCAGAGGATTCAAGAATCAAAACAAGCACGAAAAAGGGCACAACCTTCAGACCCTCCAGCTTTCCCTTGCTTTGGTTGCTGAAACACGACTGGTGCTTATTTTCTTTATCCGTTTTTATTTCGTTCATCTTATCTCTATGTCGAGGACCTGCCCGATGGTTGGTTTCAACCGACCCACACCCACACAACACTGGAAACATGATATTAAACCCTGTCCCCCACCCCCTTCCCGCCCGGCTGGTCTTGGATGATCAGACCTGCACTCATCCTGGTATATATAACCCACCCCGCGCACTTCAAACCAGCCAAGTAATATTTGCTTAATTTAATCTATTGTATTTTAAATTGTTAAATTATATGAATCATATATGCATACACAATGCATGCAACATGCATGCGCACACATACACACACACACACACACACACACACACACACATATATATATATATATATATATATATATATATATATATATATATATATATATATATATATATGTTAACATAATGCATACATAGTGCATATATACAAAAGAAGAATGTACATGGGATAAGCCATATGATCCCTTCCCCCCCCCCCCCCCCTTCTTTCTCACACACACACACAAAGTGAGATAGAGGGCCAAGGAATGGTCAGGATGAAAGATATAATCTACCCTCACAAAATTGAGATTCTACATAACCCTCATATGTAAACCTCCGTACACGATACAAAACCGTGTGCTTATACACTCACATATAAATACTGTTACACACACACACACAGAGAGAGAGAGAGAGAGAGAGAGAGAGAGAGAGAGAGAGAGAGAGAGAGAGAGAATTCGACATGTCCTTTGAAGGGTCCCTCCATATATCCCCAATGCCTGTACTTGAATACGATCACAGGTGGACCCGTGTAGACTTCCAGGACCTCCCATGCAAACCCTCGAGGGAACGCCGTCTTGAACACGTCATGAGACGACTCGAAGCTCTCCTCTTTAGCTTGTCGTATTAAAACTCCTTTGGCAATGAGCTCTGCAGTAGGGCATTGTAACTTCCCTGACTCAGAGTTCCCTCTGCAGACATTCCTTTTCTTCCTGCAGCCAATCATATATACAACACTAATTCATTTTTCTCTTTCTGGGTAGAGAACATCATTCGTGTTTATTTTGACTAATCCTTGGTGATGATTAGAGACGAGTTAGACGGCAGTTAAAACTGTTTCGATAATCTGCAACCAGGTTACTTTTATATTGTTGACGCTGAAAAATTGAGAGGCCTACGTGGTAAGTTCTCAAAGATATAAAAGGAGACATCTGTTGAGGGTTGAGGCCCACGACATAGATGAGTCTCGAGGTAAAATAATCATGATGGTAGCTGGCAAGCTATACCTAGTATTTTGATGTAAAGGCAACATTGATGAGGCGAGTAGGAAGTTATTGGAAATCATATATGAGTTTAATTATTGTGGTCTCGATGGAGGTCTATAAATAACAATTATAATTTTCAAGTAAAAGATAAAATCAATCATATTACAACTTTTTTTTGTTTGTAGTGAAGCTCTTTACTGTTTTTTATAATAGACTTAACTTATTGATATTTCTTTCAACATGATGCTGCTACACCTCACTAGTCTCATTCTACCATTTTCTTTGCCTGAACATGGGATATCGATGGCAACCAGGATACGCTCAATGAGACTCTCAAGAACTCACTTGAAGCAGTGTTTGAATGGCTAAAGCCATCTGTTATTGACTAGTTGCAAGCTCGATTCGAGGATCTCGAGGGGTTTTTGTTCTGTCAGAAGTTAGAGACCATGCCCACCATGATCGCGAATCACTTAGCTACCCTACGTGAACATGAAATGCTACTAAATTAAAAACTGGCTGCTAAAGTAGCCACTCAAGCTCGAGCCAAGCAATTGTTGACTTTCGATACATACACCAAAAGTTACACTATTCTTGATTCTTCAACGTTGCGAAGGCCAAACTTGTAATACATGCATGGCAACATGGTCTGAAGGCCTCCTCACTTGATGCACCAGGTGGGGCAAACAATTCCAACGCCATCCTTCTCATCAATGTTCTCTACAGAGCAATTGTTTGTCTCTCCAACGAGAATCTAACTCTCCATCAATACTTTGGGGGCATGAACCAGGTACATTAGTTGATGGTACCACCTCTTGCACTCAACTTCATGGTGGCCTAGGCTAGTATAAGGTTTCCTCCACTGCCACAACTCATGTAGTATGACCCACAAGTCCTACCACAACGACCTTTATACCTGCTCGAAGCACACCCACTCTAGACATGTATGGGTAGTCCCGATCAATTAATCAACAATACCAATCAATTGGTCAACCAATGCCTCATCCACTTTTAGACCTCGAAGACACACCTATGAACCACATTAGTGTCATCGACTTGGTTTGAAATGTATTCAGTATCGAGCTCCAAGCATCAAATGCTGAGGTTGATTGCAAGACTCCCCAAATGAGTTGAAAGACTTATTCCTACTCTCGAGGGGTTTTAAAGCAAAATTAACCACCTTCTCCGGACAAGACAACAAGTATCCTAGTGAACATGTGGCTCAGTTCACCCTCGAGTTGAGAATTAGGTGACAACAAGTTACACAAGCTCAAACTTTTCGTATCCTAAACAGCAGACCAAGCATACGCTTGATACAGATCTCTAAAGCCCGACTTGATTGGAACATGGGAGGAGATATAGAAATCTTTCCTCAAGTAGTGTAACAAGATTCTGCCGCCACCTGCCCCAATAGATCTAATGAACCTTCGACATAAGGTTGGATAGTCGAGGCTTTCTTCGAGAAGTTTCAGGATATAATTAGCCGTTGTCAAAAGTAGTTCATGAAAGCCCAATATGTGGCTTTTGAGTTGAGAACTGTTTAAGGTCAGAGATCAAGAAGGGACTAAAGATCATTTTGGTACAGTTGGCAAACTCGTAGTGGAAGTGCAGTACATTTTGAGTGCTCGTGATCTTCTGAATATCAAGCATAAAGGACCAAAAAAGTCCCAACCATAGGTTTTTATTTCGTGCATCAAGGAGACGATACATGAAATAGTTAAAGATCTCGCTTCGGTTGAGGTCATGGTAACTAAATTGACGCAAGGGCCTTCTTCCACTTGCAATGCTCTACGGCCTCCAAAGAAGTAAAAGGAGGCTAATGCGGAAGAGCCATGGATATTTGATATATGTAAGGCCAATCAAATCTTTGATTTTCTACTAAAGGATCGGTAAATATATCTTACTAAGAGCTATACCATTCCTTCCCAAGAACACCTTACGAAGACGTCGAGGTATTACAAATGGTACAATGTTAACACCCATGGCTTCAACCAGTGCATGAAATTTCACAAGCTGATACAATAGGCCATCAAGGAAGTGAATGGTGAGCCGATGATGAACTGGATATGCTTAGAACCCTGTTATTGTCCTTCCATAATGACCGACTTTACCATCGACAAATCCAAAGTCCACTTAGAGAAAGTGGGAGCCTCACCAATGTGCACATGAGGAATGATGGCCTTATCATCGAGGCCATATCGGCGAAGATCACTATCCCCAACATGGATGATCGAAACAAAAGAAATGGTATTCAAGTTGAGTCATGACAAACACCAACATCATCTTTCCTAGTCGAATGAGGTGTTCATTTGTAACGAAATGAATACCTTGGACATATCAGGTGGAGATCGACTCTAGACTCGAGGTCGCATGATCATACCTTAAGTCAATTCTAGGACCGATCAATGGGTTGAAAACTTGAAACGCAGGTGGCGGTCTCGAACCTACTTGCCACAACTCACACAAACATAGAAAAGATACACACAAAGAATAAGGACACAATTAAGGGTCGTAACAAGACTTGGGAGGTCTCTTGAGAAGCCAGAGGCATCCTCTTTCCCAACTCACAATTGAGTTCCCCAAGATTTTGATAAGGACTCAGAACACGACTACCCCAAAGTGGTAAATAATGAATGGCGAGTCCCTTGCACCTTGACCTCAAAGCAAATATGGACACCCATTTGTGCCTTGGGGTTCATCGAAGAAATCTAGTATTGCGCCAGATGATGAACAAGGACGTTCAACAGGAGACACATCTACCAAATCAGAATGATGCATCTATTTCCTCTACAAGGAGACCAATGAATGGATCAAAGCAGTCCTATCGGAGCGGGAAAAAGATTTGGGAGCCTGCATTGACTCCAACCGGAAGGGAACCTGTCAAAAGTTGAGGCAACCATGATCCTTTGGAGAGTGTGCCTACAAGCATACCTGACTCAACCTATAAAAGAAGCCAAAGATCAAGATCCCTGGGTCTCTAACATGAGGATCATGCTGCTAAAAAATATAAAGGTTCGATTCCAGCATCAGAGCTTGGCGATCTCCCACAAGATGGAGTAACAGGAACCAAACCCTATTATGGGTCCTGGGTCTTGAAAGCAGGTACCAACCGCCATTTAATAGATTGTTGGATATGATAAGGAAGACTTAGCACCCCCAAGACGATCTCCATAGGTGTTACCATGGGCCATGATTGAAGGCGATTATTCCTTAGATGATAGTTATATCTAATGAAGACTTCAATGCTGACATCTTTTGTCCTCGAGAAGGTTTGATCACTATTCTTCCAATGAGTTTTTGCTCTTGTAGAGCATGAACAAGCCACTAAGGATGACGACTTTCTTGCACATGAACCAGATTGGGCGGCTCTAGTCAACGAGATCGACTTGCCTATAAACTTTGACAAACTGCAAAAGGCTACCACAAGACATCTTCAACCATCATACATCAAACCTATTGTTGATGGTCGTCCCGTGAAAAGGATGTTTATCGATGGAAGTGCTATGTTGAACATGATGCCTCATGATACCCTATGACAAATTGGAAGGAAAATCTTCAATTTGACCCCTACATGTGAAATGTGGAATTCAGTTCAAGCTTCCTTGGTGGTCTTTTACCTTCAATGAGGTAGGGTCAACCTCCACATGCTAGTGGTTGTCAATATATACATTTGAGAGAAATATGCATGAGTGTGTATATATGTATGGGCGTCAAAATGCATGCAAGAATGAAGAAGATGGTCAACCTTGTGAGGGTAATACTGGTTTAAGGGTCATAGAGTTATGAATCAACTAAAGAACTTCAAGTTTCCCAACCAGCATGCAACAAGAAAATCAACAAATTACATATCTAAATTGATGATGGAATGATAAGGTTAATATGATGCAAAACAGAGACACAAGCACACCTTTTTATTGGTTCATATTTTTTTGTGCATGAATATGCTACAACTCTAGATTTTGTTAAGAATGCAATATTGATGAGGAGTATATAATATGTAGGAATATAACTTAATTTGAATGCAAGAAGAACTGGACGATTAAAACAAGTTCATTGGTTTATTGAATAGCATGCATGACTTGATTTGATGGATGCACAATAATAGACACACATGACCATGCTCCTAAACTAATTAGAGCCAATTCACTTAATAAGGATGTCAAGAAATTTGGTAAATGAGTTGGACAAAACATATAGATACTTGTGACAGATCCTTAGCGTCATGAGATTAGATGGGTACTTGACTTGAACTGCATCAATATAAACAAAGGAAACACAACAGTCTTTGCTCGGGTGAAATAATCACATGCACACCAGTCTATGCATTAGAGAGAAACACACAAAAATTTATCTGGGATTTCTGATTTTCTTCTCTTCCTGCCCTTGACTAACGACGACTTGCTCAATGATGCACAGCAAAAAGAAAACCAGTTTGCAGGTCACAACAAGAGAGAGAGAGAGAGAGAGACGGTTCTCTTGGATAATGCTTGGATTGTCTTGGATGAGACTCTTGTTTATGTAGAGGATCATTTTCTTACATTATAAAGGAAACAAAATGATAAATCACATAAATCTTCCCATAAAAGGAATCTCGAATTTTGCAAGGGAATTTGATTTTTGAGAGTTGAAATTTATTTCCTTTGCACTCCATCTTGCAATCAATATTAAGTTTCCTTGGCCATATTGATGGTTTTCCTTAGTAAATGAGTCTCACTTTCCCAAGACATGAATACCAATTCTCATATTTTCTTTTCCTTCTTAGTGCACGACAACCTGCTTTATATGAGTGGACTTACCATCTTGGTCTTGTATATCATACCCTTGGCTATCCCAATAGTTTCACCAAAATAGAAAGTATTGGAGGTTGTCACTTTAGTTTCAACCATTTTCACGAGAATGAAAATGTTGGCTGCATCCTTTTCTTGGCTTGGTTAGACTTTCTATTCTCATGCCGTTCAACTTCATGCGTGATTCATCCCTCATGGTGTTAAGCCTTATGTATGTGATGTATACATTATATATAGCTATATATATGACATGGATAATTAATATAAATGGATAATGTGCAAAAGCTGCATGCCCTCCTACTACATACACGCATGCACACACACACATATAGTATACCTAGGCATGCTTTATGAAAACATATATATATTCTCTTTTTTGTAATTTTTCTTTTTAAGGTGAACACTTCTATATTTTATGATACCACCTATACATACATACATACATATATATATATATATATATATATATATATATATATATATATATATACACACTCACTTATACGACATATATACCATATGTTACCTATATATATAGTTTTTTTGTTTACATAGAATATATACATATATATAGTGTTTACATATAATTAGTTTCCCAATTACTACATATAAATATATTCATACATACATATGTATATACTCCTATGCATATATATGTATATATAAGATATATTTAACATGTATGCATGACTTTCCATAATGACTGAAAACACTGGATATTCTTGCCATGCTAATATTTTCTACAATGATACACCTTCCTACATTGCAAATAAGGCATGTAGATTCTTTAGCTCTCTTTCTTTTTCTTCTATTTTCTTGATATTTTCCTAGATCAAGAACTTCATATATGATTCGGTTCATTATACAATAGATCTAGACCTTCTTGATAAATATCTCATGATCCATGGTTTACAAAATCATTTCACATGTCTTAAAATTAGAAATTTGAAATAAGCTCTTGCGAATCAAAAGTAGATTTCTTTTTATGAAGGAAAATTTTAGGGTTTATAAATGCATTTGTTTGCCATCAATGAAGGTAAGACTTGATTGATGGTAACCAAGAGTTGACTTACTTCATAGATTTTGGTAAAAATATTTGACTTGAGTGGCGTGAAATCCTTTATAAAACTTGGTATAGAAGGAAGATATTTAAAAAGTTCAAGTGGTCATGCTATAGCTTGACTAGGACAAAAAAGAGTGGTGTCTTGTCATGGGATGTACCACGAACCACATATATAATGGAGTGCAAGACAAAAAGTGATAATTTTTCTTTGGTTCTTAGAAAGAGTTTATTCTTGTGAGAAACTCTCAAGACTAAATATATATAGGAACACATATCTCAGATACAAAAAGATGTAAGACTTATTTGGTCCCTTTTGAATTATCTCGAGTGTACAAAAGATATAGCTTCAAAGAAAACTCATAAAAAAAAACTTAACTTTGCTTTTCATTTTCTTCTCATTTTCAACTTTTCTTTTTATTTTCTTTCTCTCTCTTTTTCCTAGCCTTTTAGCCTTCCACTTTTTTTTAGAATATAACATTTTAACCCATATACATAATGCATATATCTAGATACATTAACAAAACATGAATACACGAAGTAGGCTTGAAAATCTATTAGACTGAATACAAATACCACAACATACATGTAATCAAGAAGACACTAGCTGATCTACAAGATAAGATATTGCAAAGATAAATTATTTTAGTATTTCAAGAATTAAGAGAATATTATCAAAATGTAGATATTGATAATTTTCAAAACAAAGACTGAGGATCAAATGAAAATGATTTTTTTAAAAGGATTTAGTTTGAAATGGTTATGAACAAAGTGAAGCCCATCTTTTCGAAATCAAATCAAAAGATGCAAATAGATAAAATAACATAAGCTCAGGATTATAAAAACTAGAATCTAAGAATAATATCCCCAACCATGGAGGAACAACTCAAAGAGATCAAGCATACTAGAGGCATCACACATATCCCATATCTTTAGATAATTTTTTAAGAGATATTACCTTATCATCCATACAAAACCAAAAAGTCAAAATCTAATAAACATCATGGATAACATATTTTTTAAATACGAGATGTTTATTGGGTCTAACAAGTCTCAACATCAGTAAGCAAGGTAATGTCATCAATCAAATGACAAATTATCTACTCTAAATTTTATTGCATGCAGACATATGTAAATACGCTAATCCCAACCTAGATGGTGCAGAACAAAAACAAATAGAATAAGATATGCATATAGAAAATAATGTATGATCCAATGAAGGTATGATGTATGCATGAGTCAAAGAATTGTTTTTTATTATTTTGGATTTTCTCAAATTTCTATTTTTTCAGATTTGGATATTCATATATATATATATATATATATATATATATATATATATATATATATATATATATATATATATAGTTTTTGTTACCGTATGTTACCTATACAACACATATACAGTTTTACCACCTATATATATACATGTATATACTCACCTATACAACATATATATACCATATGTTACCTACATATGGTTTTTTGTTTATGTAGAATATATATAGGTTAGTTTTCTAATTACTACATATAAATGTATTCCTACCTACATATGTATATATATAACATATATGCATGACTTTTTATAATGGCTGAAAACAGTTTAGACATTCTTGCCCTGCTCAAATATTCTCCAATGATAGATCCTTTTATGTTGCAAATATGGCAAGTGGATTCTATAACTCTCCCTTTCTTTTTCTTCTATTTTTTTAGATCATCAACTTCATATATGATTTGGTTCATGATATTATAGATCTGCATCCTCTTGATAAATATCCTATGAACCAAGGTTTATAGAATCATTTTACATGTTTTAAACTTGGATATTTGAAACAACTTTTGTGAATCAAAAGTATATTTTTTATTAATAAAAAAATTGGTTGTTTACATTGGTCGATGCCAACTTAGGAGATTTGTTACTCCTCTGCATGGATTGGATACAGATAAATTACTTTGTGCCTTTGACACTACATCAAAAAATGATGTTGTGGAGTTGTTGATACCGAGGAGGACTCCTTTGCAACCAATGCCCAAGAAGACAATGTGTTATTTTATTAGCATTGTGTTAGAAAATTTATCATACCCGAGGCTATCAAGGGAGTGAGATCATGCCAACTAACAACTCAAGGTTTCATACTCGATAAAAGTTTAACTATGACCTATCCCTATGATTACTTATGGATAACCATTAGAGGAACAGGAACCCGCTCAAAAACCATTCATTTCATGCACTAAAGAAGGATTCAAAAGAAAAATTTTGGATTGGATTCGGACCAAAAGATCCAAATCCAAACCCCACAAGAAGACCCTAAAAATTTGGATTGGATCTTGACAAAAAAGATCCATTCCAAACCCAAAGTGAGGTCCCACTAAAAAATTGGATTGGGTTGGACCCAAGGAACCAAACCCGATCCAAGGATCCACCCTTGGCCTATAAATAAGGCCAAGGGGGGGTTCACGTGGGGGGTTGAAAAAAAGAAGTGAGGAGAGAGGGTGGAGCCCGTGGGTTGGAGTTTTCAAGGGTTGGAGAAAGGCATTGAGGAGAGAGAAGGAGTAGAGCATGGAAAGGTGCTTCATGTGAAAAACTTGGAGAGGTCTTGGCCGTGGGATACCTAGGAGCTTGGAAAGGGTTTTGGTCAAGGAGCAAGGTGGAGTTCACGTGAAGTAGCTTGGCAAGAGGGGAGCTCGGCCAAGGAGGTAAGCCTAAACTCAGACTTTGGCTTGGACCGAACTACCCAAGGTGTTGCACCTTGGCCGAGTGGAGCTTGGAAGGTTGAAGGTTGGCCGAACTGCACCAAGGCGTTGAAGGCTGCCAAAGTGCACCTTGAAGCGAAGTGGAGCTACCTTGGTCGAACTACACCTTGAAGCCGAGTGGAGCAAGGCCGAATTGCACCAAGAGGGCTGGCCGAACTGCACCAAGAGCCAGTCGTGGGCCAACTTGGATCGAACCAAGGGTCTGCACCCAAACAAAGGTGGGCTCGAGCCAAGGCTTGGCTGACTGCACCAAAGAGAGAGTGAAACTCGACCAAGAGAGAGAAGGGGCTGCACCAAAAGGCTAAAGCGAACGAGGAAAATTTGTAAGTGCTTTAAACTTTGTTTTTAAGCTATTTTCTCTATTAAATTCAATTCGAAAAGGGGTTGTATTAATGAAGCAAAGCCTTCCCTCAGACCCTAAGATTCTTGTAAGTTTTATTTATTTTGGCCTGATGTATGTGGAGTGTGTAGGCCTAGTTTCAGCATGATTCGAGCGAGTGTTGAGATTGCCGCAATGAGCGGATGTAGAGATGCTAAAAATCTTGTTTTGAATTTTTGAAAACGATGATGCGAACTCACCCGAATTGAAATTTACACCTCACTCTACATCTGAAGTAAAACTCATGCGAATTGAAAGTGCATTCACTCTACATTCACGAAAGTAAAACTCACGCGAAATGAGAGTGCATTCACTCTACATTCACGAAAGTAAACTCACGCGAAATGGAAGTACATTTACTCTACATTCACTAAATAAAACTCACACGAATTTAAAGTGCATTAACTCTACTTTCCTGAAAGTAAAACTCACATGAAATGAAAGTGCATTCACTCTATATTCACGAAAGTAAAACTCACGCGAAATGAAAATGCATTTACTCTATATTCACGAAAGTAAAACTCATGCGAAATAAAATTTATATATATTAGCTTAAGAGAGAGAAAATGCTCAAGTGCACGCGAGTGTAGAGAGCGGAAAGGCTTGAGTGCTCGTGGGTGTAATCATGACAATCCACCAATTAAGAGCGAAAAGGCTCAAGTACACGTGGGTGGATAAAATTGGCAAAAGTGCACGAACCGAATTCTTCCAAAACACTTGTCGTTCAATTAATTTAAAGTAAAACTTGTTTGTAAATCGAAGTTCCTAAGTGCTTAAACCGACCCTTTAGCATCGGTTCAAGAAGGTTTAAAGTGAAAAGAGTTTGCTTGCCTACAATCGCCAAAAGTCAGAAAAACGTTTAAAAATCTTCGCTAGTTTGAGTAAGCTAGCTGGCACGCTCGCGTAAGCATAAGCACGAAAAGGTTCACTTCGAGTTTTCTAACTTTAGAGTGGAAATTTTCATGTTTACAGAATTGACACGCCTTGTGAGACTCGGGTCTTAAAGCGAGCTTCAAATCAAACAAGTAGAGTGTCAAATCTTTAAAAAAAGTGTTTTCAAAACTTGTGCACCAAAAATTTTGCAAGCAATGGATGAAAAGCCAAGGAAATCCTCATTGAGTAACTCAAAGCGATTTTTCAAATCATCTAAAGCCCAAGAAGAGCTAACTGCTATCAAAGAAATTTTTAGAAAGATGGACGCTTTAACCTATGAGATTAAGGCACATCGATCATATAGCAGCTCACCTCGAGCACATAGAAATCATGAAAGGAAAACCAATCCTAAACTCGACGAAGGATATGAGGCTAAAGATGAAACCCGAAGGCGCATCAAATCATCCATTCCCAAGCCTCCAAACCCTCCAACCTCAAAAGAAAAACCAAAAAAAGATTTTCATACTTCAAAAACTCAAAAAAACCTAGAAAATTTTGAAAAACACAAAAAAATTAAAAAATAAAATTTTGAAATTCCAAAAGCTAAAAATAAAATCCCTGATTCTGGGCACACAAACATAGTGGGACACGAAATCCACACCCCACAAAAGGGCGAGAGTTACAAAAGGATAGGATTTGAAAAGGAACACCTCGAAAAGCAACGGGAGCTAAAAATAGAGTCACCTGGGGACAAGGCCTACTCTCACCACAAAAAGGTAGACAAGCCGGAAAGAGGTATGCCTGAAAACCCATCCTCCTCTAAACTCTCCTCTCGAAATAGGGTCATCGGATGCATTGAATCACACTCATGCACCCACAAATTCACAAAATGTGCCAAAAAATAAGGATTTTCAAGGTGCGCCAAATATCCCGCACCACCAAAAAGAATTTCAAAAACAAAAACCAAATAAAGTTCAAAATATGGTAGATCCTAAGGCATGCATCAACATCCTAGGAACCCTTACCATGAATGAACCCATTTCCTCAAACCTTCTCAAAACCCTCAAGGGACCGATAATGACTTCCCTTGAAAACCATGTCTCCCAACCTAGGGTTGTGTGGAAACCTAAATCTTCCACCACCCCAAACTCAAATCTTCCACCCAAAATAAAACGGGTATATGCCCATGATATAGACGATTCAATGTTCCAAGGACACGAACTTTATAAAAATTTTTCAAAAATCAAAAAGCCTTTGAACATGATCTTAAACATAGGATATAAACCCTACAAGGGTCTAGGAGCCAGAAATCAAGGTAGGCTAGAACTCAGCCGACCCAAAGCCAACCCAAGTCGATATGGATTGAGCTACAACCCACCCATACCCCCTAAGCCACCACCTAAGACCACGTGGGTCAAGGGTGCCCTTTAGAAGACACTAAACCGAGACCCATGGCTTAGACCTATTGATTAGAGTCTAATTCACAGAGTTTTCTTTGTAGGTTCAATGGAAGAGCCCTCCTTTTCAAAAAACCAAAAAAAATAGATATTCTCAAAACCAAAAAAATAAAAATAAAAATAAAAATTGAAAACCTTCAAAATCCCAAAAATATTTGAAAATCTGAAAATTTCAAAAAGAAATCTGTTTCATTCCCCCATTCTTTATTTGGGAAAAAGTTTTCAAAAAGAAAGCCTTTATATTGATAATTGAATTTGTATTTCAAAAAAGATAAAAAAATTGAAAAATTTCAAAAACTCCAAAAATAATGGCCATGTACAAAGCCCATATTCGAAATTTTCAAAATTGTCTATATTCCCCAAATAGGGAATCATCCATGATATAACCCCTTCTCTTGCCTAGATCTTCCTCAAAATTCTAATGCTTGAGAAACATCAAAGTAGGGAGGAATGATCATACCTCAAAGCTTCTTGAAATTCGAGAATCCTTAACTTGGAAAAAATGGGGATTTTTAGAGTGAGTCTAACCCATATTGTGTGCATGTTTACATGAGCATCATGCATTGCATTTTTGAAATCATATATTTGCATAAACAAAATCGAGTCTAGACATCATCTTAGAACTCAAGTTCAAGGTTTATGTCAAGCCAAAGGGGCTTTGAAATCAACCCCCTAAGTATCGAGCTATCATGGGCATGTCTCCATATGAATCAAATCCGAAACCTCCAAGGTTGATTCTAATCTAGCCAAAAAGATGCTAAAAGGGTTAAAATTTGAATTATGATTTCCAAAAAGCTTTTGAAAAAAACATGATAAATTCTCCAAATTTTCAAAAACCTCCAAAGTATTACAGTTCATATGAATGCATTGGGTGTTTTACTTGATCAATAGGAAGATGATATCCATAGAAAGTGTTCCATTTGTTGCATTTCGAAAAATCTATTTGGCAGGTGAAGGAAATTATCAAGCCAATAGAGAAAACGTGCTTGGCCTTGGTATAGGCTTCCAAATTCGAGACATTATTTTCCCTATCATGAAAAAGGAATAATGTTGATTCATTCAAGCACTTATTTGAAAAACCTATCTTAAGGGGTAGGCAAAATAAATGGCAGCCCATTTTTATAGAGTATGAGTTCATCCTCAGGACTCCATTAAGGGACAAGCCCTACATCGTGTGGCTGAAGTGCCTCTTCAAGACACATTCCCCACACTTGATCAAATGCCCCATGAAGGCATATTTTCCAAATGAATTTCAAAAACCATGCTTGGACAAACTGTTTCAAAGAAAATCAAGCATGGGAAATATATTTTGATCAAGGGGCAGGTATCGAAATCATCTTCATATCTCCCGAGAAAAGAAAAATCCCAAGACATTGAAAATTTTTAGAAATGAAGGATTTTTCGAATTTGCTTCTTCAAAAAGATCAAGTTTTGATTGGAACAAACACTACAACATCTTGTTGATATGAAAACCTTGATGAGGTGAGGATAAATACATGAGTCCCACGATGGAAAATGTGGAGATCATGTCAATTCAAATATGATGGCCATGAAGATCACTTAGGTTTGGTTATGTTTTTCCATCCTTAAGCAAAAAGTGTCATGATCATGTTAGAAATACCATAAATGTCAAATGCATGGACATGTCATCCCATCGTCCACCTAGAATTCCCTTTGAAAATCCATGGACCTTCACCATGTGGTCGTGTGAATCATTCATCTTCATCAAACTAGGGGCATTAAAAATGCATCCCCTAGACACCTTCCATGGAGAATCAATTTCATAAAATATGTATCTCCATCATATCATGTGGAATACATTTCATGTTGTCATTATTTCATAAAGCATGTATTTCCATTGAATCACATGGAGTGCATTGTTACATATCATACATCATATACACCTCATTCACCCAAAGAGGCTCAAAAAGGTGGCAGCCTGAGTAGGAATGTCCCCATGTCATAAAAAGGGCAACAAAAATCGATAATACATATTGATATATTGATATTGTGGGCAGAAATTTAGAAGACCCTGAAAATACCCAATACTTGAAAGGGTCTATGTTAAATTCTTTCGAAAAGATTTTTAAAAATTGAGCTTCCTTGAAACTTCTTGAAAGAAGGATCAACATTGATTGTATGACCCTAAATGAAGGAATTGAGGCTTTATGAAAAGTAGAGTTTTCAAAAACAAAATTGGTGACATTTCAAAAATCCTTGACTTACAAAATGAAGCCTTGTTCAAAATATCAAAATATTTTCAAATGGCAGATGCTATTAAGAAATGGGATGATCTCGGTTGAATCGAGTAACCAAAGGGATAAGCTTTTCCCCCATTTTACTTCTCTCTCTAAAAAGGAAAAATTGGCTATATTCAAAAGAAAAAAAAAGACAAAGAGAATACAAAAACTCCTCGAAAAAGAAGTCTTCTCCGAAAAAGAGAATACAAAAACTTCTTAAAAAGGAGTCTTCTCTTTGAAAGAAAAAAGAAAAAAAAAAGAGAATACAAAAACTCCTCGAAAAAGAAGTCTTTCCCGAAAAAAAGGAAATACAAAAACTTCTTCAAAAGAGGTCTTCTCTTGAAAAAAAAAAGAAGGAAAGCTAAAGCTCAAAAAGAGCAAAATTTTCGACTCTTTGCCTAAAACCATGAGATGCTTTAGAAGGGACCGTGGTAACTCTTTTCCTTATCCCTGCAGCTTATCCCAATGGAAGGTTCAACTATGAAAATCCTAGAGTAGGAATAGAATCTACTCGTTTGGATTTCATTTTGTTTGAGAATTAGACTTTGTTTTGTGGGAAATAAAACTTTGAAATGTTTTCTAAAATTTTCTATAAAAAACCTCTACCAAGTAGTAGGTGTCGAAACCCAAATGAAGGGAAGTATGAAAAATTGGAAGTGACTTTTGATGGAAGATAAAAGGAGTTCCTTTTTAAAAAAAAAAAATTTTAACTCGAAAATGTCAAAAAGACATGGGATAAAACTTGCTTGGGGCAGTCGGCCTTTAAAGGCTCTCTCCCCGAGCTCAAAAACCTAAAATGTCAAAAAGAAATGAGATAAAACCTGCTTGAAGCAGTCGGCCTTTAAAGGCTCTCTTTAGGCTCAAAAACCCAAAAATATCAAAAAGACATGGGATAAAACCTGCTTGGGGCAATTGGCCTTTTAAAGCTCTCTCCAAGTTCAAAAACCTCAAAAATTGACTCTCCCAAAAAGCTCACCTCACTCACTCATGCATGCATTCAAAAGTCATTCATGCATGATCATACCTTGGAAAAGTACTCCGCGTAGAAAAGTCTCCTTTGGCTGGAAATTCCCCTCCTATGATCTAAGAAAATGAGTTTTTACGAAACGAATGATGATTTATTCTCAAGAAAATTTGGGAAGAAAATCCATAAAGGGTGTTTTCTTTTTTGACATTATCCAAAATTGGATCAATGCCAAAGAGGGGTATTTGTAAACACCCAAAAAATGGTGATGTTTTTCAAAACTCCTAAATTTCAAAATCCAGCTTACAGCCTTCTGAACCTTTAAAAACCCAAAATTTTAAAGTTTAAACCTTTTTTGAAATATTTCAAAAATAAAGGTTTTAAATTCAAGCTAAAAACCCATGGATTTCAAAGTAGATCAAAACGGAGAAGTTAAACCCAATCCAAAAAGCTAGTTCGAGCTCAAGAAAAAAAATGTGAAGGATGGCCCAAGCCTGTCTGGATGAAAGCCAGATTGAAGATCGAACCCTGTGTTCATATCAAAGCAAGCTCAGCTTCAAAAAGGCAAAATTGAACCAAGACCTTGATGAATTCATCAAAAATCAAGAACTGGGCCTATTAAAACTGAAATCAGTATCCACTTCAAAATCTAAGATCAACCTCATCAAGTACAAGCTCAAGACAGGGTCAGACAGATCAAATCAAGCATCAAATAAAAAGTCCTAAAAGAAAGCATTGGCGGGTTAAAGGGGTTGAGAAAAACCAGTATAAAATCGGGTCACTGAGTAACCAGAGCCCGCTAAAAAACCGTCCATTTCATTCACCAAAGAAGGACTCAAAAGAAAATTTTTGGATTGGATCCAAACCAAAAGATGCAAATCCATACCCCACAAGAAGACCCCAAAAATTTGGATTGGATCTGGACAAAAAAGATCCATTCCAAACCCAAAGTGAGATCCCACTATAAAATTAGATCGAGTTGGACCCAAGGATCCTTGGCCTATAAATAAGGCCAATGGGGGGTTCACGTGGGGGTTGGAAAAAGGAAGTGAGGAGAGAGGATGGAGCCCATGGGTTGGAGTTTTTAAGGGTTGGAGAAAGGCATTGAGGAGAGAGAAGGAGTAGAGCATGGAAAGGTGCTTCACGTGAAAAACTTGGAGAGGTCTTGGCCGTGGGATACATAGGAGCTTGGAAAGGGTTTTAGTCAAGGAGCAAGGTGGAGTTCACGTGAAGTAGCTTGACAAGAGGGGAGCTTGGCCAAGGAGGTAAGCCTAAACTCAAACTTTGGCTTGGACCGAACCACCCAAGGTGTTGCACCTTGGCCAAGTGGAGCTTGGAAGGTTGAAGGCTAGCCGAACTACATCAAGGCGTTGAAGGCTGCCCGAACTGCACCTTGAAGCAGAGTGGAGCTACCTTGGTCGAACTGCACCTTGAAGCCGAGTGGAGTAAGGCCGAACTGCACCAAGGGCCAGCCGTGGGCTAACTTGGATCGAACCAAGGGGTTGTACCCAAACAAAGGTGGGCTCGAGCCAAGGCTTGGCCGACTGAACCAAAGAGAGAGTGAAACTCAACCAAGAGAGAGAAGGGGCTGCACCAAAAGGCTAAAGCAAACGGGAAAAATTTGTAAGTGCTTTAAACTTTGTTTTTAAGCTATTTTCTCCATTAAATTCAATTCGAAAAGGGTTGTATTAATGGAGCAAAGCCTCCCCCCATGTTGTAATATTGGTAGATGAATACGATTGCACCCACGTACACTTGAGCTTTTTCGCTCTTAATTGGTGGATTGTCACAATCACACCCACATGCACTTAAGCCTTTTCCCTCTTAATTGGTGGATTGTCACGTTTACACCCACGTGAACTTGAGCCTTTTCGCTCTTAATTGGTGGATTGTCACGATTACACCCACGAGCACTCGAGCCTTTACGCTCTCTACACTCGCGTGCACTTGAGCCTTTTCTCTCTCTTAAGCTAATATATAAAAATTTCATTTTGCGTGAGCTTTACTTTCGTGAATATAGAGTAAATGCAATTTCATTTCGCGTGAGTTTTACTTTCGTGAATATAGAGTGAATGCACTTTCATTTCACGTGAGTTTTACTTTCGGGAAAGTAGAGTGAATGCACTTTCAATTCGTGTGAGTTTTACTTTAGTGAATGTAGAGTAAATGCACTTCCATTTCGCGTGAGTTTACTTTCGTGAATGTAGAGTAAATGCACTTTCATTTCGCGTGAGTTTTACTTTCATGAATATAGAGTGAATGCACTTTCAATTCGTGTGAGTTTTACTTTAGATGTAGAGTGAGGTGCAAATTTCAATTCGGGTGAGTTCACATCATTGTTTTCAAAAATTCAAAACAAGATTTCTAGCATCTCTACATCCGCTCATTGCGGCAATCTCAATACTCGCTCGAATCACGCTGAAACTAGGACCACACACTCCACACACATCAGGCCAAAATAAATAAAACTTGCAAGAATCTTAGGGTCATCCAATCCCGTGATAAAATTAGTAAAAGTGCACTTCCAAAATATTTGTCATTTAGTTAATTTGAAGTAAAAGCTTGTTTGCAAATCGAAGTTCCTAAGCACTTAAACAGACCCTTGAGCATCGGTTCAAGAAGGTTTAAAGCGAAAAGATTTTGCTTTCCTAATCGCTTAAAGTCAGAAAAATGTTTAAAAATCTTCACTAGTTTGAGTAAGCTAGGTGGTACGCTTGCGCAAGCGTAGGCACAAAAAGGCTCACTTCAAGTTTTCTAACTTGGGAGTGGAAATTTTCATGTTTACAAAAGTTAAATCAATAGATTTTGAACAACACTTGCTCAATCTTGAGCAAGCATTCTAGTATATGCAAAGATAAAATGTGAAAAAGAATCCTAACAAATATTCTTTTACTATTTCTATAGGATATTTTGTAGGTTTCTCTATGCACAAAAAGAGAATTGAAATTGACACAAATAAGGCCAAGGCCATCATCAATACAAAACCATCCAAAACTAAAAAAGAACTTTGAAGTCTCATCGGGCATGTAAGCTACTTGTAGCATTTTATTGCCAATGTCGTAGGCAAGATATCACCTCTCACGATGTTGCGCAATCGAAATAATACTGAGAATTTCATTTGGAGCTCACAACAATAGTAGATATTCGAAAGGATCCAAGAATATCAAGCATAACCTTTGGTATTGATTTTCCTTGTATTCAAAAAACCATTAAAACTATACATAGCTGCTACGGATGACTTCAAGAATACCAATGACATTACAAAGCATGCTATCTTATATTTGAGTCGGTTATTCACCATCATCTAATCTTGTTATTCCCTAAAAAGAAAGTTATGTTTGACCTTGTATCATGCCTGCATGAAATTATAATACCATCTTCTAGTTACCGACGTGTATGTAATCTGCAAAGTTTATCTCTTATGATATCTTCTTAGTTGTTCATGTGTCTTAGGTAGGCTAGTCAAATGAGCAATTAAGTTACGCCCATTCAACCTAAAATACTTGTTGCTTAGAGTATATATATATTAGACAAAAGTTGATTGCGAACACCATTCAAAGTAATAAAATTGCGGTTATGTAATGGTTTACCAACTCAACTTCTTCAAGACTCCTGCATGAAGCTACGGAGCATGAGCACTGTTAGTATGAAATGCTAGGAATATAACACACAAAAACTATTAACTTGAATTTTTCATCTAACGAGTCCCTTGAAAGTGACAAAAAGAAAAGAGATGGCCAAACCCTTGCATTATAGATTGTGCATGCAGAAATTTTTCTTTAGAAGTGTTTAACGTATAGTTGTGCCACATGGGGGACACTTGATACAGTGTTAGAGCATATGCATGCATATAATTTATTACCTAACTTTGCATTCTTGAGTTCTTTTTGTCCCTTGAATTTTTATTATCCAATCTTTAAGATGCCCCATCAATAAACCTTATAATTGTAAGCCCTAAAATCATATCAACAAGACTCATATCTTTCATCTCAAATTTACTACATAAGAATGCTTTTATCTCATTAATAATTCTCATATTGAAACCAAACAATAAGATATCATCTACGTATAAGTACAAAATGGTGAATACTTCATTAATAGATTTGCGTTAGATACACTTATTAAATTCATTAAAAATAAAGCCAAAAGATGATATGATACAATCAAACTTTTCATGAAATTATTTAGGGGCTTATTTCAATTCATATAATGATTTAATAAGTTTACGCACTTTGAATTCATTCTCATGACCATAAAACCTTTTGTTTGTTCCATATAAATTAGGAAAATAATTTTTACATCAATTTGATAGATTGTAAGATCATACATTGCTATAAGTACTCAAATTGTGATCATGCAAGAAAGAAGGGAAGATGCATTAAAATAGTCCATTCCTCCCTTTAGGATATACACTCCTTCACAACTAACCTAGACTTATACTTGATTGTCCCATCTATATTCTGTTTCCTTTTAAAGATTTATTTGCAACCAATTGTAAAATAATTCAGAGGTAAATTAATTAATTTTTAAGTACATTTGAGAGAATTGATTGAATTTCATCATTGATGACTTCATTCCAAATCTTAACCTCTAATGAGGTCATAACCTTTTAAAAGGTGATAGGACCATCCTCAATATTGAAGGCAGCAAAGTCACTTTCAAAGTCTTTGGACATCCTACCACGTTTACTCTTCCTTGGTTCAATTATTTCTTCAAAATTTTCTGATATGAAAATAATGCATTTAGGGTCACCCCTACATTTGTCATCATTCTATATGATCAAGAATTAAACCATTAATAAGGATAAAATCTCTATAAGACATATTTTGGGACACAACAATCTTCATAAGAAACATATTCTTAAAGAATGCAGTGTCACAGAACTCTATAATCGTATTGATATCTATACTAGATACATCAGATCTAATAATCAATAATCGGTATACATAACTAGTCTCTACATAACTCAAAATATAACATTCATAGTTTTAGGTCCCAATTTCTTTCTCTTATATTTGGGATAAATACTTTTTCAAGATACCCTCACACTTCAAGATATTTGAGACTACTTTTTCGACCCTTCCAAAGTTCAAAGAGACTACTTCTTTTATGTCTATGAAAAACTTTATTCAAAATATGATAAGCAATATTCAAAGTTTTTGTCTACATGTATGTAGATAGCCTAGAATTTTATAATAAAATATTAACGATATCAGACAAGTTCTATTTTTTCATTCAGTTATCCTATTAGACTAAGGTGAATAAGGAGTAGTAACCTCATGTAAAATACCAGTATTTTGATAATATTCTTGAAAAAAGTTTGAGGTATACTCTTCTCCTCTATCAGACCTTAATCGTTTAAGTATCCTACCAGTTTGTGTTTGAGCCTCATTCCTAAAAATTTAAAACTTTTACAAAGCTTCATCTTTGCTTTTAATGAACGTAATAAAATATTTTTTATTATTCCTAGTTGTTATTCCATTGAATTTACAAATGTTAGTTTGCACTAAATCTAATATTTCCGATTTTTGATCAACTGTATGAAAAAGTTTTTTTAGGTTGTTTCAACTATACATATATTTCACATTTGTGTTTTCTATCTATGACAACCTTAAGAATAAGATTCAAATTCATTATATGTTTCATAAAATCAAAACTAACATGACCTATCATGTCATAAATCAGATGATTTAACATTTAAACCAACAAAAGAGGAAGAAAATGGGCTTTATTATCTTTAAAATTCATATAAGAATCAATTAGAGGTTTTAAATTAATCTTAAACAAATCCTCTTCATCACACAAATAACCCTTTTCAAAGAAATACTCAGTATTAAGTCATGTAATTATGACTTTATTACATTTATAATCTAATCTTAAACTCTCTCTAACTAAGATTGGATCACTGAGAATATTTCAACGGATCATAGGAATATGTCTAACTCCTTGAAGAATTAGAACATTTCTAGAAGAAAACTTCAAATCTATACATCATTTGTCGTTGACTTCAGTAGTTGAATGATCATCTAATATCACAGCTTTATCATAGACAATGTGGTAAGATTTAAATAGAGACCGGTCAATACAAATGTAAACATTTTCCCCAATGTCTACAGTTTAGTAATGTGACTTATAAATAGAAAAAAATTTGGGTTTAAGAGGAAGATATCCATCACTAAGTTGGTGGGAAACTCCCTAGCCCAATATCCAACCTGACTACAAATACAACATGATTTATTTTTGAGTTTCTTTTGAATCTTAGTTTTTTTTGGTACTTTACCTATTTTTCCTTAGGATCACTAAACTACTTCTTTTCGATCGTATGATTGACTTTATGGGTGCTATGAATAGGCATAAACAGTTTCTGGCTTCAATGTTCTTCTTATATTGTTATGTCTATCATAAGATCATCTAGAGTCATTTTACACAACTCGTGTGCCTGTTTAGTCACAGATTTCTCCGTTATCATTTGTTATTTTAAAAACTTGGTCACAAAATACTTTTTAAGACCGATGCTTTCAGTATTGTATTTTCGATCGATGCCAACCCACATATCTTTTGTTGTCATAAAAGGGAAATAGCTGTATATGTCGAATAAAATATTCGATAATACCGATAAAATATAATAATGACATAAAATATCCTTCTCCTTCCATACATTAATTTTATCCAAGCTTTTGAGGTCATGTTAATAAAAATGCATTAGGATATCAAGATATTCATGGAAACCATGGTTTTGGAGATATAACTGAGGAGTGTAGGGAGATTTTAAATTTTACTATGATTTTTGATCTCTTTATAGCCAATACAATTTTCAAAAAATGATATGAATATTTAATTACTTATAAGAGTGGCTTGTAACAAATAGAAATTGATTATTTTTTTTATGAAAAAAGATAGATTGTTTTGTAAAGATTGCAAGAAGAAAGCTTAACTACTCAACATTGACTTTTAGTGATGGATTTGCAAGTAAAAAAGAGGACAAAGAATAATAGAGTGTAAGAGTTATTCGGACTAGATGGTGAAACCTCAAATGTGAGAAAAAAGATATATTTAAACATAAAGTTCTGTAAGGAGATGCTTAAAATTATATAAGTATACCTTTTCATATGTAAAACAATATGACTATACATATGGGGAAGTGAAAAAAGATGTATTAGGCGAATTTAAGAGAGGTTACTGGCACAAAAAGAAACTTGGTGGTGGAGTAAAGTGGTGTAAGATAAAATCAAGGCAAAGAAGACATGTTACAAATTGCATTATCTAAGAATAGTGAAACTTTAAGAGGCTTATAAGAAAGCAAAAAAAGAAGCAAAAAAGATTGTTAGTGAAGCAAAAACCAAAATTTGAGAGGATTTATATAAGAAACTTAACTCAAAAAAGGTAAAAGAGATATTTTTAGAATAGCTAAGGCTAGAGATAAGAAAACTAAGGATCTTACTTTTATTAGATGCATCAAAGATGAGGATGAGAAGATTCTAGTGGCGAATGATGATATAAAAACTAGATGAAAAAATTATTTCTATAAGTTTTTTAATAAAAATACAGATGCTAGTATTAGCTTAGGAGAGTTAGTAAAATCAGAAAATAAATAAACCATAATTTTTATCGGCGTATTTAAAAAAATAAAGTCAAAGAGACTGTTAAATATATGAAAGTTGGTAAATCTATAGGACCAAACAATATTTCTATAGAAGTATAAAAATCCTATAAGAGATTGGGCTCACTTGGCTCATAAGACTATTTAATGAAATATGAAGAACCCAAAAAATGCTTAAAGAATTGAGAGCGAGTACAGGAGACATTCAAAATTGTTTGAATTATCAAGGTACCAAGTTAATGAGTCATATTATGAAATTATGGGAAAGAATTATCGAACGTAGGTTAAGACAAGTATCGAGTATAACAGATAACCAATTTGGATCCATGCCCAATAGATCTACTATATAAACAATTCATTTATTGATACATTTTATGAATATTTTAAACCAAAAAAAACATTCACATGATATTTATTGATCTAGAAAAAGCTTATGATAGGGTGTCAAAAGATGTTCTTTAGAGAATCTTGGAAAAGAGAAGTATCCCATTGACATACATAAATCTTATGAGAGACATATACAATGGTGCAAAAACTTTTGTTAAGACTCATGAAGGAATGACAAACTCCTTTGAAGTTAATATTTGGTTATACCAGGGATCAACTATAAATCTATATTTATTTATATTGGTCATTAATAAGTTAACAAAACATATTCAAGATGAAGTATCTTGATGTATGTTATTTGTATATGATATTGTGTTAGTAGATGAGTCTAAAGAAAAAGTTATAAGAAATTTGAACTATGGAGGAAAACATTAGAAAGTAAAGGCTTTCGACTTAATAGAACAAAGACAAAATATATTGAATGTAAGAGAGGTCATAAAAATTAAAATTGACACACATTTCATCCCTCACAAAGAAAGTTTTAAATACCTAGGGTCAATTTTTAGAAGTGATGAAAAAATTGATGGAGATATTATACATAGAATTAATGTTGGTTGATTAAAATGAAGTATTCTATGTGATAAAAAGATACCATTAAAGTCAAAAAGGTAAATATTATAGAGCGAGAATTAGACCTTCTATGTTTTATGGTTTTGAGTGTTGGGTAGTTAATCATCAACATGTGCAAAAGATGTCCATAGTAGAAATTAAGATGTTGAGATGGATGAATGGCAACACAAGAAAAGATCGTATACATAATGAGGTTATTATAAACTAATTGGGAGTAGAATCAATAGAGGATAAAATAAAATAAAAAAATCATTTAAGATGGTTTGGACATATAGAAAGATGAGTAAAGCACACTCCCCTAAAAATATATGAAAAATTAGATTGTGAAAATATTAAAACAGGAAGAGGACGACCACAATAGTGTTGGAAAGAAACTATAAAAAATGATCTAGTTTATATTGAGTTAACTGCTAGCATGACACATGATAGGGCTTTGTGAAAACAAAGAATCCATGTAGTTGACCCATCTAGTATGGGAAAAGGCTGAGTTGTTGTTGTTGATTGTTTTGGGGTCAGAATCATAAGGTTGGAAACAATGCGACTCAATAAATGCAAGAAATCCTACATAATTAACCAGATTTCATACATTATTGCCAATGTTTAAAGTGAGACCGACAAAATGAATATGCTGACATCAACCAAAGCCATAGATCCATGTAAATCTATAATAAAAAAGTGCATGGAATAAGCAAAGCAAAATGAAAATCTTACTTTAGAGAAATCAACGCCCCACTATAAGGTATGTTACCAACACCTTTCTCCCAAGATAAAATGATCACTGCAACAAGAGCTCATATATGGGCTTTAGCTGCTTTTGATCATGCCTCAGTCACCTAGCTGGTCACAGAGCCACCGCAGGGGAGAAAATGCAGACAGAGAGAGAGAGAGCACGCAATTTTGTTAACCATTTTGATTAGGGGCCCTGATCAAGCTTTACACTAAAGCCAACAGACTTGTATCTCGGATTCGCTCCAACAGTTTTGTTAATGATTCTGATTAGGGGCCCTAATAAGGCTTTATACTAAAGCCAACAAATCTGTATCTCGGATCCGCTCTAGCAGTTGCACCTTCTCAGGTCTGCACTACATCTCTTCTGCGTCTCTTCGTGTAGGGATCCTTTGATGAAAACCTTTTTCGTAAAAAGAATACCGATGACTCAAATCGGCCCGGTACACACTTGTGGTCTTCCATGTTCTCTCAAAGTTCTTAATGTCACATGAGTTTAATTAACCCAACCATCATGAATTAGTATTAAGTTTAACACGTGGAGAGAGAGAGAGAGAGAGAGAGATGCTGAGATGACAAAAATAACACGCATTTCAGTGCTACTAGATCATGCCCTTGGATTGCTGTCGCATATTCAAATACTGATTAGTCTTTGAAACCCATCTCTAATGGGCTCGGCATGGCTTAACTCCACTATGCACTTGAAAAGGTATCTTGTATAGCAAGGTCTGAGGAAAAGGGTTCGTCACCTTGGTTCTGCCGTCCTCAAAAGAGCTTGTTCACAAGGTCAAAGTTACTTCCGTGACTCCACTGCGTCTTCTTTTCTTCTTCACCATACATGTGACTCCGATACTTGTCACCCACTTCCAGACCTGCATCCATGTGTATGTGTGTGAGAGAGAGAACCTTACACCGAAGTTTTTGTAGGTCAGGATTAAGATCTTTAGATAGCCTTGAATCAAGTCCACGGAGAAGCAGCACACCATTTCTTTGAATCTGTTACGACAACCAATCAGGTTAAAACCGCCAGTTTCGGTTTGCAAGGAACCACGACCACGACCACAACCGAACCGATTCAGATTGTGCTTTTATAGTTTCTGGTTCTGGTTCCGGTTTGATTCAAAAATTAAAAAAAAGTAAAATTGTAAAATAGTGTAAATGCGAAGATCGGATCAGATCAGACGAAAACGATTGAATATCCGAATCCTAGTTTCTTATTCATAACAGAGTCCAAAAGCAAAAAAAAAAATCAAGCATTCTCCCATGCTAAGCGGGGTCGGGTACTTATCATAAAAGAGTATGAATGCGAAATATATTTTATTCTTTAAGCGAACAGCAGACTGTTTAATTTCATCTAAAAGCTTAGCTGCCAAATATTAACTTATTCCCTCAACTAACCGAACAAAATTTAAGCAACCAACGGATAAGTGGTAGTTAAACTTCTTCTTGACTTGACCCAATTCGTTGATCTAAGTTTCTAGTTGTATGGTTACAACTAACTAACATATACTTAACAACCACTTAAAATGCCCTGTGTGGTGAGCGTACCTGGGCCTATTGACGGGTCAAGTATCTGCCAAACGACTACCAAAACTCGAATTCATATCCCCCGTTGACCTGATCTGATCAGTTCACGGGTCTAGATTGGAGAGGCTAAATAAGGTGCTAAGGGAACTCCGTTGGGTTAGACCCAAGCTTGTGTATTGCTTCACGTAGGGGTTGCAATTTTCTGTTATGGGGATGTCCGGCGGTTTGGTTTGGTTCAGGTCTAGTTGAAAAAATTCTGACGGTTTGGTTCACGGTTCCAATGTTGAACCAAACCATTATATATAGAGATATAGATATAGATACATAAATTCATATTTTATATGTATATAAGGTTATAAAACTTATATATAATCTTTATAAGTTTATGTATATGAGTTTTATAACCTTATATACATATAAAATGTGAATATATATTTATATATAAAGTTTATATGCTTATATGGATTTAAATCTTGACAAGTTTATAAATGTATATGTATGAGTTTTATAACCTCATATACATATAAAATGTACACCGAAGATCCCAATAATCACATGGCATAATACATTGCATTTAGCAAATTCCTTAAATTAGAAGAATTGTGGTTCAGAACTGAACCAAACAGGACTGGTGGTTCGGTTCGGTTCGGTATGACTCCGAGCTCACTGTCCGGTTTGGTTCTCTAAAAGTTGAGAACCGAAATTAGAGGTTTGATTCGAGTTTGAGACTGGAACCTAGGCAAACCTAACCGTGATCATCCCTATTCCTAAGCCCCTCGGACCATAAATTATTATGCTATTGATGCACTTATACTATTGTAATTTCTGTACTATTATAATGTATTAATAACAATTATAATATCATTGGAGCATTAACTTTTATGGAATATAATATCAATATTTATCCCACGCTTGGACAGACATGGACATCTCTAGATAAAACCTTGGACAACTTTTCACGAATCACAACCCATTATTAACAAATAAAATCTAAAATTAAAGCAAAAAATAGGGCATCAGAAAAAAGTGATCAAATTTCTGTTTTCTTCTTGTTTCTCTAAAAAGATCGGGTCGACCATCCTTATCTATAATTCATTAAAGTTTGTATGTTCGTCATATGTATTGAGAAAATAAAAGGAGATGAAAAGCCAATAGAGATAAAGTTTGTCTTCTCTAGTTATTGGTGCATACATAATTTTCATATATCATCATCACTTATTTTCGGTCTGGGGTTTCAAAAGAATCATTAAAATGAAGGTTATGAGTTCCATACCAAAGTCATGCAATATTTTTCGGTCTAAACCAACCTATATTTATATTTATATGTTCGTATGTGTGTGTATACCACCTCACAATCTTACCCAAGTGAACTTCTTCTCCAGCCAAGAAAGTATCTACAATTAGGAGGCCGAAGCCCTATACGTGCTCTGGGAATTGAGCTCACAAGCTGCACTTTGTGACTTCATTGTCCGGCCAGGTGAGCTAACGCTCTGAGTTTTAACCCAACCTTCATTGCGAGTCGAGTGCCCTGCCTGGGCAGGAGAGATCTTTTGAGCATTTGATTTTTCTCCATCAAAGATAAAGAGATTCATTGATCATCATCAAAGGAATACAGAGTGCTCAAAAAGGGATCAAAGCATACATGAAATGTGGGTATCCCAAATTTGAAACATAAAAAAACATTACAATGGTATCAAGAAAGCAGACAAGAATCATAGGATCTTACTGCAGTTACTTATAACTTAAAAAATAATATTATATTTAATATGGAGCATACTTTCTTATTTAATAAAATTAATTTACATGATGCCATCAATGAAATCCTTCAATTTTCTGGTAGAAGAAAAGTAAGATAGATTGTAATTACATAGTTTAGCTTGAATATATATAAAGTATGATATATAAATACCCATCTCAAACCGGATGCTACCTTGGTTGGTTCAAGTTTGAATCTTATGAATGGAAAAAACACCATAGTGGGCTGACCCGGCTAACACCTGATTAGTCGGGTTCCTTGCGGGCTTCAGGAGACTCGTGGTATGTACCAAAAAGAACAACGATGTTGTATCACATTTGTATTATATAATATGCAATTTTTGGTACATATGCAATTTTGTAATATTCTACTTACAACTTTTCTTTTCCTAAATTATTTTTCACGGTACACCATCGTACATATTTTAACATTACCTTGAACAATACTTTCCACGACACGCTGAGTATGATCGTAAACAACAATAGCTGGTGTTTTCTTCTCGATTTCACCTACGATCTAGTTTAATCATCAACTAAATTATCAGCAAACAAAAGGAAGCGTCAATACATTATTCAACATAAATCAAGTTCAAAGTGTGTAGAGATGTGCTATAACATAACCAAGAGGCATCCCTGAAACCAAGGGAGAATTCAATTCGCGTCGGCGAAGGGACAAGATGAAGCTGAAGCTGAGGCTTGGGCTTGTTGATCGTTTTGGGATATCAACAGTCCCTTGAGAAGGCCCTCAAATAGCTCGCCTGGCTCATAGTAAATCTCCAAATCCTCTGCTCTTAGTTTCTCATCTACCTGCAAAGACTGTTATCCACACGTGTTCCTCTTAAACTAAACAAGAGGATTCAAGCATCAAAACAAGCACAAAAATGGGCGCCACCTTCAAAACCTCCAGCCAACCCTTGCTTTGACTGATGAAACACGGCAGGTGCGTATTTTTTTTATCCGTTTTGATTTTGTTCATCTTATCTTTATGTGTCATACATGTTTATACAAGATTATGAACTCAATGATGTTATGCATTTATGCTAGCAAATCCAAATAAATCTCAACCATCCATCTTGGGTGATGAATGGTTGAGATTTAAAACTATAAAGTAAAAAAATATATGTGTACCTTTTGCTTTTGAAATTTCAAATCTCAACCATTCATCACCCAAGATGGATAGTTGAGATTTGTTTAGATTTTCTAGCACCTAAGAGTTCTACCATATACCAGTTTCTCATATATATATATATATATATATATATATATATATATATATATATATATATATATATATATATATATATATATATATATATATATATATATATATATGCCATAGATACCCATATGTAAGATGAATGATCACTCCAAGCGGTTGAAAGTTTATAATGATGAAAACAAGATATTTTGATGAATCAAACCATCGACAATCAAAAGGAAAATTTAAATGTGCCGTCAGCTATGTAACCATCAGTCTTAAAATTTCATTTTGATGGTTCGTGGACTGTCAAATTTACCACGAAAACTATAAAAGATGCTGCATATAATTCAACTGTGGTTGTAAAATAATTTTCGAGCGAAATCATTGTGGAAGAAGATGATCTGAGCACCAAAACAGGCACTACACAGGAACTTCCATTGAGCAGTGGTGGATCCACATTATGGCAACGTGGGTCTACTGTCCCACCCAAAATTTTGAAATTCTTCAAGTTAAGTATTAACATTTTAAAAAGAATTTGAAAATTTTAAAGCCCGTTCCACTTGAAGATAAAGTCCACCACGCGAAACGTGTTTCTGGATCTGCTACAGCCGCTGAGATCCTCTTTTATCTTTTACCCGTGCTCTTGTTACCAAAATAGGTAGCCAATCATTTAGGTGCTTTTTTGTCTATTTCTTTTTCTTGTATCTCCTTTTTTCTTTTATCTCCTTTCTCCTTATATGAAATAGCGGAGAGATAACTATATTGCACATTCCTATCATTTAAACAACTTTGATCGTGGTCTTCTTAGTGTTGATAACCATTTAAATTTTAATAATAAATAACATATATATACACAAAGACTTAGAGTTGTTAGATACCTTTTCATGTAAGACTCTACTAGACGATTTGTACTACTCGTATGATCGTACGAACGATGCAGATCAAGAATGCAAATCAATCACTTATCAACATTGAAAAGAGGATCAATGATGAGTGCATTAAATGCGACGCGAAATGAATACCTTGATCACCACCGTATGATTTATTGCACAAACAATGGTCATGATTAAGCAATGTTTAGTACGAGAGGCTATATAATACCTCCTACTCTCTCTCTCTATGTGTGTATATTAACATAATACATACATAATGTATATATGCAAAGAAAGAATGTACATAGGATAAACCTGCCCTAGAGATTGAAAACATTGTTCTTCCCATTAATCACCAATACTTGCTTTAGGATAAATTATATATATATATATATATAGCATGCAAAATATGTGCACAATAAACGGTACTAAATCGTCGTTAATGATTCCAAGTATCCATCCATAAAAGAATCAGTGGTTGAAATTAAAAAATAGAAAGCAAAAGATTGCTTTTCAATAAAATAGGCATGAAAATACTACTTATTATCAACTTTTGCGTTTTGCTTTTGGATATTAACCATCTATTTCTTTGTTTAGATAGTTAAAGTTGTTGAGGAGGATTTAGAACGATTGTGCATGTTCTACAAGTATATATATATATATATATAGAGAGAGAGAAGTAGTTTCATATGCATAATGTTCTATTTTGTGCATAATTATATATAATCTCCTATTTGACATGATTCTGCCACTTAAACCACCATCCACTAATTTCTACTATCTTTCATTCTTCCTCAACTTTCTAATACCACATTCCACAACTAAAAACCATTGCTGCCATTGTCAAACCATACAAAAAACTTAAATAAGCCGCAAAACCAATTTTTTATATGTATAATATAGGTTTTTTAGGTGGCTTTTGTTGTGTGATTTTTAGAATACCCAAAAAGTAATTGATAGTAGTTGTAATTCATAACTATTTAATAGTAATGTGGTGCCATTAAAAGCTATTTATTTGAGTGGTAATTATGCTCATTAGTAGAACTTGATAGTGGTTGTAACTCAGGAGCATTTCATACTCATGTTATGGCATTAAGGGTCACTTACTTGAGTGATAATTGTGCTTATTAGTAGCATTTGATAGTGGTTGTAACTTATATGCATTTAGTAGCCATTTTACAACATTAAGGGTCACCTTTTGCATGACAATTATGCTTATTAGTAGTATATAATGGGCTACATCTTTATCAAATCTATATATTATCATGGTATAAACAAGAATCATCAAACTTTTCTCTGAATCCATTCTTACTTAGTTTTTTAAGAGAGTTTATAAGTTCTATTGTAGTGCTAATTGGATTTGTTAGATCATCATCTTTACTTTGCTTGTTTGTCTAAGACTCGGTTGCATTCATGTAAGATGAACTTAGGGTTGTTATTATATCCTTAAGATATTTGTTGGAGTCCATTACATTCTGTTATTTGACATCGGTGGCTACAAATAAACCTAAAGGTTAGTGTTTATCGTGCCTCAAAGAATAGTGATATTCTAACCTTCTTTTTTAGAGTATTAAATCTAATTTTTGAGGTGTCAACCACAAAAAAAGTCGTGTCAACCACAAAAAAAGTCGTGTCATGTACAATAACTCAACACCAACAATTTTGAATGGTAGTGATGATGATTTTGAGTGGTGAAAAGTGGAGAAATATTGAAAGAGGATGGAGGGTAGAGGTCAGTAGTTGAAGCGTAATAACGATGTTCAATGGAGTATCATGCACTGTAAGACATTATACATATACACTATCTATCTATATTTATATATATACTAGAAATCCACTCAAAGTAATAAAATTCCAATTATGCAATGATTTACCAACTTAACTTCTTCAGGACTCCAACATGAAGCTATAGAGCACAAGCATTGTTGAGTTCAAAATACTCACAATATAACAACTAGGGGGCAATCAACCTTAAAATATCATAGTACGAGGCTATTTGATACTAGTGACCGCAAGTAAACCTAAATGTTAACATTTATTGTGACTCAAAGAATAGCACATCCTAACCTTTTTTTCAAGATGTCAAATTTAATCTCTTAGGTATCGATCGCTCAAGAAACCATGCCCTCTACAAGAGCTGAACACTAATAATCTTTAGGTTTATTTGTCAAAATAGTTATTTGCGTTTGAGAGATGACATCTGTCTTTACTAAGTTAGATAGGTTTAACAATGATGATTTTTTATGGTGGCAAAAGAAGATACAACTCCTTACCACTTTGAAAGTCATGCATTCTCATTGAGTCAAGATTGAAGAAGGAGAATGAAACCTTTGAAGAAGGAGAATGAAACCCTTAAAGAAGACTAAAAATGAAAAAGTGAGACAATGATGATTATATTTGCATGAGTTCACATCCTCAACAACATGTCAGATACGTTATTTGACATCTACCAAACATCAGAGTGCGCAAAGGATTATAGGACAAGCTTGAAGTGAGGTACATAATAGAAGATTCTAAAAGTAAGAAATTTCTTGTTACCCTTTTCAATAAATATATCATAGCATTTAATAGAACCATTATAGATCAATTGCATTATTTTAAGTGGATCTTGAATAACTTTCAATGACATAAGATGAGTATGGGTGAAACTATCATTGTTCCTCTATTATAGACGTACTTCTCTTTCTTAAAAAGACTATAAAAGAACTTTGAAACAAAAGAAGGAAGATGTTTCTCATAAACAATTGGCTAATTATTTTAGGCTTGAAGAACAATATCAAAAGAAAGATCATTTTAAAAACCAATGTATTTAAGAAAAAATTCATGTTACAAAGTTAAGTCTATATAGCTTTTTAAGAAAAGAAATTGAGATTTTAGAAAATCTCATGCAAGCAATGGTTGGGACACCAAACTTAAGAAAAAGAAAGGAAGATGCTATCATTTTGAAAAGTCAAGTCATTATAAGAGTGAATATCAATACTTTAAAAACTTAAGAAAGACAATAGTCATAATTCTTCTAAGAAAAATCTTACTCCTACCATATCAAAAGTAAATATGATAGAAGACATTGGATCTTGGTAGATAGACTCTGGTGTTATTCGTCATGTGTGTAAGAACAAAAGTCACTTCAAAACTTTAGTAGAAGAAGGTGAAACAATTTCATAGATATGCATTACTTCCACGACTCAAGTGAAAGGTAAAAGAATTATTGAACTCGAATTTATTGGGAAAGGTTATTTATGTGAGTTTATGCTTAAGTTAAATCTCAATAATAAGGATGTTATTTCTACTTATATTGTTGATTTATCTAATTTGATAGCATTTATGTTTGGAGTATGTGAATTTTAGAAAATTGTATGAAATGTTAAATAGGATTTGATTCCAAAAATTGAAAAGTCAATATAATCTTGTTTTACTTACATTTGTATCAAAATCATTAAACTTTCATTTATAAGAATTTAAAGAAAAATCAGAATTTTAGATGTAATTCACTTAAATATTTTTTATTTTCATGGTTAGCTAATGGTAGGAGGTAAAAAGTATTTTAGAACTTTAATTAATTATTGTGATAGATTATACTATGAATATTTGATATATGCAAAGGACAAGGTTTTAGAAAAATTGAAGATTTTCAAAACTGCATGGAATGTATCTTTCTCAAAGTTTTGGAAAAGATTAAACTTTCTCAAAGTTTAGGATTGTATGGTTATTATCAAAGTTTCGGAACCCAAAAAAGAAGTTAGGTAAAAGAAAATTTGAATGTATCTTTTTGTGATATGCCAAATATAGTAAAACATATAAATTTATTTTAATTGAATCAAATGACTCATTGTAATTGATGGTTCGCTCTATTGATCACAAGACTAACTCAACTTAGACATGGCATGAAAGCTCCACACCAAGCTGACTCGAAAAATCCTCTACGTGTCCTCTTAAAAAAGTCATGAAAGATCAGGTCGTCTTCATGTTGACCTGCTTAAAATAAGAATACGAAATCAATACAGTTCGGGTTCCCATCCCTTGAATTGTTGGATTCTCGCCAACGTAATAAATGACACATACAGTCATGCGTTGGATATGCAATCCTCATTTTAGAGTGGAAATAACGTCATATACCTTCACTTTTAAATCGTCGTTGTGAATAATTTGGTCAGTTTAGTTATTCTTCAGTTTTGAGCCTCTAAACTTGGACAAAAAAACAAATTTATTCAAAATTTAGAACCGAAACAGAACGGAGAAATCGAAAAACTGAACCTAACTGAAAAAATCGATTGGTCCATGTACTATCCCCACGTTTACTTGGTCGGTGATATAATAAACTTTTCTTTTCTTTTCTTTTCTTTCTTGCAGCGAGTCCAAGTTGCTATGCCTTTAGGGAATAGCCCATAGTCTCAACCGTGGCTTTCGATTGTATCATGAGTTATACTTTTATTTCACACAAATTGGTCAGGAATTGTATGATGTAGATCCAGCATTTAGCCTAGCATGGGATTAAGGACCGCTAATCAGGAAGTCCTTGTCGATTGATGTGCCAAAAGAATTGGCACATTTTAAATCGGAATGCAATTTGTTTGACAGTAAGGACACTGAGAGACAAAGGACCGATATGCATGGGACACTAGGTGTTCTCTACCTACAACTACAAGTCTGCTGTCTTGCCATTCAAACATGCACCGGGAGGACACTATTCTTTTTTTATCAGAAATCAGAAACCTCATAACTGATGCACATGTCGAGCTCCTTACCTAGCGTGATAGAGCCGTCTCCCGGAAATATGGCATATAAAAACGCAACATAGTCATTCTCAACTAAAAGCAATCAGGAGCTTTATGAGAAGGAACCGTCTTCAAGTGCCAGAAGAAGCAAAACCCTTCTACTCTCCATCGAGTTTATATCATCTAGCTTAGAAAATTAATAGTACAGTACCATCTCCTTCAGGTACTCCGTTTTCTCCACCCCCCCACCCCGCCCCCCCCACACACAGCAGCCTCTTTTCCTTGTGAGAAGCTTCGAGATAAACCCCAGTGAGGAGACAACCTCCATGCCATTACAAGTTAGCACAATACTTCCAAATTTGCAAGATTCCTCGTACAAATGGTATCAAGAGATCCTTGTGCCATCACTTTAATCACCCAAAAAATTGTTCCTATCAATTGCACGCATCTGAGGTTTGCAAGACATAGATATGTCATAGGGGCCACTTTATACATTCACAAAGATGCAGACGATTAAGATCTTTACTGCTGTTGAATTGGTCCAACCCTTCGGACATACTACTGTCTGAGGTGGCAAAGAGCCGACATCAAGATGCCAAACCTTCCCGGTTATGTGAACTCTCAGGGAAGATCAACCTGTTATGCCAAACCTTCCCGGCTGTGTGAATTCTCAGGGAAGATCAGCCTGTTAATCATCGAATAACTTTTACTGGTCGAGCAATGGCCGCTCCTGGAACAGATGTCGTAGTCCTGTTCCTAGTTCATGTTTATGAACCACTAAACAGTGAAACGGCTATCCATCTACTCCTACGAGTGATATAACATCTCTTTATATATATGAGTAACTCAAACCATCTTCTATTTCCATTAAACAAACAACACAATGAGCAATCCCGAACAGACATCATAAATGGACAGCACGAGTCCAAATAGAGAATATACACTCATGCAAACAGATTTACACGGAAAAACCATGGGATTATAAAAGCTAAGATCAGGCATCCCATTAAAAAGTTACAGAAGCGCTGACCTCTCCAGCAATCCCCTCTTTCAACCATAGGACTGCCGCTGCGGGTCTCTGCCCCGTTCCACTCTTCCAAAAACCCTCTATCTCCGAGACCAGTGATATTCTTTGCAGGTTTGCTACAGATCTCACAGCGTCTGCATTATGTAAAAGAGTGAGACTTGACTGTGAGGAAATAGAATCCAATATGTGAGCAAGTGTAAAGGGTAGCCGCAGTTCAAAGAAAATAGTGTGAAAAGTAACTGCCGTTCACTGTGGCAGATCTACATTGAGCCAAGATGCGGCGCGTGCTGCCCACTGGAAATTTGGAAACAGAAAAGCTTTAGCCAGTTGAAAGAACAGGCTATCCTACATAGTTCACCCCTCTCTGCGCTATTCGCCCCACCCTAAAAAGAATTTCTAGATCCGCCATTGGCTGTTCGTGTGAAGTACACTGCAATTGTTAATTGCTAATGAACTAAGCCTCTTTCACCAAAAGAACCGTTCCTGTTCTCACTCCCATGTCGAAGGAGAAAAAACTTGCATTAGGGTTGGCCAAAGCTGTGCTTGTGCATAATGATAGATACCTTACAGAAATAGAGATGAAATACATTATAGAAATCTAACAGTTATATTTTTTGAGCTATTATCCACAAAACCTAAAAGAGATGGAGTTATGGCATTTAAATATTGAAAAAGAAACGAAAAATATACAGAACTAAAAAGTCACACGACTTTCATCTAAAGAAAAACCACACAACGCATGATTTCAGTTTCTTGTGCTAGGATATGCTAGGCGTACAAAGTCAGCCTTATGCAAGACCTCAAGCTCAAATCAGGCATTATCATTTGCCTAAATGCTTCAACCTACAACCATCTACCCATGTCTGATGTGCCCAATCAATTTGAATGAGATCTATAAGAATAAGATGATTAAGGCTCATTTCTTTTCTATGATTTCTTTTTCCAATTATATAGTTCACAGTGCAAAGTGAATTTTGTTGCAAGTAGTCCTGTAATTGTCCATTTACACAGGAGGTCATAGGTCTGAATCCAATCTACTATTATGCATTTCTCAGCTTAGGCTGGGTCAAACAAGCTGTAGCTCACACACGTTTAATGTGGACGCTGACAGTCAGCTCAAGCTTGTATGTGATAGGCTAAAATTGAACTTAAGCAAAAATACTCGAGACTCAGAGTGAGCTTGAATCATGTGTGTGTGTGTGTGTGTGTGTGTGTGAGAGAGAGAGAGAGAGAGAGAGAAACTCGCTGTATGGAATGGATACTCTTGTCAGCTGACGCTTCCTCATAAGCATGATGCCATGATTGATCAGGTCATGTCAATGAAGTTGCATGTTGAGGATTTATAAAAGCTGCCTGTTTTCTAGTGAGAACAGATGAGAATAGATTGGGCAACAAACCGATTTTCTTTTCTTCATAATTCAGAAAAGTGCATTCACTCAAATGGTTTAGTATCATCAGGTTCTCGTGCACGTGAAAAGTTTATTCTATCCTTTATTTGGAAAACATGTTTCTAGCTTTCATAGTATGCAAGATATGCAGTAGATTCACTGTGTAATATGGTAAACTATAATTGGACTGAGTTAGTAAGACTCATGTCAATATTTGAATAAGAAAAAGTGATGGGCCTTGAAATAACTTTTGTTGAAGTCATGGGCTTCCTTTTAGTGGATAAGGCACCAAAAGCATCTGGAAGCCTTATCCACCATTTTGTTTCTTTCTATGTACATTGTATGCCACCAACACCAGAATAGCTACTTGCTAAAGCTAGATTTTTAGGTTTCAGATACCACAGTCCCCTAATTATAGCAAAGATTTGCCAAAGTTAGCTAGCGTTTTAGGTTTCAGATTCCACTATCCACAATTTAGAGCAGCCACTTGCCCAATGCGATATCTACTGATGGATATCTCCACAAAAATAAACATCACATGCGGTTATGCTAACAACTTTCATATGTTGTCTATAAAAAGGTATGAGTAAACAGTTTGATAGATTCAGCTGACAACTTCAGACATAATATTGGAACAGTTTGTCAACTAATTTTCTGTTGGCTAGATAAACTTTAAAGCACGCATGAAGAAAAGCAAATGGTTTTGAAAAAAAATGCATGCCATTCAAACATAATTTGGAAATTGAGATCAATCCTCACTGCCATGCTAACCCCCGATTGCCCAGGGAAGAATCGTGGAAATTCTAGTAGATATTTCATAGAAACTGCATGTTATGAAGATATACATATGATTAAGAATGCTGGTGATGATCGATGCATCAGGATATCTATCGAGTAGAAGCTTCTGTTACATGAAATATAAGGAATCAAACAAAGGTGTTTGTGATGGTTATACAGTAACAAGCAAAGGAGGCAACAACAACTACAACAACAACTAAGCCTTTTCCCATACTAGACGGGGTCGGCTGAGCAAAGGAGGCGCATGATTAAATAAAAAATCATAATAGAAAGCAATAAGCTTTGCTTCTCGTGAAATAAATCCCGACTACTTAGAACAACTAGTACTCACTCAATGTTATACAAATCAATACAAGCACATAATGTCCAAACCAGCTAAACTGAGAAACCGGAACCTCTGCTGACACCTCAAATCTCCAATTCAGTTAAACTTCAACTTAATTTCCAATTATTCCCATGGTCAAGGCAAAGTTAATCCAAAAATACAGGAAAATAAAAGTAAAGAATTCTTGATAATAATATCTAAATGTCTGATTGATTAAATCACAACTACATTACTAAATGGGGTCAACGAAATCGTATAATCATTTACAAGGGGGGAAAAGGATCAACCACACAGATCACATGGAAACGAACAACCTCAAGTTATAAATTAATAATAAACATATATAGCAGAAAAGAACACTTACGTGTTGCCTTTGATTTTAAACCAAGCTTCCGCACAGTAACGATGAGCAGCACCAAGGTCATCCTTGCATTCACAACCAATCTCAATCACCTCCGAAGCATTATGATGCTCTGAAGATAAATGACAAATCCTGCAAACCCTGTCGTTATCTAAATCTTTGCTACTTAGTCCACCTTTCTCCACTTCCTCACCTCTGACATCAATGACATGTACATCCGTCTTCACTTCCGGTACATTAAAATCCTTTGGAGTCTTTTCCTCCAAATTTGATGTCCTTTCATTCTCTGGATTCCCCTGCTCAGGTATTCTACCACTTCCACATTGGGCTGAAGTATTTACAGTCACTACTATGACTGAAACAGACGAATTTGCCCTAATCTCCTGGGAAGCATGGATATCAGCATCTGCTGATTGACCCTCCATCAAAATATTCACAAAATTGAACTGATAACTGAAAGTTTTATTTTACTTTTTCCAATTGCAAACAATTTCACAACCGTCAACGGATAAAATCAATTGCTCACGAAGAAATCACACTCTTTATAAGAGAACACACCCTTGTTGCCCCTGAAATTATACCTCTGACTATGTTTCAAAGAACACCGACCTATTCGTACCAAATTTCCAAAGGACTGTTCTTTGTTTTTATGTTTCAAAACATAAAGTCTCAAAATCTTTCACAGATAAAGCATCTAAATCGTTCAAGATTCTCCTCTAGAAGGACAGGAAAGTTAAAATATGAAATTTCAAACAGAAATCTAAAGTTCTTCACACCCCGACCTCCTGTGAACGAAGTGCAACACAAGTTTTTACTAAAACATGAAGCGCGTACGTTGAACAACTCAGTAACTCGCTGTGAACTGGAAAATTTAAGTTTTGACCTCTTTGGAATATTTCCGAAAGATCACGAACTCATGAACGTCCTTCACCTTCTGCCTCCACTCAGACACGTTCCGAAGCACAAAAACGATGAATCTCAAGCAAAACTGCAAAATCTCACAGAGATAAACCAAACCTCCACAATCTCACTTCCGTTCCTTCAATCTCGCACAAAAACAGTCAAATTCACTATCTTCTGCACCTTCTCATAAGCTCAATGATCTTCCTCGATCAACACCTGCGACCCTCCGGATCAAGAACTCCCGTGAAGAAAACCCGTAATTTGTACTTTCTATAGGTTTCCCCTTTTGTTACATGCGCGACTCCGCGTTGTTCCTTTCGATTTAATTCGCCTAGAGATTTCGGGAAGGATTTTCCAGGAGTCTTGCGCGTTCACTACGGTAAGCATAAAGGAGGAGGATGTGACGAAGACGTCCGGATCAACGCCCCGGGCCATGGCGCCCACTCGATGTAGCCATCCACGAAAGAATCAATAAAATAATGAGGGAAGTGTGGGACGATGACCTCTTTGGAAGATCTCCGAGTCGTCGTCCTCTTTCTCCTTCATCTCCTACTTCCAATATGTACCTCCGCGCCGATCTGTCTCTGGCTAGAGTTACCCACACACACGCACACGCACACACACACACACACACACACACAGAGAGAGAGAGAGAGAGAGAGAGAGAGAGAGAGAGAGAGAGAGAGAGAGAGAGAGAGAGAGAGAGAGAGACGTAACTGTTTGCTCTGTTCTAAGCGTCTCCTTTTCAAGCGAACGTTTTAACAGTTACACTGGCGATTCACTCTCAAGTTTGGCAAAAGAGAGAGAGAGAGAGAGAGAGAGAGAGAGAGAGAGAGAGAGAGAGGTAACTGTTTGCTCTGTTCTAAGCGTCTCCTTTTCAAGCGAACGTTTTAACAGTTACACTGGCGATTCACTCTCAAGTTTGGCAAAAGAGAAATGATCTCGTAGGTGTTCTTCTCATGCAAAGAAAAGTACGTCAACATCGGTACCGTTGAAAATTAAGAATCTAAGTACGACCGCTTTGATACCGTCATGTTCCCAGCAGGAGTTGCTTTCTTTCCTTAATATTGCACGCACAGGCACACTAATCTTCTCTTCACAAACGAACACTTCACTTTTACGGATATTGCACTTAACTCCTAATCTTTTCAAAGCATCCATCAGACGGCAACCATTCTTTTAAGAGTGTTAGACAAAGACTCGAATTAAACTTAAAGAACTCTTGTGAAGGAGTTTAAAGTAATGAAAGGGCAATGGTCCAGGGTTCAATTCTCCTGCGCGATGCACTATACACGAGCCTATGCTTAACATGGCTCTAATTGTGTCTGCTTAGTCTCGAAACCTTTCGTTAGGCGGTTTCAACTTCGCAAGGTTGTTTCCCCTAGTTACCAATTCTAAGTTGTTCTTCACTAAATGATGCTGAAACCAGTGAAAGCAACTCCGGCATGCTGAAATAAGAAGGGGTCAGGAGGCTCACAATGGGGTGCCACAGTGGTGGAGCTACTCATGGGAAAAAGGTTAAGCAGCCCTGTTCCCCGAAACTGAAGAAATTCGAAGAAATCTATACAGAGGGTCTGATTTATCTCGAAATGTATATGGATCATCACTTGAACTTTACCCAACTGAACTTCGCCTCACCCTGGAAAATTTTGTAAGTTTGCCAGAGGGGTCTCTCCAGTTCCTTTTTATGCGACACCATGTCGAGTCTCAGGGGACCCAATGAGTTGTCAAGGACAACAGACAGCACGGTTTAATCCTCCGTTGCGCATAACAAAAGTCAGAGCTGCTTGAACCACAATTTTTAGATACTATCAACCATGATTAATTGAACCATGACTTGGTCCGAAATTGAAACGTCAAGTTTTCATCATCAAAATAGTTTAGTAAAATGAGAAACTTGCTAATCTTCCTTATAGTTCACTGTTCTAGCCATGGCTTTTGGGTCTCAATTGCCTGCATATTGGAGTAGCGGTGGCCATTTCTAGGTCCAAGTCGTGTTCGTGTAAAAAGGGTCAACCCAAATAGAACTTGAGTCTTTTTGTACTACGTGTGAACTTGAACGCAGACTTTTGAAGGCATGGTGGTGGCCGTGTTAGTTTTCATGTTTTACGTTGCCAGTAATTTTGTGCTTTGGGTCATGTTCTGTGTTGATCCATTTCGTGTTCATTTAGAAAGAAGCTGAAAATGACCCAATTTTCTTGTGTTACTATGGGTGGACACAAGCCTAAGCATTCCAGATCATATTCGTGTTGGGTTTTGGTCTTGTGTCTTATATTATCAGCCCCAAGTAGGAGCTTCCTTGCCAAACAGCTTTCTCGCCGATCACCATAGGGATTTCTCTGTAGTGGACAATGAAATTCAACCATTATTCACATTTTCTTCATTCTTGTTACATGTTTAGACCTGGCCGGTCTGGAGTAAACTGGGAAAGCTGGTTTAAAACTCTGCCATGGTTTCAGTTCTACTAAGCATCAAACAAGAATGTAACCAGCACGCTCCGGATCTGGTTTGATGCCAGTTTGGATTCAGGTTTGGATTCAATTTTGATTTTGTTTCAAAAGTTCATGAAACAAAAGGTGAAAGTTTAAAACCGAACAATACAAACTTTCAACTCCTGGTCCTGGTCCTGGTTCTGGTTCAGTTTGGGTTCTCTGACAGGTGAAACTAGAACCCAGTTGTCGGGGGACCCTGATTGCAGTGTGGTTTATGTCCGGCTCAACTCGCTGGGCCAGGTCCAAACTAGCCACAAATAAGTTCTTGATGGAGATAAAGCCTCAAAAACTTCATGTTAAGCAAAGTGAAAACAAAAAACAGTCCAGTACCTTGAAATCAGGACCATACCAGTATTTATCCAAAAGATGGAATGCCTTGTTTAATTAATAAAAAGTTTGAAGGGGTGCTCGGTTTCAGCAACTTCATTATACTCATCGACTTCGAGTTAATATTGTTTAATTGTAAACGATCAAACGAATCCCAATTCATCACAGTAGTATGGCCCACAATGAGCCCAAGGAATCGAGCATGAAACCTGATCGACTCAAAATTCTTGTTCACATTAGGCTCATTTGCTCGTTGAGCCAACCCAAAATCAATCGAAAATGAGCCAAGTTAGACGAACCCAACACGAGCAGCTCATTTAGTTAAAATTAAAAATAAAGTCGACATTTTATTTTTATATCTAAGACTGAAAGATTTAACAACATTATACGCTCTTTAACTGGACATCACTTAAACATGCACATGCGAGCTCATGGAGAGCCAAACTAAGCCAAGTTCAAATCAGTTCAGTTTGCCTACCAACTCTAGACAGAGATTAAGTTGAAAAAGGATGATTAGGTAAGGCATGCTTTGCAATTGACCAAGCACTGCTGCTCCCTACTTGATTGGTAGCCAAGCGGATTGCCCGGCCACCTTTTTCCATCGCCGGAGATCCAAGTCAACACCGGCAAAGATCTCTTTCTTCCTCGCCGAACCGAGCTATCACCCAATTTCTGGATATTAAGCAGAACAAGTGTCGAACCTTTTGAACCTACCAACCATTGGTATCTCTTAAATGATTTCTGGTTATCCACAAAGCTCTCCTAACAGGCCCATCCAATTCAAACCAAATTAGTCGTGATCCTTGTGGGCTTCGTGATACCGTGATTCATCTCCTTCCAGAATCAGTGATTTCCGGTTATCCACAAATCTTGAACCATAACCAAGTCCAGGATGGTTCTAGAGTCCTAACCCCCTTAAAACCAGAATAAATATTAAAAAATTTAAAGAAAAAATTTAAAAATCTGAAATCGAATGGTTCAAAAAATAAAAGAAAAGCGTTTCATGCAACGGAGAATCCACAGTTTCGAACTCATTTCTAGGCCTGATTTGGTTCGAATTAGAACCGTCACCTAGGCTCACAAACCGGTCATGTCTAAGTACCACTTTCTTCAAGACCTAACCAGCATTTTGCGATATTGTGGTTGGCAAATTACGAGTCTCTTTCGTCAACTCTTTTTTTGTGAAACGCATTGGAAAATGCATTCTTTTATAATAAAACCCACAGGTATCTTTTTCTGTCCTTTACAATTATTGCATCGTAACCACCACGTATTAAACTATTACTAACAAGATAAGGAAGTGCATAGGATCATCTTTTTCACACACACGCACGAGCGCGCGCACACACATACAGAGATCTTTCAATTTCTGCAGGAGCATCTGTCTTGTGTTTCAATCCAGAGGCTTCAAAATGAAGGTTATGAGCTTATATGGATCCACAGTAGACCTGGTAAACCGGATCATCTGGTCAGATCCGGGTCGGGCCACTTTGGGTTCAGGTCAAAATGGGCTCACCTGAGTCCCACCCAATCTTTGTTCAGGTCATATTTGTTGAACCCATACTTGACCCGGCCCGGGTTCAGAACTAACCAATATATGTGTGAAAAATGTCTAGTAGGGGTAGACCTATCCGGTTCTACACTGCTGTGGCAGGATGAACCGGAACAACACTGGCCTTAGAACTGACAGGAACCGGAAGCGTAACCCGAACTGAAGAACCCTATTATTTGGTTTTGGATCCACCTAGTGGTAGACCTGTCCCATTCTGAGTAAACCAGGACACCAATTCCTATCCAGTTCTGACTAAACTAGGACTGCCAGTTCTGGTTCTACTAGAACTTGAACTGAACCTAACCCTCTGGTTTTGGGTCCGGTTCTAGTTCCATTTATTCAAATCCTATTCGAGGTATGGTTCCGGTTCCTGTTCAGATTTTACTCTAAAAAAATAGAAGATATATTAAAATTTTTAAAAATAACAAAACTGCCTTGAAATCACTTGTTCCGGTTCAGTTCTCGCCAGTTCCTGGGCTGGTTCAGTTTTGGGTTAAACCACTAGGGCAGGTTGGAACTGAACAAAGAACTGAATTGGAACCATAGCTGGCAGCTCGAAGGCCTTCTTTATTATTATTATTATTTTAAGATTTTAATATGTTTTATACTTTTTATGACTAAAACCAAAACCGGAAATGGATGGTACATGAACCTGTGCGGGAACCAAAACCAACATAATCAGAGCCACACTTAGAACCGAAAGGGGGCCAGTTCGGTTCCAGTCCAGGTTTGGTGGAACCAGAATCACCATTTTGGAATTGGCAGTCCCGGTTTACTAGGAATCGGACTGGTCTAGGTAGGGATCAGTTAATCCAGCTTCCCTCTCAAAAACCACACACACACAAATATATATATATATATATATATATATATATAATAGATTCCATGCAGTGGCCTTAGTTTGTGCCTTGTGCATGTCTTCAATGACAATATTATGGTTGAGTGGGTTTAGAAAAAAGGAACGTTTGTAGACTGTAGTGTTTCCTCCCCTTCTCCGCTCTAGCATACATGAATTTTGAGTCCAGATAAGATCCGGAATATTTGTAGTTGACGATTGTACCATATGGGAAAAGATCTAACAAGGTTGTATGCATATCAATGGCAGCTATATGTGATAACCAGTGGCTGATCTACATTGAGCCGAGGTAGGTCATTCGCCTCATCCAAAATTTTGAAACTCAACTTAAAGTCTATATCCCATGTTGGGATCCATGAGCTATAATACATAGTTCGTCCCATGCCAAAAGAGTTTCCAAATCCGCCACGGCTGATAAACCTCCTACTTTTATCTTGCTGGGAACAACCTTTGGAATGGCAAACACCGTATATGGAGTTTTTCATGTACTCCTTACTACAACAGAAACTAACTTGAGCTTGATAAAAATAACGTTAATTTGGCATGATTCTATCACTAAAGCATTGCATTTCCATTTTGACGTGTTTCGGATCGTATTTTTTTTGTTTATTATCGAGAGAACCCCATCGAGAAGTTCGTGGTCGAATCCGTAAAACTCCAAAGCTAGATCCTCCCCCTTAGGGTTTTCATCATGCGAAAACAACTTTATGAAACTTGGGCTTGGAAAAACCCAAGTTGATGCAACATGCTAATATCGAGCATTTTTTTTATGGAGAGTAGGTGATGCTATAGAAAGCCATAATCAACTTCTCCACTGTTAATTTCCCAAATATGCATGCGCGTGTAAATGAATTGGAAACACATACATCATGTTCAACCTCTAAAACTAGTATTATATTGTTTTAAGTAGGGGTGGTAATTTTGGACCCAATCGGGACCTGACTAGAAGTTCCGTGTCTGGTCGGGATTGAAGCACCCCAAGTTCCGTGTCTGGTCAGAGATATCGGGTCTACTTGCATATATTCATATACGCTACATGTATATGCATACCCATAAACTATCACAAAGAGCAATAGCTCATGAAGTTGGGGATCGTCCCATAAGTTAAAAGTTATAAATTTTATCTATATATTGTACAAAAGTACTTACATATTTTTACTGTTCGATCTTTAAAATCAAACATGATAATTAAAATTAAAAGTATCATTTGTACTTTATATTTAATACACCATATCCATTAAATGTAAAATAATTCAAATATCTACTCTTGATGTAAAAAATAAAGAAATACTTAAGCACATTATGCATTTAGCGCTCTCTATATACGGGAGGGGGGGACATGAAACCTACAGGAACCAGATCAAATAAGCAGCAGGTCATATCTGCAGGAACCAGAAGTGACCTAACCCAAACGCGGCTCAGTCAATCGATTTGCAGCCCCTGTTGTAGGCAATGGTTTATGTTGGGCATGAAGGCCACGGTCACAGCATCGGGTTTACCTCGAAGGAAGTTCCTCTGCATTAAAGACAAACAATAAAATAGTGACTAGTTGAATTCCCCCCAGTTGGATCAGCAAATGGGTACTAACTCCCAATAAGAAAATAGAGCGATGTTGGGATCGGATCAAAGACAAAAGAATAGAATCATTCAGTGGATATGTTAATACTAATGTGGATTTTTTTTATTTGACCCAATCAATTATGTTAATATAGTTTTCTATAACACATAAATGAGCTCGTATTAGTTTAATTTGGAAGTGACATCTTCATAAGGTTACTGATTTTTTTATTACCAAAACGGGGTTAGGTAGATTCTTACCAAACAAAAATGAGATATATACAGTATGCACAAAAGGTAAAAAATACCCTTCACAAAACTGAAAGAAACTCAATTGCTGTAATTACAGATAACAAGAGCAGTTCTAAAGGCAGCCCATTTCACTCATTTTGTTAGCAAATCAAACATGTACAAACTCAAATTGAAACAAACTGACCGAAACAAGAAGCATCACAAGTCACACCCACCTGTCTTTGTTGCCCACTCATAGGTGGTGAGTTCGATTCTTGGGTTTGCCATTGTAGCTCTGACAGTATAAGGGGCAGCGAATCAAATCAAGTCAACACGGGCAGAGTCAAATTTTGCAACTTGTGGTCTTAATCCATTATTACATCCTTAACCCATGCTCTGTCTTGAACCCAGAAGCGAACATGATCTGAAAAGTCTGAGTTGCCGTCCATCGACCATGAGGTTTTAGACAGTACTCATTCGACAGGAGCGCTACCATGAAAGATCGAGAGGTAAACATAGAGAGATAAACTATCATTTTTAAATAATTGATATAACTTTTTAAATTATTAGCTAATATTCTTAATTACCTTAGCACCTTAAAATATAAATTAATACCTACAGATTACTGTAATTATACATTTACAAGTAAATATTTAATGCAAATATAAAACTCGGTCGAATATTTTAGATTGGATTTCAAGAGCTTTTGATTTTGGTAATGGTTAACTGAGAAAAATTGACCAATCAGCTCATGACTCGGTACCGTTCAGACCCTCAAAAGCCCATAAATAAGCTGATGAAAAAGAGAAAATCATCTTTGATCTCATTGACAAAACAAATATTCCAAATCAAATCAAAGGAGCAGGCCGAGAAGGGACCCGGGCTCCATCAAGGACAAGAAAAGAGAAACCAGCTAGTCGTCTTACCGACACAACTTCACATGCAAGTGGGTCCTATGACTTGGATAAGACAAAGACCTAACGAAAATGCAGACTCAAACAAGCCTGTGGGTCCACCTCTCCCGGATCTGAAGTTCTAGAACTTGATCCTTGAAGTTTTTCATTAGCATCAAATGTTGAAGAAAACCATACGATTACATGCATAAAGGACCAATATGCAATAATTACAAACATATCCAAATCAATAACAACAATAGATCCAATGAAATCCATACATAAACTATACAAGAAACAAACAAATCAAAATGAAAAACAATAAGAAGACTTATGTGTGCGAGTCACTATTATAGATTTGCCTTAGAGAAATCAACACTTTGCTATTGAGTACATAAAGGTACATGCACTTTTCTCCTAAGATAAAACGCATATACGACAGGAGCATGCACCTTCCTTGAGTCGTCTTAGCTTAAGAATGGAAAGGGACTAGAGAGCAGTCACCGTAGAGGAAAAACACGAGAAAGGGGGAGAAGAGAGGAGAGAGAATGTCCCAATTTAGTGCGGATTAGAAAAATCTTAATCCCACTTTATAGTAAATATGGTGGATCACATATCTTGAGTCTGATCTAACCAACACATCTCTTCAATCCTGTAATCGTTCCCACATAGGATCTATTTGATAGTTATTCTCAAACCCAAACCCAAGCTCAGGCCTGACACACACGTATCCTCTCAAAGCTCTTTAAACTAAGGTTCATGAGCTACCAACCATATAAAAGGACATGTGGATTTCTCTCGTCCTTCAATATGAAACTAAATTTTGTCTCTTGGTCTTCACATGCACAAGTCCATCACATGTAACTTTTACACTTTAGAACTTTCACATATAAAATGAATATATAAGGATACTTAATAAGAACTAAATACAATTAATATAGGTAGATTAAATTGACCAAACAATTAATTAACATTAATTCTAACAATCCCTGAGAGTCCTATGTAAAGTGTCCTACCAAACTAGCCACCATATTATGCTTTCAATAATAGTACCTTCTCGTTTGAACCGTTACCTAAGTTATCTAATATTCTTTACAAGACTTGAGTAAACATACGTCTTGAACCTTAACCTTAGGTGTAAAGGTGTCTATTGTTAACAACATAATGAAGACTATGTCGTGATCTTTAAGGGCGATGTATTAACGAGTTCGGATCATTAGCTTTAGAATAGCCCAATCAAAACCAAGACTTAGTAGAGTCATCTATGTATAAAAATTACTGAATATTCAGAGTAGCCCTTTTTTTCTTTTGGTTATAAGAGGAGGCCGAAGTCTAACACATACCCACACTTCTCTTAGGAGTCAAATTCCCTACCAACAACAACAGTGACAGAGTGCTTTGCCATTGAGCTAATGCTTTGGGTACGAGCATGTAGGCTCTCTTATGCCCTTCAAGAGATCCTTTGTCACACATGTTGAAGGCTTTTGATTACAAATAGTAGTGTTATGTCACGATGCAAAGCAATATTTTGAATCGCCTTCTCGAGAGGATAAAAAATCTACCATTAATTTCAAAGATTTTCACTCGATGAGAACCTTGAATTTGTAAGCTTCACATAATTATAGAAATTCTAAAAAAAGAAATATTTAACTAACAAGATAAATGTCTTGGTTAGACCTTAAAAGTATGATTTAAAAGCCTTAATATCTATTCCTGTAAGATAGGTTTGCTTTTGGTACAAGAAATCTATACTTAGAGGTATGTAATTTATTTCTCTTCGTCAAGAAGACGAAATGACTTTCCTCGATATCTTTTTCTCAATACGATGCGTTAGGTTTTTTTTTTCACACCCTAGTGTTATAAAAAAAAGTGTCCCTGTTTGATTGGTACCTGATATCCTTTCTCACTTCTGTTTTTTGACTTATAAATGGGTGATGTTCTGTAAGGATTTAGGTCAATTGCTCTTGTTTGGAAAAGGAAGGAACCAATGATAAACAAAAAGGAAAAGTAGGTATTTTATTGACCTTCTATGTGTATGGTCGTAGTAAAGTTTACATCATTTTTCTTTCATTGGGAGGGCATATATCCTTGATGTGGGCTTCCTTTGTCCTTCCCCAAGGCAGTATCAAGGGTACTTTATGAATATGGACCCCCTAAGACTATCAACTATGGTCCTGTGTTGGCTTCTTTCTCATGTCCTGAATCTACACCTTTTGATGGCTACAGCATACCCAAAGAGCTATCCGTGTTGGTGTTGGCAGCAGATCAGATCTTTCGTGGACCAGATCCAATGCTAGTCGTGGGGAAGTTCTAAAAGATAACAAAATAGCAGGTATAATTTTGTATATTATGAGAGCAAGAAAAGAGTAATTAAACAATAAAAACATAAAAAATGTATTTTCAGTAAATACGAATATTTAAGAAGAAAAACTTCGAAAATATGTAACAATATGGAGCTCAATATTACTATTATTTGATAATGAGAATTTGGGTTTCACTAGATATAACCTTGCCTCTGATGAGGGTTCACACTTACATGGTCAATCCTGAACCTCGATAAGTGAAGAGGGGTTGCAAGTAAAACGGGTTGCGATCTGTCCAACACTAATGAATCGGATCCCATCAAAACACTGAGGTTAGGCGAGAGAGAGGAGAGAACTAGGGACGGGTCATCTCCTAAGAAACCCTCGTATTGCACCCTTTTGTCAACCACACCTAGTCTGGAGTAAACGCTTGGTTAAGGTTGTGGTTATATTGAGACTTGGATATTGGTCCTATCAAGTTTCTCATGAAATTTTTGAGCTCTTGTTTGGAACCTGGGTTGGGTCCTGGTTCGGTATGACATTTCATAACCATACCCAATTGTATATATTCGGATGTTATGGGTTCAACCGGATATTAGTTGACCCATACTTTTGTATCAAAATGTGGCCCTAATAGCACAATGGGCATGAAGGTTTGAGTTTAATACCGAGGGTGTGCATCGGCTTCGGCCTCCCCATTGTGCCAAGAAAAAAAAATGTTACCCTAATATGAGTTAGGTTCGGGTTAGACACGGTCCATCAAAGCTTTAGCTTAAGCACCATGGCAACCAAAGTAGTCATGCCGTAAAAGGATTTGGAACAAGTGCTGCATAAATTATACTCAATCTACTAATTAAGATTGAGATTTTGAGTCCGAATCGATTAGTGCAAAGCCCTAGCTTACCCCCTAGCCTAGGCATCACCCAATCTAGTGAGCCTAGGACACGGGGTCAGCGGCCTACTAAGTTAGGACACACCTATAAGCAAGGTTCGAGTTATTTCTTATTGAAGGAGAAGTGAAAGGTACTGCAATGCAACGTGCCAAGCTATGATTACCTACATCGTTGATTTGTTTCACCTTTGTTGGCGCCTCAACCAACACGAACTCGACTTGTAGTTTACCGTTCATCTCGTCACTCTTTCACCTTTTCACACAAACTCGCATTATAAGTGCACATGCAGTTAATAATTTTTTAGCATGAGAGTTTGTGCAAAGCGTAAATGCTACTTAAAATTTCACAGTACTTACAATCCTAGTGGCTAGGGGCAGGGCTCCAATCTTTTGTTTCAGGTCGTGTACGTGTCGTGCCATTACATGTTATATAGAAAACAGGTCAATCAAACACAACACAATCTTTTCATGTTATTTCGGGTGTATATCTTTCTGTAACCTGGTAGGGATCTGCCTAACCCCATCTTGTCAATCAAAGTGAAAAATCGAAACCGTGTCACTGGGTGTTTTATTACAACCAATTTTGTGTTGGGCCACATTTCGTGTTTATTTGTTCACGTTGTGTTCATGTCAAGTTTTGTGCTGCATCTTAAATCACCATCCCTAGGCTTGAAACATGCTTCAAAGCTGTACCTTGCAATGAAGATGATGCTTTTTATAACACTTCCTCCTCACCCCAGGTCGTTTCCCTTGTGATTCCAAATGGTTTTCCATCCTTTCCGTTTTGGTTTTCACCATCCAGTTTTTATATATAGACACACCATGCTTTCCATTTCCAATATAAGAGCATTTCGAGATGGTTGTGAGAGATATCTAATAATTTATTGAGATGAGTGACCATGATGCTGAGAAATGCATAGCCACCGTGCAAACGTGTTGTACACAAAGTGACTTCTTTTTCATATATAAGAGAGCATGATATATGTTAGCAAGACAAAATGTTAAATATCCAAACAAATCTCAACCATTCAATTTAAAAGATGAATAATTAAATTTCAACAAAAAAAATAAAAAGTTACTTTGAATTAAGTATATTTATAAAAAATTGTAAGTGTATTTTTTGGTAAAATTTGCAAATATCAACTATTTATCTTTCAAAACTGATAATTGAGATTTGATTGAATATACTAACATGTAATGCTATTATATATATATTTATATATATAAAAGCATCTAGAACTATATATAAACTCCGTTCATGTAAGGGATCACCCTTGTATGATAAGGGCCAAGCGTAAATAAAGGAGGAGGGTTGCGTTAGGCTTCCGATAGCCAGCGTAAAACTTTGTCATACTTATTTACCATGAATTCTATAAATTATGATAGGGCTTTGTGAAAACAAAGAATCCAATTAGCCGATCCCATCTAGCATGAAAAAGGGCTTAGTTGTTGTATCTAAGACTAGATATCATCTAGGACGTGACCAAGGCAGATCTGATATGTTTGTCATCTCTAATGGTGGGTGTAACATACATAATATCTAGAGCTTGTTCGTATTTTCTCTCCCCACCTATAATATAATCATCTTCTTTATGCAAATGTATATTCTTTATATATATAATCATCTTCTTTATGCAAATATATATTCTTATCTTGCACCGCTTCTGTACGACACAAGATAGCATAATGACAGCTTGCGTTGCTCCTATTAGTTAATTTGAAGTATTTGAGTGAGTGGGTTTCTGTAGGAAAAACTCATATGCCATTACTATTAGCTAACTTGGGTACACCTTAGAGCAAGTCAGGTTGGAAGGACAAACCATCTTGGTCGACTCCTCTTTGAGTTCGTTATAATCTGATAGCAATCTGTCTGACCCCATCTTGTCAAACCCAAAGAACGAACCCTAAATAACAGAATACACTTTGTCGTGAATTATGTAGAAAAAACGTATTGTTTGTAAAAAACCTGTATAACACATAAAAGTTGCAATTTACTTTCAATAAGAAAAAATGATACAACTTGGTAAACCCCAATGCAGTGGGAGGCAAAACTAGTGTATCAAAGGTTGACTCTAGTGGCCAAGTGGGAGATGTAAGTAGTGGGTGACCACTATCGGTCCCATTACTAACAACAATCATGAAATGCGGGAAGAAAAATCCTCTTTTAAGATTTCATGAGTTGCATTTCAAAAATATAAATGTTATTAAAACTATTTTCATTTTAAAAAGTTCTTAAGCAATTCTCGTATGAAATGGAATGATTGTTAAAAAGGAAAGCCCAGAGAGAAAAACTCGGAAGAGTGAAAAAACCATGTATATATACAAAAGAAATATAAAAAAACAAGTGATGTATGATACACAAATACGATTAATCTTCTTGAGAAAACCCGGTGTGGATAACCTTGACCCTATCTCTCTCCTCTCTCCTCTTCTCCCTCATCTCATTTTTACAAGAATTCAAGAGAATACAAGACTCACATATTACACATAAAGAAGAAACAGAGAACATAAGAAAAGAAAAGAACCTGCAACACTACGACAGTCGGCTTCGAAAAAAGAAACCGCGGCTCCAACAGTATGGGTCCAATATGCTACAGATGGTTCGTGTATGTATAACTGATGATCTAGAATGGCCCGGATATCAGAACAAAGAAAGAAATTCCACTTTATGGTTAAAGCTTGATGGGATGAACATCTTGAGAATCTGAATGACACATATGTGAGTTAGATCCCATGCTAGCTATGATGTGACATGTGAATTTTCTTTTCTCTTAGTTTCTAATCTTCAGTGTTATGTTTACGTTGTGAGTTTATGTTCCAATACAGTTCATTTTAGTCATATTCTTTTGCAATCGTTTTCAAAGTTCTAAAAACAAAATCTTCTGAAAAAGAACAAAAGAAGCCTGAAGAGGTCCTCATTATGTGACATGAGGATCAACATTGTCTGGTCTGACAATGATGGAAAATGATTTCGCAAGAGGTTTCAAGTATTGCTGCACAGTAAAAGTAGATTTCATTAATGGTGTGTATGACGTTGAAAATAAAAGGATAGAAACTATCATTCAAAACAAAAGAAAGATTAATGTGGTTTGGGCAATCAGGTTTTCAACCTGACAATCATGGAGAATATTTTTTGCAAGAAATTCCAAGTAATGCGATACATCCAACACATGATTCATGAAATTTCTCAAGCTCTTTTGTTGGGAAGAAGGTTTTTGAAATGGAAAAGCATGAAATCCCTCAAGATATTATTCATGAAAATTCTCAAGGTCGTCCAGAGCCATACGAATGGGAGGCACCTTGCTGGAACTGAATTGTCCTAGGATGACTTTGACATACTAGTGATCTTATCTTTGACCCTCTGATCTCTTTTAGCTCACTCATCATTATAACTCCTGGTAGATTATCAAATTGTGATACACATGCGCTGAACATGTTAAATCTTCTGAAATGATATCAAGAAATATGGTGCAGATGTTTTTGGTGGAACTCATGCCAATGCGGCATCAGTATGCCATTTCTCAACGATCAAGAAGTTGCTGTGAATTTAGCTCAAAAGGAGCTTTCGTTTACACCCTATAAAGGACGGATTGCATTTTTTCCAATTTTCCCTTTGAAAGAATTAAAACTCTGCCATGTAGAAAAAGAAAAGTTTGTTTAGGTGGTGAAAGTGTACTTTATTTGCCCATCTTGAAGCAGCGGCAGCCTCGAATTGGAGTATGAGAGTGTATTTAAGGGGATGGGCCTAGTGACCTCGTTATGATGACCATTAGCTTCTGGCTTGCTGAATGCAGGTGATTCTGAAAGGTGTCTTGTACTTATTATTGCTAGAGAAGGGAAAGGCTTTGATTTTGACAACAGCAAAGTAATCCATTGAACGTTTGCATGATTACATAGATCAAGTTACTGGCTTCCACAATATATGCTTCCATCTCTCTCTCTCCCTCTCCCCTCACCCGTCCACACACACACATACGTGTGTCCCTGCACGTGCAAAATCAACAATGAACAACTTTATCATCTGTTTTCCATGATGACCATGGCAGTGCCACTCATTTCTGCTTTGGAAGTTCATGGTGGTGCATCACGATGATACTAACTTGCCAGTTTCCTTGCAAGAAAACCATATTTAATAGACTTTGCTGCATGTTATGCTAAAATGTTTTTGTAAGTTCAAAGGATCAAGGAATAACGGTAGTAACAATTTCCTGCATGCATCTTCATTTAATGAAAATTGAATTACTAGGCACTTTTCTAAGTTAACGGATGTGTTTCTTTGAGAAACTGCTAAAAAGTTAAGGAAGACAAAGGCTTGGTAGAACTCTCGACCAACCAATATTGTAAAAAGCGTATCGATGCATATCTCATTGAGCACCGATACATTATGATATGGTGCAGTTTTTTTATTTCTTGATAAAAAATCCAAAAGTAAAAGAATTGAAATTAATGAACAAAGTATATATATATATATATAACACTATCAACATTAAACAAAATTGAATCCAAAAACTTGATTTGAAATAGATAATTTTTAATAAAATTATAAATGACTATGACTCTATAAGAATATTAAGAGATTGTGAGAAGAGAATATTCTTCGGGTTTAGATGACATGAAATCTTCTTTGTTTTTGAATGACTATGAATCTATAAGAATATTAATTATTAAGAGAGATTGTGAGAAGAGAACATTCTTCGGGTTTATTCACAACACTCAGCCTCTTACGAGGATGCAACTAAAGCAAATGCACGACTAATTTTGGGATACAGCTCTGCACTCTGGTGGTCAAAAAGGTGAAATTTCCCTCTCTCTCTCTCTCTCTCTCTCTCTCTCTATATATATCTATATATATATATATATATATATATATATATATATATATATGTTCTTTTATTTCCATTTTCTTTCAATTCAATCGATAAAAAGAGAAACCTTGAGGTCTTACGTTGAGGTGCGATTCCAACCAATCTAATAAAATGATATCATCGGTCGAAAGGAAGTTGTGAATATGCAAATTCAATAGAAACCAATCATTCATGATTCGGTAAGCCTCTCCAAAATAGACTTTATGCCATCTTCTTTGGCAGCATACCCAACCGGTAAGTGTGGGGATCACAAATCCTTTCTTACTGGTTCAAATCCAGGTGATGCCTCTCTCTCTCTCTCTCTCTGTTATATATACAACAACAACAACTAAGCCTTTTTTCATACTAGATGGGGTCGGCTACATGGATTCTTTGTTTCCAGAGATCCTTATCGTGTGCCATGTTAGCAGTTAACTCCCCATAAGCTAGATCATTCTTTATTGTTTCTTTCCAACACTTTTGTGGTTGTCCTCTACCTCTTTTAATACTTTCTAAATTTAGTTTTTCTAACCTTCTTATAGGTTCTTCTTTTGATCTTCTTTCTATATGTCTAAACCATCTTAAACGTTGTTCTCTCATTTTATCCTCTATTGGTGCCACTCCTAATTTGTTTCTAATAACCTCATTATGTATACAGTCTTTTCTTGTATGACCACTCATCCATCTGAACATCTTTATTTCTGTCACAGACATCTTTTGTACATGTTGATGATTAACTGCCCAACACTCAAAACCATAAAACATGGCAGGCCTAATTGCTGCTCTATAATATTTACCTTTTAATTTTAATGGTATCTTCTTATCACAAAGAATACCTGATGCTCCTCTCCATTTTAACCAACCAGAAGTAATTCTATGTGTAACATCTCCGTCAATTCTTCCATCACTCTGAAAAATTGACCCTAGGTATTTAAAACTTTCCTTTAGGAGAATGAAATGTGTGCCAATTTTAATTTCTATATCCTCTTAAGTAACCAAATGATCAAACTTACATTCCATATATTCTGTCTTTGTTCTACTAAGTCGGAGGCCTTTGCTTTCTAATGTTTCTCTCCATGGTTCCAATTTTCTATTAACTTTTTCCTTAGACTCCTCTACTAATACAATGTCATATGCAAATAACATACACCAAGGTACTTCATCTTTAATATGTTTTGTTAACTCATCCATCACCATTATAAATAAGTATGGACTTAAAGTAAACGCCTAGGGCATATAAGTCTGGAGAAGTTGAGGAAATTATCCAACTTTGACTTATTTCTTGGATTTGAGGAAAAGACTTTCAAAAAGTGTGAAGCTTGTATAAAAGGAAAAATGACAAGGAAAGTCTTTTCTAAAGAAACAACAAGAGCAACAACCCTATTGAAAATTATTCACACAGATTTATGTGAACCTTTTAGAGTAAAGACATATCGGGAAAATGGTTATTTTATAACATTTATCGATGATTACTCTAGATATATATATATCTTTTGGTATATAAATCGGAGGCACTTAATGCTTTCAAAGAATATTAGCAAGAAGTGGAAAATCAACTAGGGTATTCAATCAAAGTCTTAAGATCAGATAGAGCAGGTGAATATACCTCAACAAAATTCTTAGAATTTTGTAAAGACTTTAGTATTCATAAACAAAATACAATGCCTAAGACACCTCAGCAAAATGGTGTAGTTGATAGATACAATAAAACCTTGCTGAATATGATAATGTCAATGTTGATTGATGCCTCTCTTTCAAGGTTATTTTGGAGAGAAGCAGTAAGTACAACGGTTTACATACTCAACAGAGTACCATGTAAAGCTGTATTCACTACACCATATGAGATGTGGTTTGAAAGAAAACCCAACCTAGGTCATCTTAAGAGGTGGGAATCTATAGCGCACGTGAAGATCCTTGATCAATCTAGAGATAAGCTAGACAACAGGTCATTGAGATGTGTATTTATTGGATATCTAAAAGGTTCAAAAGGATATCGGTTTTATTACAAGGACCACAGACTCATTAAAAGTAGAGATATTGAATTTTTAGAGGATACTAAGAATGACATCCTGGAAAACGATGAGGAATGTGTTGATGATTTGGTAGATTTAGACCAATCATCTTTCGAGCCCATAGAAGATCTTCCTAAAACTACCGATACCTTAAGTGGACATAAGAGGCCAAGAGTCACTCCGTCCTACTTAAAGTATTATTACACTTATCTTACGCAGGAAGTGTGTAATTCAGTAGATTTGGATGAGTTGACTAATAACTTGACTTATCAGCAAGCAATGAACTCATCAGAAGCAACAGACTAGGAGAAAGTCATGGATGAGAAAATTGAATTCATTCAGAAAAATCAAGTTTAGGAATTGGTTGATTTACCAAAAGGAATGAAAGCTATAGGCTGCAAATGGGTTCTAAAAAAGAAATATAAGGTCGATGGTACAATCAACAAGTTTAAAGTGAAGTTGGTTGCAAAGGGTTTTTCGTAAAAAGAGAGGATAGATTATATTGAGACATATTCCCCAGTTACGAAATTTGTATCCATACGGATAATCCTGACAATATCTGCATACTATGATTTTGATTTATATCAGTTAGATATAAAGACAATATTTTTAAATGGAGATTTAGAAGAAATCATATACATGCAGCAACCCGAAGGATTTGTGGTTGAAGGCCAAGAAGATAAAGTATATAGGTTGAAAAAGTCCCTATATGGCCTAAAACAATCACCTCGCCAATGGTATTTGACTTTTCAAAATGACATTATAGAACTTGGGTTTGTGGCTAACAAACTTGATCACTGTGTATATGTTTGGAACAGTGGGAGCCACTTTGTCATCTTATCATTGTATGTTGATGACATATTGTTGATTGAAAACGACAATGAGATGATTGCCAAAACCAAGTCATGGTTGAACTCCAAGTTTGAAATGAAGGATATGGGGGAAGCATCCTATATCCTGGGTATAAAGATCTCTCGAGATAGAGGATCTAGACTCTTATGCCTGAGTTAGGAGAGATATATTGACTATATCCTCAAGAAGTTTAAAATTGGTGAATACAAGTTTGCAGATACACCTGTTGCAAAAGGGGTTAAATTAAGTAAGGTTGATTGTCCCAGTATAGGAGACGATAAGCCTAATGTTCCTTATGCACAAGCTGTTAGCAGCTTGATGTATGCTATGTTGTGTACAAGACCTGATATCAGCTTTGATGTTGGTCTTGTAAGTAGATATCAAAGTAATCCTGATTTGCAGCATTGGGTAGTTGTGAAAAGGATTCTAATATATCTGAAAGGAACAAAAGACTTAAAATTGTGTTTTCAAGCAGATGAACTGAAAATGGTAGGATACTAAAATGCTGACTTTGCTAGAAGCAAAGATGACAACAAATCAACCTCGAGACAAATATTCTTATTTGGAGGTGGTGTTGTTTCTTGGGCATGTAAGAAACATGGTTGTGTAGTGTTGCATACACAAGAAGCTGAGTATGTTGCTTGCTGTATGGCTACAAAAAAGTGTTGTCTGGATAAGTCGCTTCATACGAGATTTGCAGTTGGAGATAACAGACGAGCCAGTAACAATGCAGCAATTACTCTTATTAAGAGTGAAGCAGATTACTCAAAAAGCAAGCATATAATGGTAAAATACCATTATGTTCATGATATGGTTATGAGAAAGGAAATATTCATCTCATACTTGTCAACGGAAGACATGTTGGCAGACCCCTTAACAAAAGGCATAACAGAGGAACTCTTCTCAAAACATATTGCAAACATGGGTTTGAGATATGTTTGATTGTTGTATAGGTAAATAACCATACAACGGACATATTGTTGTATAGGTAAATAACCATACAACGGATGATTTGTTGTGTAGGGAAATAACCACACAACAGGTTCTGATTGCAAAAAGTAATCAGAAATTGACATAATTAGGGAAAACCCCTGAAAAGTGGGAGGAAAACCAGTATGTCGATACACTTGGCTCGAATGACCAAGTGGGAGATGTTACATCATAATGGTCATTCTCGGCTCAGGTAACGGCTGGACTAGCCATCCAGTCCGTTACTTGAGGATAGGGCTACATCAGTAACGGACGATCGTTACCGGGATTTCCAGTAACGGTCATCCGTTACAAGCTCCCAGACTAGGGAAGCCGCAGGTAGATAAGCACGATGAAGGGGGAGCACCTACCTATAAAGGCAGGAATTACAGATACTCTGAACCTCTGGTGAAAAATACAGAAAAAAAGAAAAGAATGACAGAGAGTCATCTTCGTCTGTGCGAGAACATTGCGTGGGAACCTTGTATCCATCATCATATTCATATTCCGCTGCAATCTTGAACAGGAGGTGCTCACTGAAGAAGAAGTCTTCATCGGAATTTATCGAACAGAGGAAGCAAAAGTTGCAGGCCTTCAACGGATCCTGGCGAACGACAGAAGAGGTAGCAATCTTCGGCAGTTTTGTAGTCGGAAGTAGTAGCAATACAAGAACCCGCTGACGGAGCTAGAGGTAATGCGGGTTCTTACAAGTGCCATTAGAATTGCATCATCCCTTCCGATAATAATACATTATTTGGCACGTCCTACGTCATGTTTCTCTGTCAATGAATTCCTGAAAGTGTTATTAGAATTGCTTCACCATTTCTGACGATAACACATTCTTTGGTATGTAAATGGGTCTGCATCAGCTAACGTTGAGAGCTTTCATACTGTTTTCCTACTGAATAAGGTAAAAGAGGGGGGCCATTCTCAGAACTCCACGAAAATTCTCCTGGTAGCTATCAAGATGAGCAATAAACTTTTATGATACTGACATACCTCCTGCGTGTATGATTTAGCAGTGGTAGGTGAATAGAAAGGACTGAATATGACATGAGGTGCTAGTGGAGATAGTGATGATGATAAAGTCCAAAAGGATGAACAGATATTCTGATAAGGAAATCACTTGGAAACAGGCAAGAGCTTGCTCATTCAATCCTATAAAACAAGCAAAGTTTCTCTCTTTCTTTGGTCTGTGAAAATCTAAAAGGAATTAAAAGGGCAACATAATGCCTTCAAGGCTTGCATTCATGCTGATGCCGACCTTCTATCTAGTACTACTGGTAGCGGAGGCAACTTGTATCACTGCTGCAAGAAGCATCTCAGAAGTAAAGCACATCGCAACTAAATCAAGGCTTGGTTCACAGACAGTGGTCTTTCAAATGCCCCCAAAAGGCTGGATTCCGCCATCGGGACCGAGCCATAGAGGCCATCTGAATGTTCAAGAAGCTAGCCACCACCAAGTTCGAGAGAATCAGGTGAAGAGTTCTGGCTTAATGCCTAGCCAGTGCAAAGGTCATTAACAGAACTAAAGGATTCCATTTTTCCGGGATGACAAAGTTTGAAGTACTTGTATTTAGAAATTTTGCTGTATCCAAACCCAGTATTTTTTTCTTTTTGTACGAGAATTGCGTAAAGATGCATAGGTCATAGAGGATCGAAATTTTGTTGTTGAACTGTATGATGCAACAATAGAGCCACCGAGCCTTTCGAAGAAAAATGCCATGACCAAAGTTCAAGATTTTCATCACCTGTTTCATTGATTCCCTGCAGGAACAAATTGTTCATGTGATATTTAGTTCATTTGGGTTGCAAACAAAGAAATGTTGAGATGGATGAGGAGTAGCACCAATAGACGATAAAACGAAAAAAAATTTGCTTAAGATTGTTTGAACAAAAGATGACCAAAAGACGCTCCGTAAAAAGATATAAAAAAACTAATTGTGAAAATGTTAAAAGAGAAAGAAAACAACCACAAAAGTATTAAAAAAACTATAAAAAATGATCTACTTTATATTGAGTTAACTGCTACTATGATACATGATAGAGCTTTGTGAAAACACAAAATCCATATAGCCGACCTTTTATATAGTACCAAAAAAGGCTTAGTTGTTGTTTAGTTGCAAACAAGGGATGGATTGGATAAGGCTGGGGTCTGAATTCGCTGAACCGGCTGGTAAATGCCTGATCCAAGTTCGTTCGCTCTCAACTCGTTTCCAAATGAGTTTAACAACGAAGGAAAACTTATATATATTCAGTAGATACATTTCAAGAGAGAATTATATATGAGTTTAGGCCTTCTATTAAGCCGGCCGAACGTCTCTCTCCCAAGTCATTGATTGAATGGGTTAGGCCTTTCTGGCCGCATGCACTACAGAGTAGGCCTGATAACAGTGGCCCCACTAACTATGGTGCCGTGCATGGGGACGTAACCTGATTGGATTCGGATCAGATGTGTCTTTACGAATCCAACTAATCAATCTTATATATCATAGACTAACCAAATTCAGGACCAGGTCATAGTCCATATCGATTGCCAAAACCATTTATATCCATGCGCTGGGCTTTAATAAACTCCTGGTTAATATTCAGAGTCGTCTGGTTCATAGGTCAGTTCGGATCTAGGAGTAGGTACTCGGGTCCAGACAGGACCAAACCTGACAACAAAAAGCCTATGTATATTTTTGTATATATTTCATGTTTAATTGTGTTTCTATTTATCTATTCATCTACATGTATATAAAGGAATTAGTATATGCTAGCACACTTAGGTGTTATCAAATCTTTGATGAGTGATGGTTGAAATCTAAATCTAAAAAACAAAAAAATACATATGTACTTTTTTCAGTTGCACTTTATTCATGACACTTTTATTTTTTAAATTTAAAATTTTAACTATTCATCATCGAAGATGAATGATTGAGATTCATTTGAATTTGCTATCACCTAAGTATGCTAACGTATAACAGAGAGAGAAACACAGTATGGGTCTAGCCATATCCGTATTTTAGTTTAGTCAACCCAGAACCGACCTCACCTCAGCCCAGGTTGTGTCTGGCTCTTGAAAATGAACCTGAATAACTGGTCCATGTCAATCCCATTCTAACAGGGACCGAAGCGACCTGACCCTATGACCTGATTTGCCATCGGCTTACCAAAAACTTCACATGCGAAACACAAAAGGTGTCTACGCCTCTGTTTATGGATTTGTGACATCCACCACGCATTGCCTCATGAACTGATGCCAATATACTGTAATGGCATTACAATATCCATTGCATATATGTAGATAAGAAAAGTTCGAAGCCGAGTAGCATTTGAATATGGTTTGAGGTAATAAATCTGAGACCAATGAGAACGGCAATCGGAGTGTATATCGAACTGATCCATTGACATTTGAATATGGTTTGAGGTAATAAATCCGAGACTAATTATTGCACTGATCCATTGACATTAGAATATGGTTTGAGGTAATAAATCCGAGACTAATCGGATCGGCAGTCGGAGTGCATATTGGACTGATCCATTGGCTGGCCTCCGAAGCTCTATCCTACTTATAGCCATCTTGTGCTCCAGGATAGGAAGCATTCAGCAACATGACTAATGTTCTTGGTCAGTTAATGACAAGAAGTTGCCTAACGGGCCGGTCTGGACTCTACCTAATTCTTATGCTCGTCAGCTAAACAAAGGCTGGGTAAACTTTACCGGTGGAAGATCTTCATTGTTTTCTTCCACCCTCCTATCCCCTTTATCCAAAATTGCCATCTTCCTAGAGTTTGTGGGGGCATGAATAGGACTGGTAAGCAAACCAAGCTGCTCGTAATTTAGCTCGTTCATGTTTGGTTCGTTAAACCAACAAAGCACGGCATCTTCAGCTAAGCTAAACTTTGCTTCTCTCCAAAATATCCAAAGTAGAGAAGCATTTATTACATAGTCATATTCAATAAATCCTCTTATAATCTTTCAACTATACCATTTTGTTGAGGTATACTGAGTATGATATTTTGTTTTGAAATATCAATTTTTTTACACTATTTAAGAAATTCTATAGAGGTATATTTATCACCTTTGTTAGATCTTAATAGTTTAATTTTATGTCCCAATTAATTTTCAACCTCCAGCATATATTTTTAAATATATCTAGTAACTCAAATTTATGTGAGCCTATCATGGCTTGGAATTCATTTCTTGGAATTCCTTCAAATTCATTCCTTGGAATTTCAGCTCCCCCTTTTCCTAGAGCCTTCGTCATGGCTTCCTCCGCTGGCCGCTGGCCAACTGCAGCCTTCTTGTCGTGGGAGCGATTGCTATCCGTTTTCTTCCAGTAGCGGGTGTAGTAGTCGAAGCTGTTCCGGAAGAAGAAGCACATCAGTTTTATAGACAGACCAGTGAGAATTAACCGCACACCCACCATTATAATGCATGGGGAAACACCCATCATTATATTAATGCATACGGATGGCATCATTGACCTGACGCTTTGGAACCGGACTTGACTTGACCTGAAAATTTCAATTATTTGGATTGAAGTTTTTCAATTATTTTATCAGATTCATAAATGATGAATTTTACCCGAAAATGTTTGAACTTTTTACGATTTTATTGGGGTTGGAGTAGGGAATGCGTACGTGCACAAAATTGAGGTTCGATAATGGGCCAGGTAGAGGTATACCCTGACCCACCCGTGTAATCAGCAAGTCAAGCCGGGTATTTCCAAACTCGACTCAAGCTCGATCAAAATTTAGTTGGCTCAACTGAGTTTCATCTCTCAAAGTGTGAGCCTAATTAACGGGATTGAGCTCATTCGATGTACCTTAACGAGCCAAGGTAGGCTCGAAATGTAGCCCTTTCAATGTGGCTGAGCTTAACAAGCGAAACAAGATTAATGATAGAGTTTTGAATTAAAAGAAGGATGTATCATTATGCATTAAATGCAAATACGAAAAGTATAATTTTTTATTCAAATCTTCATTCTTGAGTTGTACGGTAAAAATGTCTGAAAAAATTTGAATATAGATGGGAATCGAACATATTCGTGCCGCGTTTAGTTGAACCAACGAAGCTGAACATGGCATCTTCAGCTCAACTTGACTTGGCTTGGCTTCTAAAAGGTTGAATAGAGACAAATGGCTTGGGTCCAGATCAGAATTCAAATCAGTTGAACCGAATAATTGCATAAACTATCTCGATTTGATATCATACATTAAACTATATTGTTGGCAGCTTATGGACCTTAGTTCAAAGAGTTTGGATAGGACATGCTAGACCATGCATGTGTGCGTCATGCTAGGCTTGAGCTTGAGAATTTTCTTGAATATATCTTTTTTGCACGAAAAGGTTTTGATCTAATGATCAAATAGATTCAACCTCGGTTATAGACTAAAAGGTACATCATTCGGATCAGATCTAGGATTCGTGATCCATCATGATTACTATAAAGTGGGATTAAGATTTCCCTACTCTCTCCTCTCATCTCCCTTCTTTGTGTTTTCCCTTCATTTACATTTATGTCTCCTCTCTATGTCATTCTCTAGTAAATGTGATTATCCTGAGAGAAAAGCGAAGGTACTCGTATGTACTCAATAGTGGTTTGTATATAGCTTTTTCTGGATCTAAGATTGCTCTTGATTTGGGCATGATCATGATTGTTTACTTATGCTTGTTGTAATCCTATTATTATTCTCAACAGAAAATATTTCTTAAGCCGCATAAGTAAGAAAGAGGCTTAAACAAATTCTTAGTTGTAGGAAAGCCAGGCTCGAAGAGGTCAAACTTCAACGCCAAGCAAAGTATCATCTTATGCATGTTTTTATGTGTGACTAGGAGCTGCCAATTTGCACGGAAATTCATCTCTATATCATATCAAAATGCAAAAATGTATGAAGGTTGGCAATTTCGTGTTTAGAATCATGTTAATGTACTTTGTGTTCAAAGTACGTTAACACATTTAGGTGGCCAATGATATAGAATCAATTTTTTTGTTTTATTTTGATTGGTGGCCAATGATAAAGTTTTAGTTGTTCCTCTACAACGTTGTATATATTGCCATAAAAACTAGAGAACCTGGTGTATATGCTAGCACATTTAGGTGGGAGTATATCTAAACATACTTCAATCATCTATTTTGGGTTGATAAACTTAAATTGAAAAGAAAAAGTGTGTGTCAGTAAAATACACTTTAAAAAAATACAAATATATTTTTTGCTTTTTAAACTTAAATGTAAACCATCTATTTCTTAATATAGATGGAGAGATGAATAATTAAGATTTGTTTAGATATGATAACACTTAATTGTGCTAATAGGTTTTTATAAAAATTAGATATAAACCTTTGTGCGAGTAACATCTCCGCCATAAAGAGCAACTTAGTCTTCTGGCGGGGGAGTCCCAATATCCTCCATTAGGGAGAGCACAAGCTATAAAAAATATTCATATACAAAGTCAGTATAGAGATAACACCATGAGCCCAACGATCTCTTCTAAGGGAGGGGAGGGCTCTTTCTCCTTTGCTAGTTATCCCTCTTAGCCAACCAAGGTACTTTCATGCTCTTTGCTTAAAACAAGTGGGCAGGCATAAAAGGACACCAGCTAGAGGAGCCATACGAACCATGTCTATGTTGGGCCTTCAAGTTGAAAGGTACAAATGGCAGAAGCTTTCGTATCCGAGATAAAAAGCAACAGAACAAGTCGATCCTCTCTTAAATGCTAAATTAATCCAAATGGGAGCCACGAAACACACAATTTTACTTATGATCACATTATAAGCCAATTGTACTGTTTTAGCGTGTTCTTAAACCATCGGTGGTACTTTTTGTCAAAATATTTTAATGGGGAAGCAAAGTTTTTTTTTTTGTTACAACAGAAAGACTAAAGTCAAGTATGACACTCCCCAGAATTGAACTCACAACCTGCATCTCAAGTGTCCATAGGTGACCTAATACTATGAGCGATATGAGGAGGCAAAGTTTGTTTTGTTACACGGTGACACAATGGGTGGTCGAAGCTGTACACATGCGCATGTGCACCACGGGAACCAAACTCACCATCTGCATCACGGTGTCACAGTCTGGGAGGTGAAGTTCTTCGTTTTTCTGTTGGTTACAAAAGGGGACACACATGCACCTGCAGGAGTCGAACATTCCGTTACGGGAGTCAAAGCTTCTCGCCACTTACGAGTGTTCACGGTTCGGTTTGGTTCCAGTTCTAACTTCAACCTCGAACCAAAAAGCTATTTTTGGTTCCTAGATTTTAGAGAACCAAACCAAACCGTGACATGATTAGAACCAAACCGAACAAAACCGATGGTTCTGATTGGGTTGGGTTATGAATTATGGTTACTCGATCAGTATTTAGCCAAATCTTAAAATAAGTACTTGTATTAAGGTTTGGCTAAATACTGAATATTATGTCATCATGTTATTTGGATCTACGGTCTCAATTTAATGTGTATACGAGGTTATAACACTCATATATATATATATATATATGAGATATATTATTTAGACCTATAATCCCAATATGAGGTTATAAAACTCATATATATAAACTTATCAAGATTTATATATGTACATAAACATATAAACTATATATATATACATATGCACCGGTTTGGTTTTCTTCTCGTGGTTTGGTTCAAACACTGGAACCGTGAACCAAGCCAAACCAAACTGGTCGAGATATAAGTTCCAACCGTTCCTTGAACACCCCTACGGCCGCTAAGCTTGCTCTGGATAAGTAGGGAGGCGAAGTTATCATGGGGCTAGAATAGCAACCATATCATGGATTTAATTGTGATCTATTTGCTTCCAAAACTTCAAGTAAGGTGGATGCCTCACCCCATCACAGAATTTCCATCGTCACCATTATCATAACAGCGTTCCACTCAACATGAGCGCTCGTTTTAAATGATGGAGGGCGTCCGTTGAAGCTAGATGGTTGGACCGTGTAGTCCTTGAAAGTGGTAGGATTACAGATGGGTTGGATCAACGATGGATCCAGAAAATTTTGTCGACTTGGGTGAATATTTTAGGGTGGGGCAAACTTTTTTTGTGTGTGCTTATTTGACTGGACACTAACACGAAATCTATGGGTCCTATTCGCGTCTGATTCTTGTGTGTCGTGTCCTATATTACCAGCCCTAGATACTATAAGGGCCTCACCTAAGAAAGAGAAGTTTTGCAACAAATAAAACCATATGTATTGTTCAAACAAAAAGATAAGGAAACTTGAAAAGTGCATATTTACATAAATCAGCAGAGACGAGAAAGCCCACAGTGGCCTAGTTCGGGTCTGCCGTGTCAAGATGTGGAAATCTTAAACGGCTGATGCGACCAGGGTCGAAAAAGGGCGTCCGAGCAGGGGCGCCTGAATGCCCCTGCCGGACGTCGCTCCTTCGGCGTTACTTTTCTCCGCGTCCTGGAGTCCGTATTTCCAGAAGAGGACGCATACCACTGAAGACCCGGCGGTGATGACGGAGAAGACCCACGCCATCCACATCACGTCCCCGGGGAGCATCGACCACAGCCTGATTCCGTAGTTATAAATCAAGAGAAACGCTATGGGGAGGCTCATCCTTCGCAGGGCCTCTGACGAAGGAGATTTCTCTGGCAAGAATGACATGACAGATACTGCTCCTGCGAGCATGATGTACAGAAAGAAGAGGGTCAGCAACACCAGCGTGCTCCATGGCTCCGGTATCGACGTAGTCTCCATTGAGAAACAAGCACAATCCCTACCGATTCAACTAGGAAATAGGACGATCAGAAAGACACGAGATTCTAGCGGGCATCTCATCCGACCGTCTTCCGACCCTCATTTAAACTTCCTTCTGCATCACCTTCTTACGGCAAAGAAGCTTCCACGGTAGCGAGCCGAGGTTTCTACTTGGAGACTTTATATATAGTATGGGTCCCCTCCCCCCCTTCAGAGTGAAGAAAGGATTTGGCATGGACCTTCCTCGTCGAAATTGCGTCGAAAGGCGGAATCCCTGTCAGTGTCTGGATATGTTCGATTTTGGTTTGCCTCGAACTTAGAATCGAAGCCGAACCGCCACAGGATTAGTTTCGATTCGTTCTAATTTTAGAGTCGTCCCGAAACTGCTATCATCAGTGAATAGTGAATAAGAGTGGCTAGTGATAATGGATTTCCGAACAAAAGCGACAGTTTTGAACCGTTGATTTTGATCCGGTTTCTAAAAACAATGAACTGAACCAGAGGGTCTTCGGTTCGTGTTAGGATTTCGAGAGACCAGTTCTACCGGTTCGTTCCACTGGCAGTTCCTTTCTGATTCAAACCGGCTATGTCTATCTGTCATTGTCACTGTCGTGCCATGGTTCTTGTTTGCGTCAAGGTAAGAACTCGAGCACCTGAAGGCATGCATACAGATGGTTTCACAACTGGGCCCATGGAAAAGAAAAAGAAGAGATCTTTTATATCATTATGGCATGAGTTTGATAGAATAAATAGTAAGGTTACATGTATAAATAGTAATTTGCAACAAACAAAAATATGTTGATATAAAGAAAACCCACGTATCTATAGAAATCCTTAAGCAAACATTTCATGAAACAAACAAAGTAAAACAACCAACAATAAACTTATCTGATCTAGTTGTCCTCATAGACTTACCACAAGGGAATCATCTCGTTATTAGATACGCACGAGTACCAATATTTTTATCCTAAGATAAATTGATTATGCGAGTAAGAGCACGCACCTACCTAGACTCTAACCAACTTTGATCACGCCTCACTCACCTAAACCGGAACGAGTGAGTTTTTTGTAATTGTCTCATTAAGGAGGCCTAAAGGTTTTATAGTAAACCAAGTGAACCTCGGATTTGCTCCCATAGTCAAACTTCCTCATATCTGCCCCGCATATATATGTTCCGAGTCTCTTTAGAGATCTATTGATTCTTAAGAAAATTCTCAAACTTGACCCAACCTGAAATGCATGCATGCACGCATCCATGCTCCGCCCAAGCCCTTTGAATTAAGATTCATGAACTACCATCTATATAAAAAGGACATGTGAGATTCTTACCATCATCAATATGGTACTAAAGAATGCCCAATGGTATTAACATGCAAGGTCCCTTACTTACATATGACTTTCATACTTTTGAATTTTCAAGTTAATCAAAGATATATCAAACAAGCATTTGAGAATACTTAATATGAACTAAATACAATTAATATCACATAAACTTAATTAACTCAATCATCAATAATTAGTTGTTAAGTATAACAAAGTTTTCGTGCTATTTGGATTTCCAACAATTTGTCGATTTCCGTGCAGATTTGTTTATTCGTTTCAAAGTAGGCCACATCAACGCGAACAAAACATGCGCAACTTCTGTCACTTGTGATTTGAACTTCGTGCTATTTGAATTTGAGAAAGTTGGTATTGATTTTCAATTTGAATTTGAGAAAGCAAGCCACATCAAATTACGCAACTCGACGGTCTAGTGATCTGAACTCAAGCATGGTCGGTATAAAGGTTGATTTTCACTTTGAATTCGTTGAATCCAAGGTTGAGAACCTATAAGAGGTTTTCATCGTCATGAAGCTTTATGACGAAAAGAACAAGATATTGAAATTTTAGGGAAATTCTCTAAAAGCCGCCCCCTCTAAGTCGAGTCCCTCAAGTAAAGACTGTGAAGGCGCAAGGGAACCGACAAGGAAGGAGCGAAAGGAGAAAGAACCAATGTTTTTTGTGCGATCTAAATTGGGAGCTTGGTTACAAGGTAAGACGCTAAAAATGTTCATGCCAGTTTATGAGAGTGACGAATTCAAACACTTCGATGTGTCAAAGTGAAAAAGAAGAAGAAGACCCTACTCCTACAACAACAACAACAACAACTAAGACCTTTTCTCATACTAGACGGGGTCGGCTACATGGATTCTTTGTTTCCACAGATCCCTATCGTGTGCCATGTTAGTAGTTAACTCACAATAAGCTAGATAATTTTTTATTGTTTCTTTCCAACACTTTTGTGGTCGTCCTCTAGCTCTTTTAATACTTTCCAAATTTAGTTTTTCTAACCTTCTTACGGGTTCTTCTTTTGATCTTCTTTCTATATGTCCAGTGAAAAAGAAGACGACCCTACTCCTGATGAGGTTATTATCTTATCGTGCTTTTAAGGGTGGTTCTATAAATTCCATGAGTTTAATCAATTAGGTTTGTGAAAGTTGGATCTTGATTGATACGAGTCTAAACATAATTTCCCTCAGAGCTCCTTGATTGAAGTCTTTAAATGTCTATTTAAAGCCATTGAATCCCTTAATATGGTAACCCGTAATGGTAACAATGTATCTTATAACCAAGTGCTTGAAAACCTAGGCCATGGTCCCATTTGCACTGCAATTGAATTTCAGTCTACCCGCATGGCTCAAATTGACCGTAACATCAAGTCGATCACTTGTGTCTTAGCAAAGAACCCCCATGTATTTGTTGAACCTCAAGGCCTTCCATTACCCTCGAGCTTTTGACCATTCCACTATCTGAAGTTGAACCTTGATCCTATTTGTGTTAAGCCCTTGATACGCCTATTTATAAAAGGATATTTCCTAGAGATGCTAGGGCAAGAAATTATCTGGCGTAACTGTGACCTTTTCTCTTCACAAGTCTTATTAGTGAAAAAGAATGAATGGTTTACAAGGGCTTTTCACCGTCATAAAGCCCTTAATGATGCCAAGATAAATTTCCTATACTTGTCATTATTGTTGAAGAGTTAATTAATTGCATAAGATATAGTTGGATTTATTCATCAGTTATCACCAAGTTTTTATGGCATCCGAAGACATCTACAAAATGGTGTTGTGCATTCCAGAGGGCCACAGTAAGTTCTTGTTCATCCTCTTTGGACTCAATGAATGCTCTAGCTACTTTTCATAGATGTATGAACGAAACATTCAAGAGTTTTCTTTGTTGATATGTCTTGGTTTTCTTTAATGATATTATAGTTTAAGTTTTGAGATGATCATCTTATTCATATATATTATGTCTTGTCTATATTTCTGGCGAATCACTTGTTTGCAAAGTTGTGAAGTGTACTTTGAAAATGAATTCGTTCATTATGTTGAACATATTGTCTTAAAAGATAGTGTTAAGTCTAATCCGTCCAAGGTTGAAGACATGCTTTTTTTTGCCCATACCCAAGACCATTAAATCCTTATATTGTTCTTGGACTTGCGAGATACTATCAGTGCTTCACCAAGGGCTATAAATTTCTTGCAAATCCCTTGACAAACTCATTGAAGAACGACTCCTTCCCTTGGTCTCTTAAAGCTAAAGAGCTTTAGATAAAATAACTTGGTAATGTCAACTGCACCCATTCTTGTATTGTTAGAATTTACCAAGGAGTTCGTGGTCGAGATCAACATGTACCACATTAGAGTAGGGGTTGTTTTTATACAAGAAGAGCATCAAATTGTATAGAAAAGTAAGTTCATACTGTGGCAAGAGGTGTTACTCAACGTATGACAAGGAGCTATTCGAAATTGTCCTAGCCCTTAACAAATGGAGACCATATGTACTTGAGAGGAGATTTACTTTGTAAACCGACCATAATAGTTTGAAGATACGATAAGAGGGAGCAAAGGATCACTACCAAACAACAGTAAAGGTCGATCTCTAAGTTTCTATGGTAAGATTTCAACATCAAGTGCAAAAGAGGCAAGAAAAACGTAGGTGTTGATGCTCTCTCATTCCAAAAAATTGGCAAGCCCATAGTGCTTTCAACTAGGAGGTTCAACTCATGAATCCGAAATTGGTGGAATTTGCGGCCAAGGTATTGGCCAACCCATCCTCCTATTTGCATCGTTTGCTTTGTGGTGATATTTTCTAATATGATGGTAAAATATTACTTTTGTATATCTTGTGCTTTAATCGATTTATTATCAAAGCATATCATGGTCTACGAGATATGAAGGTGATTCTAAAACCTATCGAGGAGTCAAATCTATTTTTTATTGGGAATAAATGAAAAACATAATTGTGCAATTTGTTAGAGAGCATAAGGCTTCACTCTCCTATCTTGTAGTGAATAAGATCATGTCATCAGCGGCATTGATGTGCAAAGAAGTCAAGTAGTCTGCCCTAGGGAAATTCAAAAAATCGATATTTGTAAATTGGTTGCTTCCGCTTATTCTCGTCGTGAAGGAGCACATCAGGTATAAGATATAAAACTTATTAGATAGTTAAATGTCCAAGATATGGTAATACCAGGCTCTCTTTGAGAGACCTTTCAAAAGATTCACAGAAAAATGCAAGAAAGATGTTGCGCCATATTGGGTATGTTGATTGAATTTGACAGTGAACACAAGATTTGAGCTTTTCAAAATGAGTTTGTGCATCTTAAGTACACCAATGAAATCCGTGTCCTGCATTTCACCGGAATCTACTTTGTATCACTTGACCATGACTCAATCAATAACTAGTAGAGATTTCGAGGCACGCCCTTCCTCGACCCATAACATGTTCGTGGTCGAAATCTTACATTATGGTTAGTTTGCATTCAAGAGATCATTGGACTCCTCACAACTATCTGTTGGATTTAATGTTAGTTAAGTTGGGTTAATTAAACTCATGTGCATTAATAACATTTAATTTATGTTTATATTTTTAAATATTCAATTGATGCATTATTAATATATGTGAAAATCTTAAAGTATAAAAAGTCACATGTGAGTAACTTGTGCATGTGATGACCAAGAGGAGACAAAGTTTGGTATCATATTGAAGAATGAGACAAACCCACATGTCCTTTTATATAGTTGTAGCTCATGAACCTTAGTTCAAAGAGCTTAGGAAGACATGCTAGACCATACACGTGTGTGAAAGTGCATTGGGTCGGGCTTCGGTTCGGGAATTGTCTTCGATTTATCTTTTTGTAGTGAAAACTTTTGATCTATTGGTCAATGATGTCTATGCAAGAACGGTTATGGGACAGAGAAGTATATCATTTGAATCGGATCTATGATCCATGATCCATCACAATATCTATAAATAAGAGATTAGGACTCCCTAATCACAGACTTTTGCGTGAAACATTCTCTCTCCTCCCTCTACCTATGGTGTTTTTTAAGGTTACGTGATTGCATCATGTCGTCCTTTTTCTTCAGCCATAGGCGACTGAGGCATGGTCGAAGTCGACTCTAAGCCCAGTACGTAGCTGAGTTGTGTGTGCATTTTATCTTAGGAGGAAGGCGAAGGCACCGTATGTACTGTATAGCGGGACACTGATTTCTCTATGGCAAGTATGCACGGCAACTAGCATACATAAGTTTTTTTCTTATTATTGCTTTTATTTTTTTGTATGGTTTGTTCATGACTTACTTTGGATCAGCAGGTGTTGTTGATTGGGGCATGTTTATAATTGTTTCATACTAGTTTATTATGCATGTATTTCTGTGGATTTTTCCAACACTATCAAAGTTCTACTTAAAAGCTCGTATACATAGGGAAATTAAGTGCTTGGTCATTGTTCCATTTGCAAATGTTTAGTTAAATAATTGTGCAATAGGATTCAAGTGACCTGACCCATTTTTAATAAATAGACAGAGACCAATAAAATGGTGCAGTTGGGGAAATCAATTCCCAAATTTATTAAGAAAATGCTTGGCTTGGGGTCAAGTTCGAGTTATCTTTGGAAATTCAAGCTAGGCTAGCTCGTTGGAGCTAGTTGCAACCAAGATCGGCTAGATTTAAGCTTAGCTTAATCAAGCTCAGTGAACTCAATCCGAATCTTGTGTCTATATTATAAATCTCAATTAGGCTCTCGAGCTGCTTGAGCCGTGTACTGGCAAGCTCGAATATGCCTCACGAGCAACTCAAGCTCAAAGGATCTAGTCGACCTCGAGTTTTTCTCCAGTCGTAACTCGAGTAGCTCGTGAGCAACTCAGCTCACTTGCATCTTTAGCTGGGATTAGGTTGGGATGGGTCCCCACGAGTCTGACCCAATATTGCGGCAATCCATATTTAAGAGGAGCCGTAGACGCTATGGTGATTGGTTTCCTGTCTGGCGTCGTGAAGTCGCATTAATAATTTTCAACTGTCTCAATTAAGAAAATCCTAGACTTTATTTCCAGGCGACCACCAAATCTCTTAAAGAAGGGTCAGTCCAAATTCCATATCTGCTGAATCTAACTTTCCTTTTCAAACTTTTCCGGTTCCAGTTCTTTGACAAAAGGAACCGGGCATCTTACTGTAGCCGATCTTTGTCGCCTGTTTTTTGGTTTTCCCTTCGGCCACGGCCTTTCCCTTTCTGTGATCGCTCTTTCTTATCTGAACCAATTCCTCCCTCCTTGACGAGAGGGCACCTGTTCAGCTACATCTGGGTTTGGTATACAATAAAGACTGAAGATCAGGTTTCGAAATCGTTGATATATTTATTTATTTGTTCTTTTGTTTAGTCGTTCGCTCGTTTATTTACTATTGTCCATTTGACTTGCATTTGTGGCCCGGCCCCTTAATGGTTCTCGTTCTTCTACCCTTTGAGGAGTCGGTGGCTAGTCTAAGCTACTACCTTGACATCAGAGTTCAATGAAGTTTGTAATCTTGATTCGATATTACAAGCACATTGGTTGTTCTCTTGATGTGGCTACGGGCTAACCGGACCATGCGGCTGATCCGAAGTACACTACTGGTCATATATATGGATGCGAAGAGTTGCGATGTACGACTGCAATCATGCTCCAGCAAAAGCCGCCAGTAGAAGAAAAAAGCTTTTGACGGTTACTCGCGAGGGTTCTCTAAAACGGAAAGCTCAATATTTTTTCCCCTACATAAATAAACAAACTCATATATATATATATATATATATATATATATATATATATATATATATATATATATATATATATATATATATATATATATGTTGATTTTATTTCCGATTGTTTTCTTACCTCGGTTTTTCGTTAAAGCCATGAATCACTATCAGAGATTTTCGTTAACTCTTTAGTAAAGCAAAAATTGTTTTGTTTAGAGGTTTAAGTTTTTAAAATAAAACATCTCGTGAAATTCTAGAAGATCCTTCTTCCAGCATTTCATAGATGTGGTTATTGGGGCCGAAAGTGACCACCAATAACTTAATCTCTCACTTGCCACTTGGTCTGATTTATGATACATTAGTTTTTCTCTCAATATTTTTTGATTTTTTAAGTAGTATCATTTCTACTTCCAAGTGAGTTGCAACTGATGTCAATTATGTTGTTTTTCGTAATAAATATGTTTTTCATGATTAACAATCATCAAGTGTGTTTTCATACTAAAAAAACTCTAGGCATATCTCAAACCTATATGTGTAATATGTTTTGTAAAGAGATTTTCTCAAATATCTTTTGTTAAGATGTCAACTAACATATCATTTGTTGACATATAAGATATATATCTCATTTCTTTTAAGAATATCATGAATATAGTAGTATTTAACTATTATATGTTTGCTTCTAGAGCTATTAGCTTCACTCTTAATAAGAGTGATTGTTGCATTGTTATCATAATAAATGACAAATGACTCATTAGCTATGTATAACTTCAAATCATGTATGAAGCGGCTTATCCAAACGACACTCATTGCAATCATACTGCAAGCGAAATACTCAACTTCTTGTATATGTAACGCTACACAACTTTGTTTCTTGCAAGCTAAAGAAACAATGTCACATCTAAATAAAAATATTTGACCATAAATTAATTTGTTGTCACCTTTACTCCCAACAAAATCAATATCTAAATATCCTACCACTTTTACTTCATCTACTTGAATGTAGAGTTTTAAATCTTTTGTTCCTTTAAGATATTTCAAAATCCTTCTCACATCTATCAAATATTGTCAATTAAGATTACTTTGATATCTACTCAAAAGACCAACAACAAAGCTAATATATGGTCTTATACATAACATAGCATACATCAAGCTACCCACATACATAAGGAATACTATGCTTGTTTTTTTCCTCTTTGGGACAATCAACCTTACTAAGTTTGACTCTTGTAGGAACAAAAATAATTACAGGTTTCAACCACCCATTCTAAATTTCTTAAGGATATAATCAATATATCTCTCTTGACTTAAAAATAAAAGTTTAGATTCTATTGTAACTTACCATATCATGTGTTGGATGACTTTAGCAAGAAGGAGCAACACCTTGACCCGGTTTGGTAGGTCATCAAAAAGCTTTAAGCTTAGCTAATTCCAAGCAGATTTTCAACAAGGCAACTTACCATATGACTTGGGTAAGTTGAATTACAAAGAGTTGAAGCAAAGAGTGAGTTTATCCTCTATAAAAGCCCCCTTGAGGAGGGTTGCAAAGCAATCATCTATCGAGTCCAAGGATCAAGTATCAATCGATCCAACCACCAACCAAAATCGTGCAGCAAGAGGTAGAAAAAGAGAGAGAGAGAGAGAGAGAGGAAGAGAGAAAGAAGGAGGTTCGCCGTTGCCAATCATCAGCCATCATCTTCCGCTACACGTCACTTCTTCTCTTGTCTTTCAATTATTATCTTCTTCTCTTTTATTAAGATTAATGGGGTTGTAATTAATGAGCTCATGTATCCATATTGATGTATTAATTAAGGATCATATGCTGCCCCATCTCTTTTTCATTCATAGATCATTTGTTATGTGATTGATTTCCGATCATTTCTACTCTGACATATAATATAAGACCATATAACTCCTAATCTCCTCTATGCCCATGATATAATTATAATTTTATTTATTTTGAATTGCTATAGATTGTTTTTAATTCGGACGAAAGCACGAACATATCCTGAAAAACTAAAAACCTGTTTTCTACACTCTATACACATCTGATAATTGATTTTTATTTCATTATACCCTACTCCGGATGTTCTAAAATTTTGTACATCCAATATACACACATCGATACACTGGCCCTAAATATTTCAATAATTTTAGAATTGTGCAACATCGTAAATAAAATTAAAGAACATCAAATAAAATCAGAATAGATTCTGTAAAACCAGAAGTTCCTGCAATAGAGGTTGGGTAATAATCTCATATCTTTGTATACAGTAAACCATTTTTATTAAAAATGGTCCTATTAAAAAGCTAAAAATTGTAGCTTTCCAAACTAATTTCATAGGAATAGGAGATCTGAGTACAAAGATACATTCGTTTTTCTAAACCTCTGATTCTCTATTACATATTTGTCCTAAAAAATCTGAGTGAGGTATATTCTAGGATTTAATTGAATAAATCTATAGTATTTAAAATAAAAATAAAAATAGTTTCTAAATCTACATATCAAACTATGTTTTGTGTAAAGTTTTGAGAATTTTTGGAGATTTAGAAGTTGTTAAAAAAAATAAAAAACAAGTCTCTAGAAATAGAACCTCTTTCTGTTTTTCAAGATTTAAAATATTTTCATTCAAGGAACAAGTTCATGATTGTTATCAAGCTTTCGGAATTGAAATTGGATTTTAAAAATTCACCAGATCTCAAACAGTTTTCAAAGCATCTAGGTTTACCCTTGGGCATCGGTTTAAGAAGACCTACGTCGAAAAGAATTCATTTCCACAATCGCTACAGAAGTCAGAAATCATCTTTGTTAGTTTGAGCAAACTAATTGGCACGCTCATGCACACAACGTAACTTGCAAATTTAATTTCAAGTCTCTACATAGACTTTGGAATAAAAATTTATATCTACAGGGGTCATCAAAGGGGAGTACGGCAATGGCATGAACATCTAAGAGGATAGGGCCTATCAAACCCAGTTTGAGAATAGGAACAATTGAGTTTGCTACACCAAAGACATACAAAACTATATAGGAGATTGAGGTTAAGAGGGAAGATAATGCGGGACAATTGTATAAGATCAAAAATTTTCCACCTTCATTGATCATCTATGTACACAACACCCACTTGGTCCAACCATTCTATGTATTCCCTAAAAGGTGTCGATCAAGTGCGGACGTCTTTGGGAAATAATCATACCTAAACCACTTTGTATAGAGTGAAAGGGTTTTCAAGATGATCATCTCTTCAACAACTCTAAGGCCTTGTGTAGCAGACATAGTAGAGCTTAAAAAGAAATAATTAGAGTCGACAAGGTGGGATACGTGGTAACCCGAAGTTGGGATCCTAGATAGAGTTGGGTTCATGGAAGCCATGGAAATATCGGATGTTGATTAAGGAAGAGACTCAAGACACTCTTCATAGGAGAGCTTCATTGCAAAGAAAAGGTTTGTAGCTTTTGGCAAAAAATGAGGAGGAGGAGGAGTACCCTTGGTTGCATTTTATTGTAAAGTAATGCCCCATCGGTGTCAAGTAATATTGCCTCATGTGATCATTTAACTTAGAGTTTGAAGTGACATGTGTTTAATGAGGTGATGACATAGGATAGATAACATACAATACTAAATGATGTTTAGTCAGCCCCAATGGATTTGGGATTATTGCCAGTAGTTGTATCCATCTTGTAGTCAATGAGCCTTGATTTGAAGTTATAAATCAAGATTTTATTCATTTATATACCTATGGATGTCCACCAAGAAGAAAATTATGTGGTCTCATCATGACAATTATATGAGTCGAGAAGTACGATGACAAGTTCTTGCTAATGTTGCTCCAGTAAGATCTTTTGTTAGTTGGTAGGCTCCAATGAAAACCTAATTGGTGGGTTAGGCAGTTTGATGGTATGACTGAGCAAAAATTGAATTAAACTAAAACAACCAAGAACCACTGTAAAATAAGAACCGACAGAAAAAGATCCTTGATAATTCAGTCTTCTAGAGGTCCTCTTTGAATTTGGTGGTTGGACTAGAATTAGGAAAACAAAAATATGAAGAAAAGATGTCTCATCTCGGTAGGGGTGATGAACCATAGTCGAGTAATGATCTCTAGTAGTGAAGTCGATGTTGGAGGGATGAGACTTAAGGCAGGTCCTAGCACATCGATAATGATTCGTTGAACAAGAAGTGTAAACCCAACGAAGTATATGTGAATCTAAAATTGAAAAATCATAATGGATCCCCTAAAACATGGGTAAGGTTGTCATTCCAAAGAGCTTAAAGAGCAAGATTGGTTGAATGATAGACCATAGCTAAAAAAAGAGGCAAGTGATAGTTTGATACTAAACATCATAGTAGAAATGTACTACACATACTCACAGTTAACTTTAGTTCCACGAATACCGGTGATAGATGAAATCATCTAAAGAAAGTTGTAAGTAGAGTTTTAGGGTATGAAAATCTTAATCTACTAAAGATATAGAATTAACACTATTTATTGGAAAACTTGTAATCTTTTGAACATCCAAAATGATAGGGACATCATTTTAAAATAGAATTAGAAGCAATTTTGCTTGGAGATCCAAAAAGATAAGAAGGAATATTGGAGGTTGGCATCAAATTGTGTGGTCAAATAAAATAGCATAATGGGATCATAAGTACCCCATTGAACTCCAAGATGGTGCTTGTGATCACTAATTTCATCCAAACAATTGACATATAGTTGATTGGTTGTAGGTCAAGGATGGAGGAAGTCTGGACATCAGGACATCATGAATTCATTCTGATTCAAAGGCACTTACTTGCCTGATATGAAAACTAGGGAAACCGATAGTTGATTCAATGGTTGGCGGAAGAATAATATCTAAAGAAGAAGCCATGAGAGTATGAAGACGAGAAATTTTAACAAAGCCTAACATGATATTTGTCGTTTCTGTGAGTCTATACATAAGCATGTATACTAAAACATTACATCAACAAATCAATGATATAGTTGCAGTGTTCTTTCTTCTTTTACCTTCCTTAACAGCAGATGTAATGTAGTTCTTTCATCTTCCTAAGCACATTGAATGCCTATGCAACCCCATCAGCAATCGAGATACGTATAATCAAATTCTCGAAGACCCATTCCATCACCTAATACCTTATGAGAATAAGAGTCTAAGTTCTCTAACATGCTCTTTATCTAGCATTCGTCTTGAGCTTTTCGTGCTCACCCATTCATACGGAACAAAAGGTAAATGAAAGTAATGTAAAAATGGTACATATATAAAAATAAGCAAGATATAATGTTTACAAATGTTAAATAATATTTCAAGATAAAGCAAAATTTAATTGAAATGTGTCTCCTCCGTTTTCCCTTCGGGTAAGTGTTAAGCTTCCCCCTTCAAATACAAGCCTGCCGTGAAGCCTGCCTCCTAGGATAGCTTTCTAAAATTGTTTTTCATGCAAGGTGGTTTAGTTCAGTGGATATGAGCTCGAGTATAAGCAAGCTTAATTGGATTCGTTAAGATCCACACAAGCTTGATCGAGCTTTGAACTTCAAGCTTTAGCCCGAGCAAGAGTTATGTTCGAACAACTCAAACTCTACTCTCTAAGCTCGTTTGAGCAATGTACAACCAAGATTGACTCGATAAAACTGAACTGGATATTGAATCCAGATTCTCGAACTTCTCGAGTTGAGTAGTAGGGAGCTCGACAAAATCGAGTCAAGTTCGAGTTTTTTCAGAGTCGAATTTGGTAGCTAGTAAGAGTTTGGCTTACTTGCAGCCATATTTGAGCATTCAGTATCACCAGAATAATCCTCCTCTATTTGAGAAAATAAATAAAGTGGCAAAGCAACGCCTTTTATTGCACAAGCGGTCTAATGTCAATGGCGTACAAAAGTTAAAAATAAGTTCCCTATAGTAAAGTTGATCAGTTACGGTAAGGTGAAACTGAAAACCTTTTATCACGGTGTACTACTACCGCATGCTGCATTATCACCATTAAGACTAGACATTCTCACGGTTCTATAGGGCAGGGTCCCTAGACCTGTAACCCACCCATCACCTATAGGTGACTCATTTAAATCAATCAACTGTGCTCCTCAAAGAAAAGTGGAGTGTATAAATTCAACAAAAAAATCAAAATGACACCACAATTCAATTGTCTTATGTATATACATAAACGCACATGCGCATATATATATATATATTTGTACTATACTTTACTTAATCATCATCATTTGTAACATTGAGCGAATAATGATAATCAAAACACTCATTTCAAATAGCATCATGTACATTAAATACCATTAAATCTCGTATTAATGTTGGTGAGCAATTCAATCTACATTATCCGTGTAAATGCATAAACAACATAGATCCTCTAATAGAGTCTAGTATGAGATGGTGTCTAGTATCTCCCAATTAATATATATATATATATAACACAAACCGACATGTTTGTATTAATGGACACACTTTAGAAATAGCACTTAATAGCATAAATTTCTCAAAAGTACACACATGCACATATATATATATATATGTATCAAGAGAGAGGAGAGAGATTGGGAACCAGTTAAATTTTTAAGTATCATCCTCAAAGAAATGCATACTAAATCTACGTAGTTGTGGACGGGAGCATCTTAATCACGGTGATCTACAGAGTATTACGTCTCCAAATTACACTTCCAAGAAGACCAAAATGTGGAGAAGAAAATTGATATCTTTGGCTCTTTCCAATCAGAAAGTCCAGGTTTCGTTGCAAAATTTCATTATATATTTGAACCGTTTTGAAAAGTAGAACTTGGAATGCAGCACTCATCTCTCAATCTTTTACGTATAGTATTTTTTTTTGGATCGTAGCAGATTTGTTCTTTTAGCATTGAAAATGGCAGTGAAAAGCGTACGTAGACTCAGGAACAGTGGCAGTTCAGAAATGATAGCAGACGAGCAAATCCTGAAGATTCCCATATATTATTAATTTCTTTGTACATGATTGAGTACCGGCCTAATTCCGCATCTCGTATGCTACCTGGAACCTAAGCAACTGGACAAAGGATACAAATGCACGCAAGGTTCCCATTGACATAGCTCTAGAAAAGACAACCACCCATTAAATTCTCCCTCTCTCTCTCTCTCTCTCTATTGCATGAACACACCATGCACACAAATCTTTCTGCAATCATTGGTTCCAAAATGCCAACTTAAAATTTGTTTGGTTCTCAACGATCTCAACAGAAGAACAGCTATAGCTCTACTTCTTCTGACTAGGGTTATGTTTAAAAAACCACATGATGAGGAATGAAGGATTTGTGTGCCATGAACACCATTAAATTTGTTTGAGTACCGGCCTACTTCCTACGCCTTTCGCCTAATGTCTCCGCCTGGTGGTTGTGGATTCGGTCCTAGTTGGTAGCCTTTCATCGAATGGTCCTGCTCGGTGATATTGCACATCATTGGCAGATCATATCAAATTCTTTGGTTGAGAGAAATATAGCGGGTACTATTAATCCGTCACGTCCAACAAATATTGGGGAAATGACAACTTTTGAACCTCAGATGAATAGTAAATCGTTCCCCTACTGACTAATGAAAAATTTATTTTCTCGTGTTATTGCTTCCTAAGGAGTTAAACGAACCAAATCAGTATAACTTTACTTATTAACGCTAATCCGGACTAGATTAGGGGTTAAATTTAAATATGGATATTAAAGCTCAAAGCCAAGTTGAAAAAATCCCATCGCCATTTGATTCAGATGCCTGATGTTTAGCGAATATAACCTTAAAATGCAAAATCCGAACCCACAAAGTATGTTGTATACGATTTATAATACCGGATTTGGATATTCGCTACATCTAATACACGGATATCCGTGTTACTTTCAACTTGTGTTAACAGTGTAAGTCATGCCACCCCCGCACGCCTTACCACGTACCGGAATATCGGTACTCCTATTCTTGGTAATGCAGTTCCAGATATGAACTAAATCGGTCACCAGTAACTGTTTTTAATTATTTGAGACGTATTAATGTAATACTCAAATCGTTGAGGTTACCAACAGGGTAGGCACTCATGACTCTCGCTTAGCCGTCTCGTGTTGGGTCAACCTTCACTGTCGAAATCCACTGCAGTTAAATTTTGCGTTTCCTTTAAAGATAAAATATAACATACAACAGTAGATCTATTAATTCCATATACCAAAAAAAAGCAACACCCCATATGCTCCATTTTCTAAAATTGCCAAACTTGCACCTCATTGTTGCTTACATAGCTACCTGAGTGCGTTTTGAGAATCTTATCGTTTGTGCTTCAACGCGTGTTCATATTGTTTTTGTTGCGTGTGTTAATCTCTCTCTCTCTCTCTCCCCCTGAAATGCAGTGCATGATCCAATTTTGAGAAGGTGCAAAATATTCTGGTACTTGCTTCACCCAATTCATCAGCAGCGGAACTACACTGGGCCGAGGTGAGGCAGCCGCCCCACCTGAAATTTGAGAAATCAATAAGAAAACTATAATGCCTGACTAAATCCACAGCTATATGATGTATGACTATTTGCTCCACTACCAAAAATTCTAGATCCGGTACTGCAATTCATCCAATATAAACATGTGCAACTTTGACAGATCTTCCCTTCTTTTATCTTTAATATAAACGCAGGATTTGCTTCTTTGGAATTGAATGTGATCGGACACAATGATCAAGAACCCATGTAGCAGACCCCACTTGATGTGCAAGACTTGGTATATAAAATTTGTTAACCAGCTAGAGCTATCAGGAACCACAAATATTAGTAGTTGGTTGCATTTATTCTCATCAGCTCTCTATCTCTGTAAGTATTGACTGCTATGCTGGCCTTATACATCTTTAGGGCGCAAGTGGACACTTCATTTTCATCTTTAAATCACATTTCTTTTGTGAGTATGACACTTTTCACTGCATGAGGTAGGCTCTTTTTTTTTGGCCTCCGATCACATTTTCCTTGTGCGCAGATAACATCAACCAGGCTGCAATAATCCATGACTAGGTTGGTATTTACGTACTGGAAAGGGTCTGGGTCATATTCCAAGGCAACCCCATACATACACACACATATGTGTGTGTGTTATATGTGTGTGCACCTTCCTTGAAGTAGAGCCGCAGTGAGGATAGTATATAGCCATCACCACCTCGCGTGCCCCACCTCATAAAGCTATGGTAGGGGGATGTTTGGGGACTTGTCATACGTGTGGCATCTGATGTCAACACTGTTCACACCTCAGTCTGCTATGTAGTCATAGTCACACACACACACACACACACACACACAGAGAGAGAGAGAGAGAGAGAGAGAGAGAGAGAGAGTAGGACCATCTGACATTTCCAAGCATTGAAGATCAAGTTGGCCTCAATATGAAACTTCAAAGAAAATTTACTTCATGACTATTAAAACCTTCATTCGTTAAGTCGAGCCTGCCAGAGGGCTGATGACACCGTCCCGTTTAGTCAGCTCCCTTTATGGTTCTCTTCTGGACCTGTGCCATGAATAAGACTTTCCTATTCTTTTTTTTTTCAGGGTAGGTTGCTCCAGATCCTCGTCTGACCAGGTCCTATCCTTTTCCTTTTCTTTCTTTTACGAAGTGATGCCGAAGCCCACACATAATGTGCACCCCATGGGAATTCGAACTCCCACCAGCAGCAAGGGCATCAGAGTGTCCTGCCGGGGGGTACTGACCGGGTTCTATCCAATAGACCGAACCTTCACCCTTTCTGAACTCTCTTAAATTTTCGAACAGTAATTCCTGTAGAAAGAATGCTTGGTATAAATAACTCACTTCTTCGTGTCATGTATTTAGCCTGAACCCTATGAGGGACAAAGTGTGGTTATGGTATGGGCAGCGTTTTCCCATGACATCTCCTTTCTCAATGCAAGTTATTGTGGCATTTTCTATTGCCTAAAAAATGAGGATACTGCACCGAAAGCGTTGGCTTAACGGCAGCGTGCTCTAGCACCGTTGCTACTTGTGGGGAGTTTGATCCCCATGGATAGTGTGTGTGTGGAAAAAGAAGAGGGGGATAGTCTGCAAAATTCATGGGCACTCATTCATCTGCGGGGTCTTGCGGTTGATCGGAAATGTATTCCATGAGAAAATTGGCACCGAAACATGCTTTGCATTGAGACGTCGTATACTTTCCCACTGGTCTATTTTATATAGAATTAAATAGAAAAAAATTGATTGAGATGGTTAGGAGCCACCAGTTGTGGTCCCGTTTCTAAAAGCATAGACCATAACTAAACGGGTTAGTCCTGGCTCCGGTCACAGTTTGACCAGATTGGGCCAGTTCAAAACCCGTTTGGTTATGGGTCGAAATGGGAGGCCAATCAAAATGGTGGGAGGCCAATTACAAACCGGTCATGTCTAAATGGAGGTAAATAAACAGAAAGTTGATTTGCATTAGAAGTGACATCCAAATCTAAATTTGAACGGCTAGTCACATATTTCGGATTAGATTGGGGAGCAAATAAGTGTGAAATTAAGAACAAACACACCTTAATTATTCACTCACTTTGCATCTAGTACCGGGACGCCTACTCGACACCGTGATGAAGATGGATGTAATTCAAATAGAACAAGGATTCGGGTTTAGATGCGTCATCTAAAACTATGTTAATTAACTACTAGGAATTGGATCGGACAAAACATCTTAGCAAAGTCTAACAAACAGCTGAATCATTGAGGAATTAGTACAACTTAAAATTACTGATACACTTGAATCGCCAAGAATAACATCATACATTCCCAACTTTGTTGCTCGTGATCCTCTTAATTTAAAATGAGACCAATCAACTAGATCAGGTCGAGCATCAACAAGAACATTCTTATAACCACTCGAAGTTCCGATCGAGACATCTGATCTTAGGACTCTGAGTCCATGGAAAGCAAGTCAGGAACTCGATTTACAAGTTATATATCCTAGAATGGGTTGAGCAGGGCCTATTCGACGGAGACCTCATCGGCAACTTGATTGTCTTCCCACCAGGACTCGAACGCATGAACAAATTACCCAAACCTCAAAAGGATATGGATATATCCATCAGGGCTCTATATTTGGTTCGGGTCCAGAAGTAATTACAGATCCAATTACTATATTGCATGATGAACATTCGTCATTCTAGATGCTAATCCTTCCCACGATGTGAACCAGAAACCCCAATTTACACCTATCAATAGCGAGATTAGTGATTTCAAACCCTTGGATTTCCCTCCAAATCGAGGTAGTCAGAGACGAGACACGCGCGGCTGATGTCGAACCACACCTGCCGGAAAACCTTCACGATGACGTCGTGGTGCTCGTCGGAATTGAGCGAGAGGTAGCTCGCCAGGAGGTTCTCGAGCTCCTCTGGCCCCTCGATCTGGTTCTGCGAGATCATCTCCACCATCGATTCCCGGAAATCTTCCTGCGGGTCGAGCGATCGCTTCACGACGGCAAAACTTGCCGCCACTGCCCTCTCATTCTCCCTCCTATCACCCTGGAATGATTTTCTCGGGCGGATCTCTACTCTCGGTGAACTCACTCTTATCTTCGGCCTCTGTTTCGGCTTCGCCACTTCTGGATCTCTCTGTGGCTGCAGATTTTTCGTGCTCTGCACTAGTTCCGACTTTTTCCGATCTAGCTTACGCAGAAGTAACGATTTGAACTCGTTGTCCTTTCCGGTTTTTTTGTTTGACGATTTTCTGCAGAAGATGGTTGGGTCGTTTGGTGAATATCGATGAACGGAGGAGGTTTTCTGTTTGCAAGCAGAATTTTGATAGTCGGAGTTTCTGGAAACAGAGTTCTGGTCGAACTTCGCCCCTTCTTCCTTGTAATGTTCCTGATGAAGGGTTCCTGGATCGAAGCCCAAGATCTTTGAGATCTTTAGCTCGAGGTCCTCTTGGCTATCTTCTCTCTGCCATCCTTCCGGTTCGTTGGGAAATCGCTCAGTATCGCACCGTATGGTCCTTCCATTTCTCGTTTTCCTACGAACTTTGAAGCTCTTCCGTCGTGGTGTATCATATCCACTGGATCTTGATAATAATTCAGCCTCATATGCCTCCTCGCGAACGCCTTTAGCCTGTCCTTGCGTCAATGGAACATGTTCCATATTGACTTTAACGGATTGAACAGTCGATTTGATGAACTCGATCGCATCCTTCACGTCGCTAACGTTCTTCACTCTTGTCTTATCCAGAAACGTGAAGGAACCCGTTGTCGGCGAGTCTCCGAATTTTCTGTCGGTGACATCTTCCGGTCCAATTCTTGTAATCTGACGCTGATGACTCGGCTTACTTCCCGTTTCCATAAATGCATGGCAATTCTCCGTCACCGAACTGCTATATTCTTCATTGAGAAAATTGTTCACTTCTCCGATGCATTTCATCGTCGGAGATTCAGCGTCCGCCTTCTTGTGAAAAGTGGATTCTGCTCCCGTCAACTTGCGAGCGCCGGTCTTTGTGAATTCCGATTGAGAACTCTTCACCTCGACGCTCGGGATAGTCTTACTGCATTCTGTTTCAGGAAACAGAACAGAACACAGCGACGGGAACCGATTGGGGTTTCCACTCGAAAAATGCACCCCGGTATTCATGCATCTCGTGGTGACTTCCTCGGCCTCCTTTCGAGTGCCTGCATTCTGAAACAGTTCCTTTTCAGGAAAAACTTTAAAGGTTTCTCCTGGAAAGGAGCGGCATTTTCCAGAGGTGTCAAGTTCAAGCACTGAACAACTCATTCCGTCTTGAGCCCGCATTATCGTCTTCGTTACCGAAAATTGAACAGAATCCTTCACCGGACACGTTTTGTTATTGCTGGAAAACGGAGCCCCGTGGGCTACAGCATTTTTCTTCGTGCGGACAACGGGTTCCGTTTTCCCTTTGTCCACTTTACAAACATCTCCTTCGGTCATGAAGAGGGAACACTGTCCCTGGAAGTCCCCAACCTTAGACCTGTCGGCTTCCAGACTTCCACCACGGCTTCTTCTTCTCTCCGTTTCCGGCAACGGAACGGAGTGACTTGATGAGCGATTCCCGTTCCGGGACCCACTGCGGTTCCGTGACCGGACGTCGACCGCACTCGCGGTCTCCTGCGGCAAAATCGGGTCTACAAACGTCAAATCCACGACTCCTCTTCCGAAATTAAAGTTGCAGGAATTCTTCGCAGGAAGTTCCTCAGCAACACCATCCAGTTCCGGCGCTGTATCTCTCTTCGTCCATTTCTCTTCGTCCTCCCGTTCAAGCCGGTTTTGCTTGGAGGAAAGCACAATGGGTTCCGGAAAAGAAAGTTCGTTACCCTTCCCGGTCTTGGCTCTGTGGGCGTCCGTGAGCATCTCGTTGAAGATCGGCGGCACGTCGACCGCGGAGACGCTCAAACGGCAACTCCCGCAGCTCGAGCGCGGGGGTTCGTGCTCGTCATTACGAAGGTACTCATTAAAGTCCCCGAACCTCCTCTCACCTACGGAAAACCTTGGGAGGGAGAGTTCTGAGTTCAACTTTCCGCCGTTGCAGGGGCTCGGAAAAAGGCAGGTTGTGGAGGCCGAATGTCCGCTTCTGGCTCGCTCCCTTCGTGTCAGCTTGGAGAACCACGCCGTTGGGAGGACGTTTAAGAGTGAGAACCGGGAGCTCTTCTTCTTCCCCATTCGCCCCTCGTCGGCGTCGTCAAACAGGTACGCCTTCTCTCTTCCTTCTATTTGTTTTCTTCCTTGTTGGGCGGTAGGTGAATGCCTGGAATCCAGACCATGCAATATTATAACAAGTGACACGTAAAGTTTTTATCATTTACAGAAAACGATCAGAGCTTTTGAAAATTACTTTTACTACCTGGTGTTTGCTTGTATCACGAAATCTCTTTTAACTTACAAGGTTAGGGAAAGCGCATATGTTACTGTTCTCTTTACTTTTATTTGGTTAGGTGGAATTAGACAGAAGATGCACATCCTGACTTATATGCGTTAGCAGCCGACACTCTGTCTAGGTGAACAGCGTTACTTTTGGGCAGGTTAAATAGAATTTGCAAAAATGTAATGACATTTACTCTCTCACTCCTTTTCTAGGGAAGGAAATGAGTCATGACTCTCTCTCTCTCTCTCTACATGGGCCGTCCTTCACGGGAGTTCTTAGAAGCTAAACCCAAAGCCTCTCTAAGGCAAACCCATTCTCAAAGTGAAGGAAAAGAATTACAGTGGTAACAATTGTTACTCGGTATTTAGGAGTAGGACAATTTATCAAACATGAACCTTGAAAACACTTTACCAGTTGTGGAGATAATCATAGTCTGATTGAGAAGATAACGATTAGAAAAGTTCTTAGTTTCTCCATTAAATAAGAAAATCTAGTACAAATACAATTCAGAAGCACACAAAACAATCACAAACTATTGAAAGAAAACATAAAATCAAGAAAGAACGAATAACACAGGGTTTACGAGAGATGCATATACTCTTCGAGTAAGATAAGAAAAGATTACGATGAAGAACGGTCAACAGAGTTTCTTCAAAACCCTTGTTCGCATCTGTTTTATGTGCTCTCTCTCTCAAAATATCGATAAAAGATTAAAGGAAAAAAGGAAAGTTCCCTAATAACACAAGTTGACTGTAACAATTGGTTAGTTGATATTTACGACAAGCCACCAAATATGAACTCATGCCATCCATGACCAACACGAACCTCTACATTATGCACATTCCAAACCACACCTAAGCCTTTTAGGTTGGGTCACAATTCGTACTCATAACAAATTCACATCGCATGAAGAGAAAGATTAGCCTTGATAGAGAAACAAACATAGCTTTACATGTAAAATTCATTGTCCTGCAAATAATAGTAAAGATAAAAATCAAGATCTGTGGTAGTTAACAAATAAATTAATTATTTCTGTTAGCGAAGTTTTCAGAACTCACTCACAATGTTAACTGAGTCTGTTTGTACCTTCCCCGGTTAGTGGCAAACTTAGTATGTAATTAGCGCAAACCTACGGATTTTTTCATGAATAATTTTATATAAGGAAAGTGAGTTGATAGAAAGTGGAACAGGAGCCCCTCAATGCCCTAGTCTGCCTGTAGTTTACTACTAACCGTTAACTGGCAGTTAAACCGCTATTAGGGCCTTGACATAGTGACTCCCCATATTCCTGACCTCGATCCCATTTATCGCTTCGTCCCTACGTGTGGTGAGATGAAATGCTGAAACTGTAGCTCTTAGGGAAACGGGTATGACTCGTTTTCCAATCACGGGGAGAAGGTGAAGCATTATCCACTTTTAGTTTGTCGTCTTTTTTTGCTTTTCCGTTCTTTTTCCTAGTCGCTGATATTTCTGGGAGTTGGCTGCTCGGCCTTTTTATTGTTCTTTAATGGTGGTGCAAGCGGCTCGCTCTATTGTCTAGTCGCAGAGCTACTCAATGACAACGTTTCGTGGGATGACGTTCTGGGCTATATCTAATTGCGGGCCCAGTTTATACGAAGCCCAGTTAGGACATCCTCTTAGGGCCCCTGAGAGCACAAGATAGACCGGTTAAACATTACTTCTTGCCTGGGGTAAACTGGATTCACCAGACGGTGGAGAGGGAAATTTGCTCACCGGTTTATACCGTAGTTTAAAGCGCATTCGTCACCTTAAATCAGCCAATGTCAAGGGATGGAACCCAGCTCCACCTTAGAACCAATGTAACTTGCATTTGGACCTTCCGGAGCGGTATTCATACATCTTCTTCCCCTTTTTGTATATGTAACCCCCTGACAAGTGGCACAAATGGGATCCTTTGGCCGAAGTGTTTAGGCTTTGCTAATTGGATGCAGTCACTCTTAACGGCATAATGCTCGAACATTAAATTGACAATTCCCTACCAGAGTACTTAAGTCTTCTCTTCTGCCATATTCCACTCTACCAGCGCCAATGCGGTGGTGACCATCTCAAATTACAAGGATTCTTACAGAGGTGAGCTGCTTGCAGTTTGACTTCTCTGGTTTTCCATTCAGCTCGTCGCAGCTCAGATTGGAAATCTGACAAGATGTGCCGTATAAGGGTTAGCAAGATAAGTTTCAATGTTGGTCTAGCCTGTCTTCATGATCTATTTACATACATACACGCGCGCGCGCACGCACACACACACCAAGCCAATGAGTTAAAAATGATTGGTGTACATGTGTAAACGGGGCAGGAATTTTATTACGACTTATCTACAGATTACCGGAGTGAGTCCTTGCAGGCTCGAGTATAAATGAGTCATCTTCTAAAAGGGTTGGACAAGATTTGTCATTGATATATGACTACAAAAACTTGAACCTGGTCATGGTTATTGTTTAGTTTCGTAGGTTTAAGTAGATCCGAACTTGAATTACATTGAATGAAATACTTGTTGGCCCAAGTTCTTCATCGAAGTTCCATCCGTCCTTCTAAGTTGAATGTTTTGTGTTAGAAACATATTCACACGTATTCATGAATGCGGTCTCATGCATATGATTGGATTGATCACACGCATCATCAATGAGGTATCAACTCGATTGGGCTGTTTAGTGACTGTGTCTGAACGACGACGTGTCAGCACGGCCTAGGGTTTAGGCAATAATTAGTAGACTTGACGTATTGTACGGCTAAATATTAAAATATACCTCGTTTCAACTACAAGCAAAATCTTTGTCCTCGTGTTCTACCCCTTTGATTTCATGAAATTTGTAAGGTACTGTCACGAGCTTGAGTCGACGTGCCTCCCTGCCTGTTCGGAAAAGTAAACATCACTTGGTGTATGGTTCTGATTGGCGGTGTTAGCAACCCACGTGGCTGCGAGCTCAAGTGTCATCGCAGGCCGCATGAGCAAATGCGCCCATAGTGCAAGTTTGTTTGGGGCTCAAATGATCTCACTGGTACCGTTTAGGCATTTTGTGATAGATCATCGTAGTATGAGAAAACTTCCATAAGAAAGGAAGCTATATAAACTATGTTCATAGAAGTTTAATTAGGACTTGTAGAAAGCTGCGATCATATAATTTGGTATTAGAGGATGAAAATTTGGTAACCTCTCTAGACTACTTTGGAGTGTGTTGTGGAGATAAGAATAGGTAAGCCAGATGTCGGTCTAAAATAAAAGAGCCTTTAGATAGGCTTGGTGTTGGAGCTCGAGAGTTTGACAAAGGAGAAAATTATAGTCAACTTAAGAAAACAACTAAAACTTTATGGGAGACTAGAATACATAATTTTTATGTTTACGCAATAAAAGGTAACAAATATTTTAATAGAATCTTATTAAGCAAAGACCTGATCAACTTAGGATAAAGACGAATAAGAGATAGCTGGGGCAAGGTCGAAGTGTTCAGTCTACTTTTCATAACATGCACTTCGTGTCCGAGCGAAGCTTAAACGAGTCCGAACCTTTGCCCCCTTCTCTTTTATCGCGAAAGGCCAACTCTGTCATTCCCGAGCAAAGAAATTCTGAGCTCGTTGGGCCGAAGAAACTGACGAAGATGCTTACCAACCCTAGAGCGATGGACGGTGCGAAACGCTCGTGCCATCTTAAAACCCGTGCCCTCCTCTTCTCAGTTTGTTTCCTTCTCTTGTTCTTTTCCATCTTTTCCTCCTGTCTTTCCGTCTTTCACCTCTTTCGTCCACACCTAACCTCGAAAACTTCTCCCTCCGACTCGGCCTGCTTTAGAACGTCGCGTGCTTGGGAAAATGCAGTGGGTCGGGAAGTTAACGAGGGGACCTGACTCATGGTGTCCCGCTCTGACGTGACATTAATACCATTTTGAGCCTATTGCTTCCTGCTCATGCTCGGGCTTATTTGGGAATGAGCTTTGTCCTCTAGATGAAATGTCGAGCAACGATCCCTTCAATAGATCTTCTTTGTCCCTTTCCTCTTTCTGTCCTCCTTCGTACTGTTTCGACTTAAGTGGTGTTTCGCTGAATCGGTGCGAAGGAGTGACTCGTTCTCTATGTGGGGACCAATCATTTGACCGATGGAACGAGACCCGGTCCACTAGCTGATCTCTCTTATTCTTCGGTCCTCAGTGCATCCCGGAAGTTTTTGTCAGCTGTTCAAAATTAGAAACTCAGGAAACCTTCTCGGTTAATTGAATATAAAATACATTTAGTAGAGACACTTGATGTATATAGCACACACTTCGTTCAGGGGTTCCCTTTTATGTGGATGACCTTCGTCACATTGAGTTAGTCTTAATGGTGTGATTTTGTTGAAAAAAAACCTTTGGCATACATGCATAATAAACAAATATAAACATACTCCAATCATAAACAACAACGCAAATCCAAAATAAGTCATAATCAAGTCGTATGTAAAACAAAAGCAGAAGCAAAATTAGAAACTTATCTGTATGGGTCATACTTACAAATTTCTCTTAGAGAAATCAACACCCCGCTATGAGTACGTACGGGTATATGCGCCTTCCTCATAGGGTAAAACACATACACATTTTGAAGAGCACGTACCTATCTTTAAGTCGACCTCATACACACCTCAGTCACCTATTACTAGAGCAGAAAGAAAGACTATCTACGGGCACAAGGACCGGAACTGTATCACGAGTAGAGAGAGAGAACATGAGATGGGCCAAGAGAGGGAAACAATATGTTTAGGGAGGACACCTAATCACCTATTTATAGGTGCACATATGAATCACGGATCGTGGATCCATTCCAAACGATGCACTACTTTATCCTCAACCATCTTGGCATATTCGAAACCGCCCCATCTTATCTGAAACTGTCTCATCTTATCTTATCCGTGACCATGAAAACTTTTTACCTTTAGATCAAAAGTTTTTTCATACAAAAAGATAGATCAAAACCCAAACCACAAGCCTAAACCTTGCTCGGTCTGCGCGTGTGTCTTCCCCGAGCTCTATAAGCTACCATATATATAAAAAGACATACGGGTTTGTCATATCCATCAATATGAGACTAAACTTTGTCTCCTCTTAATCATCTTTTGTAAAAGTTTCTCGTAATTTACGTTTTACACTTTAGGACTTTCATACATATTATTTAAATATTTAGAGATACCAACATGCAAATCTGATATCACAGTAGATAGAACAAAATGGTCACTAATAATGCATAAAGCCCACCCACTTGTTGTTGTGGTTCCCATTTACTCATGAGTAAGAAAAGAAGGTTGAAGCACTACGGATATCAGAACAGTGAAGTGATTCAAGTCAGTGAACTGTACTCGAAGACAAGTTACTGCCTTGAGCCCCAATCAAGAGCCAAGACAAGGACGTTGCTATTTTAGTTTGGTTTCAGAATGCAGAGTGCCCTTTGAACCCCTTAGACAGCATATATATTTACATCCATGAAGGTCAAGATCTCGCGCAGTTGGATCAGGGTGAAGACTTCTCAGTGTAGTCAAGATTGCCCATGTTTACATGAATCATATGGTCCGTCAGGTTGCATCACATTATTGGATTGTTTAAATTAATCTTGCCCGGTCCACTCACAAGATGTGGGTTATGAGATTGATTCTCGGTACTCCCCATTGTTAAAAAACAAAGTACCCAAAATCAGCAGTTGGCATCTTCATCACATGGAGGACACTCTACAAGGGTGCCACGCCCGCGTCTTACACTATAATACTTCGAAATTCACACATTTATTTTTATATTTATATATACATGGACCGTGTCTATGCACCCATCATTTTTGAAGTTGTATCCGACGTACGCACTCGAACATCCCACACGCACCTTGTGATAGGTTAGCATCAGAAGCAACATTTGTCCGACAAAGCATCCACAGAGAAGCATAAAGAACATAGAAGACAAATAAATAAATAAGCATTGCAAAACATGAACATATTGCAGATAAACATTAGTTTCTCTCAACTGGTGTCAGTTGCCCCATTTGCTCTGTGAGATTATCAACATTCTTCTTGCTCGACCAAAAATTAGCACCCTCAGTTGATCTACCGGCAGGCCTCTTTTCATCATCGTGTCGCATTTCAGGCTGAGCCTCATGAGTTTCCACAGAACCTGGAGTCTCAGTAAGAAACTGTTCCCAGAACACATCATTTACGCCGGTTGGGGCTCCAGCACTAGCCGCCAACTTCTTGGATGCCTGGAGTTCAGGGGTAGCAGGCATCAAGTTCATGTCAATCACTGAACCCCTCGACGAATCTAATTGTGGATGCATGACTTCCGAGTGTTGAATGCCAATGCTTTCTCGATAAGTAGCAGAACTTGGCTCTGAGGATGATGAAGATGGTAGATCCAACCTGAGCGACCCGGGATGCAAAATAGTATCTGCACTCCCAGATAACGCTTCCAGTTCGCTAACTGCTAATGATGGATCCTCAAGAATATCTACATCCTCTCCGGAAGCCAGACCAATACACCGGAAAAGCCTCTCTAAAAATGATATGGATGATTCCATGTCGTAAAACGCTTCTATGTTTAACGACTGACTGAATCTACAGTCTGAAGTCTCTCTTCCTGGAAATTGGAGATCGACAATTTGGTTGTCTTCTATATCATCCTTCTCGGTGGAAGCATCAGACTTCGGCAATCTTCGTTTTTTATTTGCAACTGAGGAACACTTGGAACTTTCACAAAGTTGAACCACACAAGAAACAATGTCCGGATTATGCACGACACTGCCTAGCAAGGCCATCATCTGTTGCCGTCGATGAACTGCCAGATGCAACTTCTCTACCAAATCACGTGATTGTGATTCTAGTTTGTGCTGCTGCTGCATGTGCCAATGAAGCTCCAACATAAGTACACTCTTCTCGCGTTTCAGGGTTTCGATTTCTTCTTCTAGCTCCTGCTTTTCTGATTCAGACAGTGCTCCAGATCTACCATGTCCTTCACTGGGATGCAAGGAATGGCTAAATGTTGGTTTACGTCTGTGAATATTTTTCACTAGGTGCCTTTGACCTCTTCTGAAGTCGTCATTTGCAAATTCCCACAGATCTGGGTCCACTTTTCTGAAACCCTGGTTTAAATGATGGAGTTTCTTTTAACACACGGTAAAATTGCATGTACAGAACATCAGTAAAATGAACACAAACAAACACATGGAAAATAAAGTAGGTAAGTTTCTTCGATCTCCAATTCCAAACAACTGAAAGAACAAATTTCACACATGCACGCACAAATAACCAAAAATAACATGGAGATCAAAGGATTTCTTTCATCCTTCTTAAGCAATGGGATTCTCACCTATGATCAAAATATGAGATACCCCAGTGAACAAAATTCAGCTACCTTATTTCTTGATTCGGTTCCTAGAGTTAAGCTCAACAAATAAAGTTTTTTGACCGAGATATGGGTGGTTTGTGTGTTATAATTTGGGATATTGAAAACCATCCTTTACGTAATTTAAAAAGTAAAAGAGAAACGGATAAGATGGTGATTATGAGTAATACTAGTCTTTTGACCTTGATAAAGACAGAAGTACTTATGACCATATTGAAAGACAATCCAGATGGTTAACCAGCTATAAGAAACAATAGTACAACTGCTACAGGTGATTCTCATAGAACTGCTTATGCTCTGCTGTGTCGGAGCTAGAGATGGATGATGAAAAGCTAAATAAAAAATTTCGTAAAACATGGATTTGATAAGTATGAGTGGAAGCAATTCAAAACCCTAAATGCATGAAATAAAATGCTGCACACAATGGTGGGGGGTGAGGGGCAAGAGTGTGTATTGGCAACAACATCCTCAACAGCAGGAGTTGACATGGGGAACTTGGCTGCCAAATTCGTCAATTTGTCCCCATCTCCCACATTAATTATATGGATGATCCCAAGAGGACGGAGGATTCAATCATTCAACAGTTGCAGCTGCATCAGTCGACTCTTCATGTGGGCACCAAAACAAACTCTTAATTACAATTTATGGGCAATCTATATTTTTCACAGAAAATAATTTTAAGAAACTTGTTATGCAGAATATGCATTGGAAATCTTGTGACAATCGACAACAGCTACCTACTATAAAACCACGGGAAATTTTAAGACATCTGTCTTTATCCACCCTTTGTGAGTTTACTAGAATACTTCTAATAATGAGAATTGAGGTAAAAAACTATCCTATCCTACTTCCCGAACCTTTTGGAAGAGCAAAATATTTAGCATGTAAGCCGATAAAAAGTACGGCTCGCAAAGCTGATGCTGAGGTAGTGTACCAGCAAAGGTTCTAAACTTATTAACCACAAAACAAATTTCAACACTGACTGAGCATGCACTGGGCCACTAAATTAGGTAATGATGCGTACTTTATGCATTTAAGGGAAGAAAAATATTGATCTATTCTCCTTTTCTAACAAACCTTTGGTATCAGCAAGATGTATGGCATGTCCTTTGATGACCCAAGGTCATAATTCAGCCTCAAAACTATTAACAATCTTGTCTCCAGATCAATCCATTCTAAACCTACTCCTATTGGTGTGACCATGCATGTGTAAAATGGGTTTAAATAAGCAAATTTCCACAGTGTATATAAAATTGGAAGGTACGTTTCAACTGGAGCTAAATAAGCAAGTGATTAAAGTATTCATGAAATTAGAAGATATTCTCCTATGTCCATTTACACAGCAACAGATCTTTCTTTCTGCAACTTCAAGAATTAACTAGAAAATTGGAATTATGGAGAGAAACATTAGAAAGCAAAGGCCTTCGACTTAGTAGAACAAAGACAGAATATATGGAATGTAAGTTTGAACATTTGGTTACTTCAGAGGACATAGAAATTAAAATTGGCACACATTGCATTCCCAAAAGTTAAGTTTTAAATACCTAGAGTCAATTTTTTAGAGTGATGGAAGAATTGATGGAGATGTTACGCATAGAATTAATGTTGGTTGGATAAAATGGAGAGGAGCATCAGGTATTCTTTGTGCATTAAAGTTAAAAGGTAATACAAAAGATGTCTGTCACATAAATGAAGATGTTGAGATGGATGAGTGGTCATACAAGAAAAGACTCTATACATAATGAGGTTATTAGAAACAAATTAGGGGTGGCACCAATAGAGGATAAAATGAGAGAATATCGTTTAAGATGGTTTGGACATATAGAAAGAAGATCAGAAGAAGAACCTATAAGAAGGTATGAAAAACTAAATTTGGAAAGTATTAAAAGAGGTAGAGGACAACCACAAAAGTGTTGGAAAGAAACAATAAATAATGATCTAGCTTATTGTGAGTTAACTGCTAACATGTGTTGAAGATCAAGTTAAATCTTGATTAATTAGTGTTACTATTTAGTTATAAATGTATACATAGAGTCATAGGTAAGTCTGAGTCGTGTATATTATGGTATTTTGTAATATGGGTCCTAATGGATCAGGAACCGTAATCCAGTAGTCACTTACTAGGGGTATTATAGTCTTTGAAGTTAGATCAGTAGCCATTAGGGCTGCCATTAGTTTTTAACGAGAATTAGAGGGTGACGGCAAACATTGGCCGACCAGCACCTTAGTGTCTTCTTCTTGCATTTGACTTTCATCAATAAAGAAGTTTATATTGCAATTTCAACATGGTATCAGAGCCTCTCGTGGCCGTTTAGCATCAAGCATCGAAGGAAATCAACAAAAAGAAGTCGTGGGCCCAGTCAAGAACCCGCAGGACAACAAGTTCTTCTCTTTCTTGTTCTCTCAGATTGGTACTTAAGTGATTTCATTACAAAATCGTTGTTAGATTCATTACCTCTCACCGTGAACATATGCGTTCGTAATCAACAAGTGATGCACTACAACTGTTCGATGAAATATCCAAGAGGAAGTGAGACAGTTATTTCATTTAAAAAAAAATGATTTTTCAGTGGTCAATCAATTGGGGCAGATTTAAAGGTATTCCTTCATTGAGATATCAATCCAAATATGGAAAGAGCAAAGATGGTAGAAAGTAATGAACACTCGTCACAAAAGTAAAGGTTTTCAAATCACAAATTTGAAACTTGATGGCAAGAATTATTTACAATGGGTCAGATCTATTGAGCTAGCTATTATGCAAGGGGGCGATGGGATTATTTGACAGGTGATCTTCCTCGACCCCCAATTTCAGATCCTTCCTATTCTCGGTGGTGCACAAAATGCCTTAGTAAGTGCTTGGCTAATACAATCCATGACTCCCTCCATCGGCAATACTTTTATATTTTTAGACACTGCTAGGGATATCTGGCTGGCAATTCAGGGAGCTTATGTCCAAAGAAAAAATATTATGAAGAAATATGATCTTATAGAGAAGATTCAGAAATGCAAACAAGGAGGAAGGTCAGTTAGTGTGTATTATGCAGAGCTCAGAGGTCTGTGGGAAGAACTACATCTGTACTCTAAGACTAAATGTCAGACTTGCACACTAGAACGGAATGAGGAGTTTAAAAAGCGTAAAGTGTTTGATCTTCTATAAGGTATATCATCAGAATATGAATCTGTAAATAATAACATCCTCAGCAGAGAAGAACTTTCATCTTTGAGTACAGTATACTCACTTCTCCTTACAGAAGATAGGAAGCTTCTTGAAAAAGAAACCAAAATTAATTCTGAGACCTCAGCATTTGTAGAAAAAAAATACTTATGTTACTCCTTTTACTAGAGGAAGAGAAGGTAATGGCAGAGGCAAAGGTAGATCTGGACAGACACCTGAAGAGAAAGATATGATCAGTTGTTCTCACTATGAGAAACCACGACACACCAAGGAAACTTGTTGGGAGTTAGTTGGAAAACCTACCTATTTTCCGAATAGAAACAACAGAGCATACTTTAGTAGTGATCAAAATGAAAAGCAGAAGCCGAAGGAAAGTGTACCTTCTTTAGCTGATATGAGAAAGGAAATTGAATTGTTGAAGTCACGTTTGACTGATCCGCAACAACCTTCTTCATCATCTCACAGTGAATCACAAGCATCTATTGCCTATCCTTTCTCATTCCTAACTCAGGGTAATATAAATTCTTCTTATTCAAGGATATGGGTTATTGATTCAGGTGTTATAGATCACATGGTCAACAGAAGAGATTTCTTTGATAACTATGAATTGACACAGGCACAGATCAATATTAGACTGGCATATGGATCTGTTACGCCAATAGTGAGAAAATGAAGTATTATCACATCTTTTGGCACATTGAAAAACATTTTACATGTTCCAAACATATCATTAAACCTATTATTTGTCTTTGCTATAACTCAGGATTTAAAATGTCATATAATCTTTGATTCCACTGGATGCGTCTTTCAAGAACTGAAGACGGGTAAGATCTTTGGTCAGGATAATGTGAGGTGAGGCATTTACTTTGCGAGGACAATAAAGGTGTTGCACTACGATCAACAATTATTACTGGGAGACAGAAGGAGCATATACCTCATTGGCACCAGCGGCTAGGCCATTTACCATTTTCCAAAATAAAGATGTTATTAACTGAATTTAGTGATTGTAATGATTTGAACTTGAATTGTGAAACTTGCCAGAAGGCAAAACACTATTGTATTTCATTTCCTTTAAATGAAGAAAGATCTTCCATTCCTTTTGATATTGTGCATTCTGATATTTGGGACCCTAGTTTGACAACTTCTATGAAAGGATATAAGTATTTTGTATCATTTATTGATGATTGCACTAGGTTTACTATAATTTACCTTATGAAGACTAAAGATGAAGTGAAGAAAATTCTTCCAGTATACTGTCAGTTTGTACAGACGCAATTTCAGAGTACCATTAAGATCTTTCGATAATGGTGGAGAATTTATGTTACGATCCCTTCATTCGTATTTTCTACAGCATGGCATCTTACATCAGACCTCATGTTATCACTTTCCTCAACAGAATGGTGTAGCTGAAAGGAAGAATCGGCATATTTTAGAAGTTGCAAGGACTCTCTTAATTGGATGCAATGCACCAAAATATTATTGGGGTGAAGTAGTCTCAAGTCTTCACATCAGTTTTTCTTATAAATCGCATGCCAAGCAGGGTGCTCAGTGGTAATACTTCATTTCATTCCCTATGTCCTTCTCAGAAACAATTTCATTTATTACCAAGAATTTTTGGCTATACATGCTTTGTTCATGTTTATCAAGGTGCCGGATATAAACTTAATGCAAGATCAATCAAGTGCATCTTCTTGGGATATTCGACTACTCAAAAAGGTTATAAGTGTTATGATCCTTTCTAAAAGAGGTTTTATGTTACAATAGATGTCACCTTTCATTAAGGCATTTCATTTTATGGAGTGTAGGAAGAACATTCATTAGAAATACAATCTACTCAAGTGATCCCACTTCCTCCTGCTGAAATTACATCTACTCATGAAAATGCAGGTGAATGGCAAGTATATAACAGAGGAAATCGAGGGATTGTCTTTCCAGATCAGACTATCACCAGAGATCAAAATTTCCAAAGTGAATCAGATTTACCTCCTCTTCAGATAACCTCTCATAATTCAAATATCGAAATGGATGATTTACCCATTGTAATTAGAAAAGAGAAGCGTGCAACTGCAAAATATGCATTGGACAAAATGGTATCATTCTCTCATTATCCTAGGTAATATCAGCTATTTGTGATAAATACAGATAATACTTTTATACCAAGGACCTATGAAGAGGCTAAAGTACATCCATAAGGGAAAGCGGCCATGGAAGAAGAAATTTCAGCTTTAATATGAAATCATACTTGGGAATTGACAGATCTACCATCAGAAAGGAAGATTGTAGAATGTAAGTGGGTATCCTCAATCAAATATAAGGCAGATGGGAATATAGAAAGATATAAGGCAAGATTAGTTGCAAAAGGATATTATCAGTCCTACGGCATATATTACACAGAGACATTTGCTCCAGTAGCTAAGATGAACACCATCAGAATCTTGTTAAGCTTGGCAGATAATAAAAGATGGGAATTATGGTAGCTGGACGTGAAGAATGCATTCCTTCAGGGTGATCTTAGGGAAGACATTTATATGGACTTGCCACCAAGATACTTTAATGAGAACGAACAAGGAAAAGTGTGCAAACTAAAGAAATCAATTTATGGATTGAAACAATCTCCACGGGCATGGTATGAGAAATTTAGTGATGGAATTCGGACTCTGGGGTTTAAACAATGCAACAGTGATCATACACTATTTATTAAGCAAGGCCAGAGAACAATTATGTTACTGATGTACGTTGATGATATCATTATTACAAGAGATGATACTGCAGATATTGGTGAGCTAAAGAAACAACTCAATATTTTATTTGACTTAAAAGATTTGGGAAGATTAAATTACTTTCTCGGTATAGAGGTGATTCATAACAACAATGCATTATTCTTGAGTCAAAGGAAATATATTATAGACTTGTTAAAGGAAACAAAAATGGAAGACTGTTGTGTATGCTCAATTCGTAAGGAGGATGATAATAATAATGCAGAACCATATGAGGATATTGAAAGGTACCAGAAATTAGTGGGGAAGCTAATATACGTCACTATTATACGTCCTGATATCAATTTTGTTGTTGGCTATGTGAGCAGATGGATGCATAATCCTTCCAAACATCATATGAGTACAGTCTTTCATATCATCAAATACTTAAAGTCTACACTAACCCATGGTTTATTGTACACGGCGAATTCATCCTTGGATCTAAAGATATATTCAGATGTTGATTGAGTAGGTTTGAAGATAGACAAAAAATCAACCACTGGGTATGTGGTATGTTTGGGAGGAAACATTGTATCTTACAAAAGTAAGAAACAATAAGTTGTGTCCAGATCGAGTGCAGAAGCATAATATCGTGCAATTGCTTCGGGCATGTGTGAAGGGATATGGGTTTTATCCCTCTTAACAGAACTTGGCTTCAAAGTGGATATTTCGGTTATCTTTTACACTGATAGTAGAGTAGCTCTCCAAATTGCCTTAAATCATGTTTTTCAAGAACGAATGAAGCATATTGAGATAGATTGTCACTTCATCAGAGAAAAGATTACACAAGGCATCTTCAATCTGATTCATGTATGCTCAGAAGACCAATTGACGGATATTTTCACAAAACCTTCTTCAATCAGAGGATTTCAGAAAGCTCTCCATCAGCTGAGAATTTCAAACCTTCAAGATTCAACTTGAGGGGTCGTGTTGAAGAATAAGTTAAATCTTGATTAATTAGTGTTACTATTTAGTTATAAATGTATACATAGAGTCATAGGTAAGTCTGAGTCATGTATATTATGGTATTTTGTAATACGGGTCCTAATGGATCAGATTTAAAACCGTAATCCAGTAGTCACTTACTAGGGGTATTATAGTCTTTCAAGTTAAATCAGCCATATAAATAGTCATTAGGGCTGCCATTAGTTTTTAACGAGAATTAGAGGGTGGCGGCAAGCATTGGCTGACCAGCACCTCAGTGTCTTCTTCTTGCATTCGGCTTTCATCAATAAAGAAGTTTATGTTGCTGATTAATTTCAACAACATGGCACACGATAGGGATATGTGGAAACAAAGAATCCATGTAGCCGACCCAATCTAGTATGGGAAAAGGCTTAGTTGTTGTTGTTGTTGTACTTGTATGAAATGAAGTATTGCGAAGAGCCATCACATTATTCCAAAACTTTTCAAGAACAATGACATTTAGTGAACTTTGATAAATCTCTCCCTCGGTCTCTCCTTTCCTCCCTCCCAGAAGTAAACATAAACAAGACAAGACAAGAAAATGTGAAAACTAACAATCCAATATGGAATTAAGTGAATATGAATATACAAACCAGTGAATTTGTTATTCATTTGGAATTTGCTGATGCACAAAGTAAATGTTTATAATCAAACCAACAAAATCAGGCATCAGATACCTAGCAAGTTGAATAATTAAGCTCTAACAACAACAACAACAACAACAACTAAGCCTTTTCCCATACTAGATGGGGTCGGCTACATGGATTCTTCGTTTCCACAGATCTCTATCGTGTGCCATGTTAGCAATTAACTCCCAATAAGCTAGATCATTCTTTATTGTTTCTTTCCAACACTTTTGTGGTCGTCCTCTACCTCTTTTAATACTTTCCAAATTTAGTTTTTCTAACCTTCTTACAGGTTCTTCTTTTGATCTTCTTTCCATATGTCCAAACCATCTTAAACGATGTTCTCTCATTTTATCCTCTATTGGTGCCACTTCTAATTTGTTTCTAATAACCTCATTATGTATACGGTCTTTTCTTGTATGACCACTCATCCATCTCAACATCTTCATTTCTGTCACAGACATCTTTTGTACATGTTGATGATTAACTGCCCAACACTCAGAACCATAAAACATGGCAGGCCTAACTGTTGCTCTATAATATTTACCTTTTAATTTTAATGGTATCTTCTTATCACAAAGAATACCTGATGCTCCTCTCCATTTTAACCAACCAGCATTAATTCTATGTGTAACATCTCCATCAATTCTTCCATCACTTTGAAAAATTGACCCTAGGTATTTAAAACTTTCCTTTTGGGGAATGCAATGTGTGCCAATTTTAATTTCTATGTCCTCTGAAGTAGCCAAATGATCAAACTTACATTCCATATATTCTGTCTTTGTTCTACTAAGTCGGAGGCCTTTGTTTTCTAATGTTTCTCTCCATAGTTCCAATTTTCTATTAACTTTTTCCTTAGACTCCTCCACTAATACAATATCATCTGCAAATAACATACACCAAGGTATTTCATCTTGAATATGTTTTGTTAACTCATCCATCACCATTATAAACAAGTATGGACTTAAAGTTGATCCTTGATGTAACCCAATATTAACTTCAAAGAAGTCTGTCGTTCCTTCATGAGTCCTCACACATGTTTTTGCACCATCATACATGTCTCTTATAAGGTTAATATATGTCAATGGGATACCTCTTTTTTCCAAAGTTCTCAAAAGAACCTCCCTCGGTACCCTATCATAAGCTTTTTTTAGATCAATAAATATCATGTGAAGGTCTTTCTTTTTTGCTCTAAAATGTTCCATAAGACGTCTCAAAAGGTGAATCGCTTCAATAGTAGATCTACCTGGCATAAATCCAAATTGGTTCTCTGTTGTACTTGATACTTGTCTTAACCTACGTTCGATAATTCTTTCCCATAATTTCATAGTATGACTCATTAACTTGATACCTCGATAATTCGCACAATTTTGAATGTCTCCCTTGTTCTTATATACGGGTATAAGTGTACTTGCTCTCCATTCCTCGGGCATCTTTTGGTTTTTCCATATTTCATTAAATAGTCTTGTGAGCCAAGTGATTCCTATTTCTCCTAGTATTTTCCAAACTTCTATAGGAATATTATCTGGTCCTACCGATTTACCACTCTTCATATGTTTAAGAGCCTCTTTGACTTCATTCTTTTGAATACGTCGGTAGAAATTGTGGTTTATATACTTTTCTGACTTGGCTAAATCTCCTAAACTAATACTAACATCTTTATTTTCATTAAAAAGATTATAAAAATAGTTTTTCCATCTATTTCTTATATCATCATTTACCACTAGAATTTTTTCATCCTCGTCTTTTATGCATCTAACATAATTAAGATCTTTAGTTTTCTTATCTCTAGCCCTAGCTATCCTAAAAATATCTCTTTCACCCTCTTTTGAGTTGAGTTTTTTATATAAGTCCTCCCAAATCTTAGCTTTTGCTTCACTAACGGCCTTTTTTGCTTCCTTCTTTGCTTTCTTATAAGCTTCTAAAGTTTCACTAGTTTTCTTAGCATAATGTAATTTGTAACATGCCCTCTTTGCCTTGATTTTGTTTTGTACTACTTCACTCCACCACCAAGCTTCTTTTTGTGCTGGTACACCTCCCTTAGATACCCCTAACACATCTTTCGCCACTTTCCTAATATGTATAGCCATATTGTTCCACATATCAGAGGGTGTGCCAACATAATTCCAAATGTAATTAAGCTCTAACAGTGGTTGATAATTTTTTGATAGGCATCAACTGAGAGCTAGCTACATGAAAAGAAACAGAGGCACCATATCTCAAAAAGTAGAGAGTGTAATATGAGGAAATCCATGAAAAAGATGAAAGCTTGAAAGCTAAACAATAAAACTCAAAGAGACAAAAGGCATCAAGAATGAAGAAAACAGTTCTTCGCTTACATATGTGTTAAGCTGTCGAACAAAGCTCGAGAAGTTGTTGTGCTTAAAATATTTAGGAAGCAGTTCCCTTTCAAACTCAGCCTGATTCCATACAATAAAGCTGTTGCCACTTTCACTCCATGAGATAACATTATCTGTTGATGAGTCGTCAACCATATCATATGTCTTCGTGAGAAAAGGAGGTGTAGAACTGCTGCTGCTCTGTGATCCATCCATTCTCCAATCAACTAAATGAAAAAAGAAACCTCGTACAGATGAATCCTACACTTGCAAAAAACATCTTGTTATGATCTCACAGTTAGAAACTTAGAACAGCAACTGACAACACAATCTCTTTCAACCGGTTTTTACTTTCACACCAAAGAATAACACAATGCTCCTTAAATCAGCCGTATGTGAAGCATTTCTTCTATGAATTCATCGGGTTACAGGGAAATCTCCCAAATTTATACGCTAAACACAGAGAACCATGTAAACCAAATAGCCTTCCACTCCTGATTTCTCCTTTATATTGATGACCAAGGATTGGCAATTTGGTATTGCTCTCCTTACAGACTCAGCAATAAGTTCAGCAGTATCTCATCTGACATAAAATGACTCCCAAATAAGTCCCTGGCTAGCTAACTTATTACTCAAGGCTAATTTCATTATCCCTTAATCAATTGACATCCACTAAGTTATAGATGCTTCTAACTCACTCAAGGCTAATTATGTCATCTCTCAAGACCAATTCCACTGAACATGAACAAATTTTTCATAAGCAGGTAAAGAGTACATGCGTTGAGCTACCAAGGAAGTAAAAACCACTAAGGAGGCTAGACCAAGACCTGATTGAAAATTAATTGAATTATTGATTGCCATGAGGACCTTTACGTCCGCGTCCCATCCGAACCCCCAGAGGACCATGCGCCTCTAGAATATCTTAAAATTTCAACCATTTTTCATTTATAACGGGAGCTGAAACAACACTAAATCGTACTTTCAAATTGGGATGCTCAATTCACAAACCTTCACGCCAAACGATCAAGAAATACCCAACATAATATCCCAATTCGCTAGGATGCACACAAAAGAAACAAAATAAAAAGTTCCTCTCTTCCTCCGACTTCCCTTGTGATCATCCGAACTTGCCAAACAGACACCCGCATAACCACTCTGCAGAACAATCGGAAAAACTCAAATCGTTAAGAAATCGATGAATAATGGATGTAGTCGAGCCATCTAAGAACCACGTTAAGACAAAAGAAACCTATGCGGAATCAAACCTCTTCACCTTTTCTACCAAACAGACCAAATTCCAACCGATTCATTGCCATAAAGGAGATAGAAGAGAATCAATGAGAAAAAAGGGATCACCTTCCCTGCAAGATGGAGAATCAAGAGAAACGCTGACTTAAGAGAAGGAGCGCCTTCGCCGGGAAGAAGGCTAGGGTTTCGTTAGGGAGGGAAGAAGAGAGATTGACGGCGTCTTAGGGGAGTCGTGAGTATTTGACTTTACTAGAAGAGGGTTTGTGCTCCCTTCGACTCAAAGTTGCAGCTCTCCTTGATTTCCTGAAAAAACCTATTACTTGAAGACGATGAACTTGGAACTTGGAGGCGTGCATGTCTCTCTTTAAGCCTAACACAAACGGGCCCCCACTCTTCCTCCGGTAATCGAACTCCTCACCAGCGCGATGCATTCAAACATTTTCACCGTTTAATCGACATAAAATATTTAAATGTAGAAACATTTAATACATCATATTCAATAAATATTAGTTAAAAAATAAAATAATAACCTTTACTTTTTAAATTTAAATCTATATCATGTCACTATATCCAACCGGAGTCGAGGAGCCGTGAATATCTTCGGACACCTGTGTGTCTTTTAATCGAAGGCTCTAAACTACTTGCAATCCAACCCTGACCACTACCTCTCCGGTAACACTACTTTGAACAACTTGGCTTACTGTTTTACAGTAGTACGTATACTAATTTATATATATATATATATATATATATATATATATATATATATATATATATATATATATATATATATATATATATATTGGTAAATGTTCAAAGCCTCAAACTGTATTCATGATAAATAAAATGTACAGTACAAAAGGATAATAATATTTTAATTCAAATTTCCATCAGAAATTATACCAATTGAGCAGTGAAAATGTTTAATTCAAATCTTCATTGTAGATGATCTCAACTGAATGATGAAAATATTTCAATAGATTTAAGTAGGAATGAGGTTTGAGCATTTACCACTATCCTTCTCTTTATATATACAACAACAACAACTAAGCCTTTTCCCATACTAGACGGGGTCGGCTACATGAATTCTTTGTTTCCACATATCCCTATCATGTGTCAAGTTAACAGTTAACTCATAATAAGCTAGATCATTCTTTATTGTTTCTTTCTAACACTTTTGTGGTCGTCCTCTAGCTCTTTTGAAACCTTCTTACCGGTTCATCTTTTAATATTCTTTCTATACGTCCAAACCATCTCAAACGATATTCTCTCATTTTATCCTCTATTGGTGTCACTCCTAATTTGTTTTTAATAACCTCATTATGTATACAGTCTTTTCTTGTATGACCACTCATCCATCTCAACATCTTCATTTATGTCAAAGACATCTTTTGTATATGTTGATGATTAAGTACCCAATACTCATAACCATAAAACATGGCAGGCCTAATTGCTGCTATATGATATTTACCTTTTAACTTTAATGATATCTTCTTATCATAAAGAATACCCGATGCTCATCTCCATTTTAATCAACCAGCATTAATTCTATGTGTAATGTCTCCATCAATTCTTCCATCACATTGAAAAATTGGCCCTAAGTATTTAAAATTTTCCTTCTGGGGGATGCAATGTATAACAATTTTAATTTCTATGTCCTATGAAGTAACCAAATGATACATTCCATATATTCTGTCTTTGTTCTACTAAGTCGGAGGCCTTTGCTTTCTAATGTTTCTCTCCATAGTTCCAATTTTCTATTAACTTTTTTCTTAGACTCCTCCACTAATACGATGTCATTTGCAAATAAAATACACCAAGGTACTTCATCTTGAATATGTTTTGTTAACTCATCAATCACCATTATAAATAAGTATGGACTTAAAGTTGATCCTTGATGTAAAACAATATTAACTTCAAAGAATATTGTCATTCCTTCATGAGTCCTCACACATGTTTTTGCATCATCATACATGTCTCTTATAAGGTTAATGTATGTCAATGGGATACCTCTTTTATCCAAAGTTGTCCAAAGAACTTCCCTCGGTACTCTATCATAAGCTTTTTCTAGATCAATAAATATCATGTGAAGGTCTTTCTTTTTTGCTCTAAAATGTTCCTTAAGACGTCTAAAAAGGTAGATTGCTTCAATAGTAGATCTACTTGGCATGAATCCAAATTGGTTCTCTGTTGTACTTGATACTTGTCTTAACCTACGTTCGATAATTCTTTCCCACAATTTCATAATATGACTCATTAACTTGATACCTCGATAATTCGCACAATTTTGAATGTCTCCCTAGTTCTTATATATGGGTATAAGTGTACTTACTCTCCATTCCTCGGGCATCTTTTGGTTTTTCCATATTTCATTAAATAGTTTTGTGAGCCAAGTGATTCCTATTTCTCTTAGTATTTTCCAAACTTCTATAGGAATATTATCTGGTCCTACCGATTTACCACCCTTCATATGTTTAAGAGCCTCTTTGACTTCATTCTTTTGAATACGTCGGTAGAAATTGTGGTTTATATACTTTTCTGATTTGGCCAACTCTCCTAAGTTAATACTAACATCTTTCTTTTCATTAAAAAGCTTATAAAAATAGTTTTTTCATCTATTTCTTATATCATCATTTGCCACTAGAGCTTTTTCATCCTCGTTCTTGATGCATCTAACATAATTAAGATCTTTAGTTTTCTTATCTCTAGCCCTAGCTATCCTAAAAATATCTCTTTCACCCTCTTTTCAATTGAGTTTTTTATATAAATCCTCACAAATTTTAGCTTTTGCTTCAATCACGGCTTTTTTTCGCTTATTTATTTGCTTTCTTATAAGCCTCTAAAGTTTTACTAGTTTTCTTAGCATATTGTAATTTGTAACATGCCCTCTTTGCCTTGATTTTATTTTGCACTACTTCATTCCACCACCAAGCTTTTTTTTGTGTCGGTACACCTCCCTTAGATACACCTAACACATCTTTCGCCACTTTCCTAATATGTATAGCCATATTGTTCCACATATCAAAGGGTGTACTAACATAATTCCAAACATCTCCTTCAAAGACTTTCTATTTAAATATATCTTCTTTCTCGCTTTTGAGGTTCCACCATTTAGTCCAAATAGCTCGATTCACTCTTTTCTTCTTTGTCCATTTTTTTATTTGTAAATCCATAACTAAAAGTTGATGTTGGGTGGTTAAGCTTTCTCCTAGAATTACCTTGCAATCTTTACAACACGCTCTATCTTTTTTTCTACAAATAAAGTAATCAATTTGTGTTTGTGATAAGCCACTCTTATAAGTAATTAAATGTTTATCTCGTTTTTTGAAGATTGTATTGACTATAAAGAAATCAAATGTCATAGCAAAATTTAAAATCTCCTTACCTTCCTCATTTATATCCCCAAAACCAAAGTTTTCATGAATACCTTGATATCCTAATGCCTCTTTACCGACATGTTCATTTAAGTCTCCTCCTAAACAAATCATCTCCCTTTGCAGAATCGTTTAAATCACTTTATCTAACTCTTCCCCAAAAGCTATATTTATACTATCTTCTAGTCCTACTTGGGATACGTAAGCACAAATTATATTCAAAACCTTTGCTCTTAACACTAATTTCAACGTCATGATTCGGTCACCATATCGTTGTATGCCTACTATACTATCCTTTAAATCTTTATTTATGATAATACCAACTCCGTTTCGAGCCTTTTCTTTACCTGAGTACCATAATTTAAAACCTGTATCCTCTATCTCCTTTGCTTTTTCTCCGACCCATTTTGTCTCTTGTAAACATAGAATATGAATCTTTCTCCTAATCATAGTATCTACCACCTCCATTGACTTACCGGATAATGTTATGATATTCCAAGAACCAATACAAATCTTATTATCTAGGATTATCTTCCTTACCCCCCTCATCCATCTATAATAAAAATGTGGAGGCTCTCTCTGGAAATTATTCACTACATTCGGGCGGCAATGTAGCGGGACTAACTTTTTTACCCACACCTGTCCATGATGTGGGAACCCTCTCTGTAATTGATTCACTACTTTCGGGCGAAATTGTAGTGGCCCTTTCTTACTTATTACTGCATTCGGGCTCTGCAGCACGTCGTTAGTCGGGGACGCCCCAAAGCAATGCTTATAATTTTTGTAATCCATATTATAAAATCTGACAAAGTTTTACGCTGGCTGCTAGAAGCCTAACACAACCCTCCTCCTTTATCTGGGCTTAGGACCGGCAATGCAAGGGTGATCCCTTACATGGGCGGAGTTCTTCTCTTTATATATAGAGAGATATAAAAAAAGAAAGAAAGACATAATAACATGCCAAGTTAAGGTTATTGGTAAATGCTCAAGGCCTTAAATTCTAATCATGGTAAATTAAATGCAAACTACAAAACTATAACGTACACAAATACCAAATAAACGGTGAAAATGTTTAATTCAAATCTCAAGTATATTGAAGGGTGAAAATGTTTTGGTAGATTTGAATAGGAATGAGGTTTGAGTATTTACCACCATCCTTCTCTCTCTATATATATATAGATAGAGAGAAAGAGAGGTGCATAATGACACATCAAGTTATAGTTTCTCGGTAACATTAGTTTCTCATAACTGAACCGGCCAAGGGTTGTTTCCGGTTATGGTTTTGAAACCATTGATTACAACAAGATTCCAGTTTGAGTCCAGAATTATCCAAAACTGTAAATTATATTAAAGAAAATAAACTTTTTTTTAAATATCACAATCGGTGGTTTGAAACCACCGGTTCCAATTTTATGAAAGGTGAAACAAGAACTAAACTGGGTGTTCAACAATTCGGGTCTGATTCCGGTTTGTTTTTGTTTTTTCCAATTCTTTAAGTGGTTCGGTTTTGTTGGAACCATCAAGCTGATTTAAAACCGGTGATGTCTACATGATATCTTTTGGTACATAATCTTGTATAAATACTTCTTTCATTTGATTAGCATGACCAGTGATAGAGATTTAAATTAAAATAGTAAAAAATCGCATACCTTTGTATGTATTACATGTATTAAAATTTCTTTTTATCACATATACTCTTCATCTAAAGATCGAACAACAACAAGACTAAAGATATTATGATTTACTATTATCTATATATATAAAGAGAGAGAAAGAGAAGTTTTCTCATATGCACTCACCTCAACTATCCATCTTCAAGATCAAACATCAAACATATTTATGCAAGATTATAGGCCAAAAGACATTATGAATTTACAACTATCTCTATATATGTGCATGCACACACGCATATGTATACATTATGTAGAGAGAGAAAGAGAGAGTACGGTTCATGCATACATTCTCCCTTGCTTAAATCCGCTTAAACATCTTCATCATTCGAGCAACATGATCAATAATGAAGATTTAAATTTAAAAAACATTAAAAATAAAAATATCCTTATTTTTTGAATTTTATATTTCATGTTGTAATAAATAATTTTTAAATGTAACTCTTCACCATTGAACATGCCATTCAAATGGTGAAAATGTTGAAGCATATTTAAACATGAGTGAGTTTGTGCATGGACTATTCTCTATCTATATATATTGTTGTCTTCAAGCAATTAGTGGCCAAATGATATTAGTGATTAATTAAATAGCCACAAAATTATCAAGTTTTAGCAAAAGCCTCACCTTTTCCATTAGCAAGCCGCGCCTACCGGGTGTGCAAACCCACTAGTATCAACTCGCGAAGGTTTTCCCACCCCATGAATTAATTATTCCTTCCAAGAGAGCCGTGGCTTCTCCTTCGCACTTGGGGTTGTTAAACACCAAACAGTTGACTTTTAAAATACCTTTTTTAATCAATTGTGACCATCCAGCCCAACACACCCTACTTTAATATCAATACCAACATTAATTGAACAAGATGAGATTGTTTTCAATTGATATTGACGTAAGGCCAAGCACCAAAAGTTATTGTGCACCAAGTGCAATGCATTTGAGTGGAGAAAGATAACATGGATTTTCCTTCACATGCAGTCTTTGATATTTATTTTAGCTTTAAAAATTACAAGAGTAATAAGATTGCCCTTTATAATTTTTTAGGTACTTTGTGATTTTATAAATGATATTCATATCCATGAAAATAATAAAATTCATGAGTATGCATGTTAGTGTTACGCAAGATAGAATCGCTCAAGTTCATATGTTGGGTGGTGATAATGTTATATTGAGTACGCATGTTAGTTTGGTTTGGTTATGACCATGACACAATTTGGTTTGAGTCTCTAAAAACTAAAAACCAAGAATAGTTGTTTGGTTCGCGGTTGAGGCCAGAACTAAACCAAACCGAATCATGAATACCCCTAGTCATGAGTTCGATATCGGGGGGCTTGCAAGCTTCTGCCCAAGTCCAGCTTGCGTGTCACATTAAAGCACATTTTAGTGAAATATAAACACACAACTAGCAACAGTGACCCACAAGTCAAAGGTCATGAATTCAATACCTGAGGCATGCAGCTAACTTCAGCCTCCACATTGCCCCAAAACAAAATATAGAAAATGTCTGGAGAAATGTAACAACCCTACATGTTTAAGAACTCAATGGGGGATGTATGGGGGCTGCACCGGGATTGAACCCCTCTCTATATTATGAAGTTCATCCCCTCTAAGGATTTCAGTAAGTTATACATCATCCTTCAAAGGACTGTCCAAATCTGTCAATATTTCAGTAAGGAGAAACTTCTCCCCTACCACCAATATTCTTCAAGTCAAGTTAGGAACCACCAGTGTTAATTTGATTAAACCTACTAGCCAAGGTCAAGTTTTTGACACCTAAAGATGACCCGAGTCAAGTCGGGCCAACTAGTCTTTGTTGAAGTAGAAATGCTTCCGGAGTTCGAAAGCCATAGCCTCCATTAGCAGGTGCAATGCCGTTGCTCTGATTCAACCAATCTGACATGGACCAATACCAAAATGTTTCAAAGAATTACCTTGACGTAGGTTTGTCTTAGGCCTAGATAAATCTCAAAGCGTCAAATATGATACTTCATACACCCCGAAGTTCATAGGGCGAAAGGAGGTTATTTTGAGGTCCCTATTATACTCATTAGGTCTAACATCTCATAATAAGATCCTGTTAAATAAATATTTACTACTGAATAATAATAATAATAATAACCCAAAACAAACTTTTCAACTACCTAATAAATATTATTTAGTGGATGAAAAGGAGAGGATCTCAAATCCAAATGCATACATTGACAGCATTTTGAATCTATTTGATTGGAATTTGTAATTTCTCCTTCATGATTCTTGTAAGGGGACATCTATAACTACACCATAATAATTAGCCTTGAAGAGTTTATATGTGTAAATGTATGTCTATCCAAACGCAGATGGTTCGTGTTAACTCTGGTCAAATTATAATGGTTCGTGTTAACTCTTTCATAATAAAATCAGCTAAACCTATAAACCCACCTTGGTTCTATATTTCTAAGGATGTAAACAGATCAGACTCGACCAAACAATCCTTACCAAATCCAACTAATGAGGTACTAGGGACATGGATTCCGAAGCGGGTACGAAACAATAAAACTGAATAGGGTGGGGTGGGTTTGCACCCGAATCCACCTACCTGTGATCGGAAATCCCAGCTATGCTATGCCCAACCCCGTCAACTACAACCTGCTAGAGCCTGCCCCAGCCGGAATAAGTCATTGAATATAAAATTTCCCACAAGCTTGTTGCGGGCTAAACAATAGTCCGTTTTCAAACCATAGGCTATGGTTATAGCTTACATGCTTAACCGTAAGCTTTTCTTGCCCAAAATTCAGGTGATATAGTCTTTCACTTTACCTTGATGCAGGTCCATCGTTGAGGTTGTCCTGGTACAAAACTGCTCCAGACAATTTGTCCGGGAAGAAAGGAACAGAAAAGATTTTAGAAAAATCTCATCATCTCAAACACGGCACGTCGGTATGTAACAAATAAGGAGGTTAGGACATTACATTCAAACGGGGTTCTCCAAGTGTAGGAATAAGAGAAGAAAGCAGTGTCATCCTCATCCACGAAAGGGATGTGATATTGATAAGGATGAGCCCCCCCGTATTTTATCCGTGATGAATGGCTACAAAGTATTTCATAGTTCATTATCCGGAGGAAGAAGAAGATCTGAACCATATGTCGATGTGGATCATAGGTCATGTGGGCGAGGGTCCAAGATTCAGAGCTTTATACCAGGTCACGCAGTGTTAATGGCATTTTTCATGTTTTTTTTCTTTCTGAAATTTCAAAATTTCTTCAGTTGGTCATTGTATATAGAAAAATAACAAGTATTTTATGGACATCAAATACAAGTATACTTCACCAGAAATATGCCTTACTCAAAAATATTTCTTCAGTCTGTCACTGCACAAGAAGAAGCCGAGGCCTAGCACCCACACCTACACATGCACCCTGTAGGAGTCAAAAGCAGCAACGGTGCTAGAGCACCAAAGCTCTCAGTGCAATTTTTATGAGGTATAAATGCTTTTTTTACTATAAGATCTAGATTTTCCCTATGAAATATCTTGGCTTAAGCAACCAAGCATTGGGTCAAGTAGAAAGGGCTCGGGTCCTTTAAGAGTCTAGTCTTGGATCGATTCCCTAGGGCGGATTTACGATTATAAGAGCACAAATGCTCAATGACATGCAAGGCATGGTGATCGTATTCTTCTCTTAGATATCGACTATAATCCTTGCTCCAACGATCTAAAGGGGCTTGACATGTAGTAAAGACTATAATGAAAGGAAGGAGGGTGCCTAGCCTAGATTGAGATTGGTGGAGTGTCCACATTGAGCCGAGATGGCACTTGGGATGGCAATATTGACTTGACCCATACGACCTCGACTTGACTCAATCAGGTTCAGGCCCAAGTATGGGGATAAGATGCCCAACCCACTACTTGCTACAACACATACCCAATAGCATATCCAAATAATTTTTAATCATTTATCTTATATTGATAGATACTCAAAATTTACATTTAAAAATAAAAAAATATATATGTGAATAAAATATATGTGTAAGACAGTATACATATACTTTTACTTTTAAATTCAAATTCGAATCATTCATCATCTATCATCAAAGATGGATGAGTGAGATTTATTTAGATATAGTAACATCTAAGTGTACTAGCATATTACCATGTTTTTTCTCTTTCTTTCTCTCTCTTTATATATGTGAATATATAAATGTACGTACAAATATACAAATGCAAATATGTATATACATACATACACATATATAATACGCATACATGATGTATGACCCATTCATGTCATGTATCTGATACATTGGGGAAAAGACAACTTAAAACTGAACCCACCCTGTTAAGGTTTAGAATGGATCCGCTCAGTTGCCATCCCTAGGTGGCGCATCCGCCACACCCAAAATTTGGAAAATCAACTTAGAAACTATAATATGAGGTTGAAATCGTGTTGTGTTTGCTTCACCCTAGCTCTATGGGCTATCCTCCTCACCCTAAAATATCTCGAGCCAAAGGGCCCCTCCTAAAAACTCCAAAAAAGAGCGACGTCATTCTACCGCATTCAAAAGTTCCAAGAAATCCCCATACCTACAGCTCAGGTTCCTAATGAGGGCATGCATGTAATTTCAGAATTAATAAATAACCTGAGAATATAATACACATGTATATATATATATATATATACATATAGACACAAAATTAACTTTTCGCACTAAGAGATTTAACTTACCTAGGAGGGGAGTCGACTCACAAGATTTAGGTGTGAGTTCGATATCGGGTGCATGTGGACTTGTTTGGCCTCCTTCTTGTTAAAAAAAAAACAGGAACTAACTTTTCAAAAGTGATTATGCAATAGTAAGTATTAATCGTGAATAATTTACAGCCTTCTTATTTAAGCACTAAACTAGCTTTAGGTTAAAAATATTTAAAATAATTAGTATTGAGTCTGACACAAGAAAAGTGCGGATGGATCCAGCACCTTCTTAAAAGTAGAGTGTGAAATAGTTTCTTGCCCGATTTTTTTTCAAAGCCAATGAAAAGAGTAGCAACTGAGCCCTCCCTAGGGAAGGCGATGCCCATTTTTGGTGCTAACGTTTCCATTGGGCGTGAAAGGCCGAAAGTCACTTATGCACAACTTGAATATCGAACTCCATATCTTCTTTTATCGAGTCAAGCCCCATGCCAAGTGAGCTAACCCTTTGAGAGAATCATTGGATATTTTCTTTTTACAAACGGGAGCCGAAGCCTAAACACACGTCATGCATGCACATCCCGAAAGTTAAGCTCTTCATCTTTCAAGTAAAAAAAAGAAGATTTCAATTAAAAACCAAAATAATTTTCATTTGATAAGTTTTTTTAAATATAAAAAATTAGATTGTAAAAATATTAAAAAAGAAAGATCTATCAAATATGAAACTAAAAAAATAATAGCCGATGTTACACCGAGAGCATTAGCTTAAGGGCACGATGCTTTAGCATCGTTGTTCTTGATGGGAAATTTGACTTTAAGGTGCATATGTGGGTGTGTATTAGGTTTCAGTCTTCTCCTATAACTAAAAAGTAAAAAATTAATATCTGATGTCATTTAGTATGAAAAAATGCTTAGTTAATGTTGTTGATAGGCCTAATCTCTGCAGTCTCCAGCACTCGAACTCTAGCCTACGATAAGGGTGTCTGAATGCCCTGCCGTTGAGCTCCCGTCTGAATAGAGTTAGTGCTCTGCGTACATCAACCAATTTTTTTAATCAATATTTTATTCAAGTAAGCCAAAACGTGCATGAAAACTATCTTCACCAAACTGAATTGAATCGAATTCCATGCTTCTATAGTTTACGATCCGTGAAACCAACCGGCAATGTGAAGCGTGGCAGGCAATAATGTGGAGTTTGGGTCGTTTCGCCATTAACGGAAAAGATCCGAAGGATTTCGTCTAACACGTTCCCTGTTATCCTGCTTACCTGGTGGTGGTGGTGGACGCCACATAACCACGTCCTCATTCTCTTCCATTCCCGTTATACCCCTTCCACACCTCCCCTTTCACTCCGTCGTCTGCCTTTCGCACTCGCAACCTTCTAGATTTTCAGAGAGAATCCATGAGAGCCCTGATTTTTTTTTTCCTGACAGGGTTAGACAGAATTGGAAAGAGTTGCAGAAGCCCTAATATTTTCAGAGAGAGAGAGTTGCAGAAACCCTAATTTTGTCCGAGAGAGTTGCAGAAACCCTAATTTCTCCTCCAATTTACCTCCATATCAATTATACGGGCCGTCTTGGAACCCTGTTACCTATCATCGAGAGATGAGGAATTCTGTTCTCCACTACAAAAACCCTAATTCTGGAGAGAGAGAGAGGGGGGCAGACCCAAATTTTCTCTATATGTATTAGACGATTTTGCGGTTTCCTTTCCCTCGTTTCAATCATAATCAGATCGAGAGATTTCATCTACACCACGAAATCCTTTTCATAAGGAGCGTGTATGGCGTAATTTCATTTGGTGATCTATCGGAAATTGTAATCCTCTCCCCCGAATTCTATTTAGATATCGAGGTTATTCGTAGTTGGTGTAATTTCATTTTGGGAGTTTTCATAAATCTAATCTCACTCCCAAATCAATACCAGAGAGAGAGAGTAATGTCGATGTCGATGGAGAGGTCTCTGGAGGCATGGGAAGAGATGCAGAGGCAGGGTCTCGACATCGCCGATCGCTTCAATACCATGGCCCAGGGATTCACCTGTCTCCTCAACACCCACATCAAGAAACCCTCCTCTTTCCCTTGGCCTCCTCCTGAGCCCCCGTCTCTTCCTTTCCCGGACGCCGGCGACAGCGTCTCGGCGATCCTCGACATCGGCAATCGGCTCGGCCGCGCGGGGGCAGAGTTCGGCGCTTGCGTTGGCGGCATGGTCGAACAATTCTTCCGCCACTTGCCGCCTCTCTCGCAGATCCGGCCGGAGGAGAAGGTCGCCATGCCAACATACTCAGTGGCGTTAGACTGTGGCCGTGGGACGATCCTCGAATCGGAAAGTGGGGATGAGAGCAGGAGAGTCTCGGGATTCTCTGGCCTGGAGGTGGGCAGCATGGGGATGACTGTGGCCGGAGATTCAGACGAATTGGTTGAAGAAGAGGGTTTTGGTCTCAATCTTGCATCTACCGCTTCTTCAGGGCGGTTCGGCAGATCACAGGTATGCTGACTTGCGTATAATTATATAATTATTGCTTGTCTATACATGTTGATATGGAGATCCGTGGATGTCATGTTTGCTTGCTGAAGAAAAGAGTCTATGAGATATGCATACTGCACTCCTGTTGTGAATTCCCAATGTTGCTTCTTTTCAGAGGAGAAATCTGCTAGTTGTTTTATGAGTTCTCTTTTGAGTTTATAAAATATACTTCAAAGACCTATTGTGTACTTGGATAGTGTCCTGTGTAACAGTGTTCTCTGCTCAATAATAACCTGCAGTAGCGTTTGTTTGAGAAGGTGATATGAGACAGAAGAGTATGACGGAATTCCCTCCTCCTATCAACATGGAGAACTTGTGTGTGGCTAAATCAAGAGTATCAGTTTTTTAAGTTGTAAAGAAAAGAAAACAGGTGCACTGTTCAATTTTAGCTTCCAAAAGCCCTTGTACAGAAAACGTTTTTTGGGACCCTTGCATGGTAATAGGATGAGGATTATTTTCGATCCTATGCCCCACTTCACATTTTTTTGGAGATGGAAGTTCTGAAGGGGTTGGTGTCAGAATCGTGCCCTAAGTGTCCCATAATTCACTTACTTTTAAGAGAAGATATTCCACCAACTTCACTCTCGTTTTTCATTCTCGCCTAACTTTTCCCACTCATCCACTCTCCATGCCTCCATCCTAAATCCAGCTTCCAGAAAGTGAGTTGTGAGATGGAGATATGAAGTTGGTATCAATTCACTGCAGATTGAATCTAAGTAGGTTGAGAGAGCGACTTGTGATTTTATGAAGATGCGTGTGGGACTCCATCCATTATAGGCATGCTATGTTCAGCTCTATAGTAGTGATTGGTGAGCGTGGAAGCTAATTTCATATTTTAACTGCAATGAGTTGTAAGGAACAAAGGCAATTTTTTGAAGATACCCTGGGTTTTGAGATTCATGTACTCAATATCCGATTGGAAACAGACTTCATGAGAATTTGATGGCAACATTATTAGTTTCTATGATAGATTACAGACTTCATTACATCATATTCTGAAAGTAACGTATCTTTTTCTTGGGTGGAGTTTCTGTTTTATTGTTTCAGCAATTTCGAGATATGTCCTCTCCTTTTTTATTGAAACTGCTTCTGATCTTTGACTTCTTGATGTAAGCATTTTCTTTAACTGTAATGTTTTTTGATGCATTATTATATGGAGGCTTTTAGATCTGCCAACCAGCTCTATGGTTGTTTTGGAAACCAGGCAAGTATAAATATTACGTCCACATATGATAGTAGGATACGTGGAATTGAGAGCTCTGTTGTTGCAAGGGGAGATCTATGGAGAGTGGAGGCATCTAATGGCAGTTCCACATCTGGAAATGAGCATTCACCTCTTTTTCTTATTCAACTTGGGCCAGTTCTTTTTGTTCGTGATTCAACACTGCTTCTGCCAGTACATCTATCAAAGCAACACTTGCTTTGGTATGGTTTTGACAGGAAGGTATGATTTTATGGATGCAGGAAATTCCTTTATGGTATCATATAGGAATGTTATGTTTATTTTTCTTTCTCCTTTATTTTGTGATTTCATATGTTAATCTGTGAAGTAGATATGCATGGGTCACGGTGATCGCAAGAATTGTTGAAATTTTAGAGTACTGATAGGAGAATCCATTCTGATTCTGGTGGTCATGTCCTCTATCTAGAGAAATGCCAAAACTTGAGTCCACCACCCCTGCAGAGTTAATCTCAGGCCAAGCTTTTACTTTAAAATGTATGTAAAGTATTTTAGAATGTAAACATGAAAATGTATGGTATACGATAAATGGTACTTCAAGGGCTGCTGCGGCACCTACTGCATGCTATGCAAGCCTTTTGTATACTACTAACCTTTGTAATTTTACACAAACTGTACACTAGTTTATCTATGGATGATATATGAAATGCACATTCTATATACATACACATATATATAAGGTGTCCAAGAATCAGTGCCAAGCCTGGCACAGGTTGCCCATCATATCCACGGACCTGGATGAGCTGTAATTTAAAGAACGATTTGTGAATAGAACAATGTATGATATAATATATCCTTTGTAATATGCTTATATTTGTGATATAAATGTGTATTGAAGTTTTATACAGTGTTTACATTACTGATTATTCCATATGTTTTAAGTTATTGATAGAGCCATTTTGAATTACGTGATGGTTTCCATCAGGGGCTGGCAACGCTCTTTTAAGGGCACTGACTCGTTTTTCTTATCTAAAGTTAGCGTTGATTTTGTTATAGTTTATAAAGCAGTAAGCTGTCTGTTATTTCTCGATACTTGGGACTTAGGAGCCATCTTGTGAATGCGTCTGCCTTAATATTCTATGAATGTCATGACTATAAACAGGTTGATGTGAATGAAGGAATACTTCACACTTCCTCATGACTATTTGCCTACTCTATACATGCACAGAGGCACACGCATACCAACATGTGAACATGCATCCCCTGATGCCTACTATATGTTATTTGAAAATGTCATATGCGGTGATGGACTAATTTTAATATTATGAGCTAATAGAATTCATAATATTGTTGCCACATCGTTCCACTCTTCTCCTGTAAGATTACCACTTATTCTGATACATATATGTATGTGGTTGCTTCTTACAGAATGGTGTCCATTCAATTTGCCCTGCTGTCTGGTCAAAACAAAGAAGATGGCTCTTGATGTCAATGATTTGCCTCAACCCTGTAGCTTGTGTGAGTATGACTTTGACATGTTGAGTACCACTATAACACTACATGCTATTTGGTTCAAAGAAATTGTATCTACTCTTAGAAAAGATGTAAATCTTTTATTTTGTTTCTTCGTCTTTGGTTGTAAAAATGGCAGCTAAACTGTTACAAATAGGACACGTTCACACCAAGCGCCAAATGTTTTAATTCATATCTAATTTGATTGGCCAAATGAATGGAGTAGTACTCTCTTCCTCTTATTGTGGAGTTGGAGCTTATGAGCTCGAGCTTTCCTGTTATTTCATTGCATGCCTATACACAAAACCAAAACTCTGAACCCTTTTAGCATACCTTTTTCTAATTTGGTTATAGTCAGCATTCTTTTGATTCTAGACACACTCAAGACCATTTGGTGGTTGTTCCAACATTTTTCTGAATGAACACTTCGGTTCAAGATATGCACGTTGATATTGGTAACTGTGATGTGTTTGATTTGCTCATTAGCTGGAAGACATCTAATTCTGTGATTCAAGTTACATCCAGAGGTGCTATATGAAGTGCAATACTTAGAGATTGATATACAACTTAAAATATTTGTATCTGAAAGGGAAAAGTCTTCAAATATGCATGCAGTCGTTGTTGATCTTGTAATTATCTGCAATTTCTTTGCTCACTATACAGAGAGTTTGAGAGAAAATGCTTTTCTATGAATATGTTGCTGCCATATTCAGTGGGACTGCATGACGGTCATCACTATTTTGCAATATGGAAGTGTAATTTATATATTTTTCTTTGAAAAGAAGGCATATTTGGGATCTCTGATGGAGATCATTGTTTATATTATCCTCCAAAGGTCAGGATGTGAATTTGTACAGTTATGGTCAGCATATTTATTGATCGATCCTCACAGTGTTTTATCGGATTTCCCTAGTTTGATGCTCTCAGATACCGTTCACTTGACAAGCTTTGCTAGGTGAACACTCATATTAATAAGAATTTAGTTGCATTTCTTATTGAAACTACTTGTTTGTTGAGTGGAAAACCTTAGTTGTATCATTAATGAAGCTGACTTGGATCCCTTGCTCCAGTCATTTATGGACTTGCAGTTTCCCAATGGTCAAGTTACGTATGTTGCTGGTGAGGGATTGACAACGAGTGCTTTCTTGCCCATTCTTGGTGGTCTACTGCAAGCACAAGGTCGATATCCAGGAGAAACTAGACTGAACTACTCTTGCAAGGTTAGAAATATTCATTTGCAGTTAATCCTGCATGATATGTTGTGTTTTCCAATGCTTTTGTTTGCAATTTGGTGTAAAGACAATCGCTTGTGAGGTTTTCCTTTTAGATGAAATATTTCTTTGCAGATGTTTCGTAGGGCGGCTAGAGAGCTCCTTCCTTTTGGCTAAATGACCAACCTGAGTAGTCAGAGCATGTAGGTTTGCCTAGTGCACACAAAGGTTGGATTTTAGTGGTGATCCATTGACCTTTCTCTATCAAGGATGTCCTTGGGGAAGTCAAGTGCTTAGAGGCCTCATAGTAGTTAAAATTATGATCTTAGAATGTAAAACTGCACGGGTTTATTATTCTGAGGATGTTGGTAAGGTTGACTCATGAAAAATCGGTGATTGTATAAAAACTCCACCAATTTGATGCTGACATTTTTAATGCTGGGTTAAAATCATATGAGTTTATGTTGGCGAGTTAACATTGAGATAAAGTCGAATGAGTTCAACACTCCACTGATTCATCTAGAAGCTCGATTCTAACTACTTACCAAATATTGATCCTGGGAGGTTCAACTTTGGAAACTTTCGATCACTCAGTGTTTGATTTACAATGTGTTTGCTGTTCATTTGAATTATTTCTTACGATCTTATCTCCTTATGAAGTTTTTCATGTTTTATCTGGCCTTCCAGAACAAGCGTGGTACTCGCTTTACCTCAACCGTGCAATGGCCAGACAAATCTCTTTCTCTTGGAATAATGCAAGCGTTAGCATGGCAGAGATCGGGTCTCATGGTCAGGCCTACCGTCCAATTCAGGTATGTTTAACTTCTCAAGTAGGAGTCGGTGACAGTTTCTTCAACGATTGCTACTTGTTTTGAGTGCAATTTCTTCACCGGACCATTTTTTACTGTCAAGCTGGGGTGTGGCAGAAACCTACCAGGCGTGATTCATGCGAGTCAACCCCTAGTGAGGAGAGCCATGTACTCTTTGTACACCCATATGTGCATATCGTGGAACTTGTTTATAGTCTTTGGTATGCTTGCCAAGACTCATAACCTTTAATTTGAAGATTCATTCTAGTCGACCTCCTAGCAAGAAAAGCCTTGGACTCTTTGTCCACTTATACCTGCATATTGTAGAACTTCTTTATAGTCTTTTCTTGTTTCCTATTCTTGTAGACACCAGCAAGTTAATTCCTCCAGCGTTAGTAGCTTACTTGCTTTTGCATGTATATGTAACAGTGTGTGTCCTACTTTTGGGGGAAGTGACCCTGGGTTGCGGGCTGAGCTCATCCATTCCGTGAGAGAGAAACTGAATCTGATATGCGGTTATGCCTGCACAACTCATCCTTCTGCCTTTGCATCCATTGCTGTAAGTCACTCCACTGTTTGACCGCGAGGCATGAGAACCGTTGAACTTCTCTTCTAGGTGTTATTCTTAAGTTGCCTATTCCTTTGGCCCCGTGGGTTCTTAATTTGAAACACTTTCTGTATGTCGTGTTCTTGTTTTCTTTTTCTGGAGAAAAACAAGAATCTTGGGAAAATCTTTTAAGAAATTGAATGTCTAAGGAATAGTTTTCTCGCAGCTTTTTTGTGACATTATCATCATTTAACAAGTTTTTAGCATTTTAAAAATTTACGTATATTCTTGAAATTGTCTTGTTTCTATATACCATTCTAAGTGCTTTAGTTGTTTTCATAAAAAAACAGATGGTATTGAGTTTCTGTTATTTCTTGCTTTTTCTCTCCTTATGACTACCAAAATTAGAAATTTCTCTGAAAAAAAAACACTATGAAAATCTCTCCTAAAAAAAGCCTTGCCACGAAGACGCCAAAAAACAAGAACGGTGGTTATGATAGGAAGTACTCCCTGTGATAATATTGATGATTGCTGCATTAATATTCCTCTTGAGTGTTTATTTATTTGCTTGTTTTGGTTTGTAAAGATTGGCAGATCAAAATGGAATGGGCATGTTGGAAACGCAGGAATGGTGTTGAGGATGGAGATTCCTGCTACAAATTATGGCAGAGTTTCTTTCTCTGTTCAGTTGAATTCTGGACTCGAGTTCTGAAAGAGTTCCATTGTATTCGTATAGCGGGTGTATATATGCGTGTGAATAGCTTAATCATTCATAGATGTATAAAAAGTATTTAGGTTGCGTTATGCTGCTCCTTACACTAGCACATGTAACTGAGTGGAGAAAAATAATATAAAGAATGTTGTCAAGCAGAGACTATGGCTGACAAAAGAACCAAGTCAGCTCAATTTGGCTCAGGTCCACAATGGGAGAAAGCTTAACGGAGCAATGCCACTTGAAGGTAGAAGGCCTACAGATCGTGAACCCAGCTGGTTCGTGCGTGTTTGGTGATTGAGACAAGACAAACATGATCTGTGTTCGTTGTTGTTTGAGGTGTTGACTGCATGTTTAGTTCAGGTCACCTCGTATAGGCTCGTTTAGTTGAGGATGTAATGTGGGAGAGTTGGGAAAGCAAACTACCCCCAACAAAGATAGAAGACAAATTGCTAATGGCTATGCATCTTGTTAAAATTCTCAAGAATTTTGTGGTTACATGTTTGTACAAGTTCTTAATTGCTTAGAAGAAAATCAAGATTTTCATTTTTTAATCAAAACAGCATATGAAGCAATTAGGCTTTATAAAGGTCTGCTTGTCATGGACTTGTCTAACTCAGGTGTGCATTCATCTCCTGCCCCCTTCTGGTTATTGAAGAAAACAACAGTAGGTTAAGTTAATCAATGTGCAATAAACACCCCTTGTGGGATTCGTTCTGCTTGTTTGTGAGACAACCAAGACTAAGAAGGCCCTAGCCAACCTGATTTTGGAAATGGTAACCGTTGCTTATCTTACTTTTCTCTTTGTAACTCTTAGTTATAAGGTCACAGAGCCCCAGTTAGTGGAAAGGGCCTCTGGCTGCTAGACAAGCTACCATGGCTCGACCTTTCCAAGCACCCCGGTCCTTGGGGACGATAGTCCACCGTTGCTGAGGACAAGGTCGGCTCCTAACCAATGGCGGGTTAGTAGCGACTCTGGTTGTATGTAGGTGAGTTGTAGCATGCAATGTGAACTTAAGACAGGCTTTTTAAGTTCATCCCTGTGGGATCGCGATCGAAATTGCAGCATTTGTTTTGCTCAAGGTATAAGGAGCATGATGACTTGACATTGTCCTCGGTGTCTCTGGCCTATTGGGGAGGTCTGTTCAGGATTCTAAACTCAATACTGGCCATTAAACATGATTTCTAGACTTAAGATTACTGCTTAACTGCATGGGTGATGACAGCAATGCACCTATGCATTTTCAATGGCGTCAGTCCTAGAGGATTTGTAGAATGTCAAGTTTGTACCTTTTTTTAATCCTTTTATACAAAAGTAACATATTTGTGCACCCAGAGCGTTAAGTTACCGGTAGGGTTCTGTGACGCCCACTCGTGGGTGGGCAAGTTCGATTCCCCGGGAGGTGCATGCGTGTGTTTGGCCTCGGCCTCCCATTGTAACAAAAAACAAAAACAAAACTGCACATATTTGTTTGAAGTCTTAAAGGACATGTATCTAAAAATATGTAACCTACGTTTTGGTGCGTTCACCCGGACACTTCAGCTTGCCCTCCTTTGGCTTCCTTTTTGTGTTAACCTACAAATACATAAAACTAAGATGCCATAATGCAGCTCATCTCGTGTCATTCTAATGTGTCGTAGCGATGGGCTCTTGGTCATCCGTCCATCATCCGCTCAAGGAGCATTCATGATTTTTCATAACCGTAAACCTTTATAATGAATAAATCATTATCCATCCGTAGCATCTTGAGATGAACAAGAAGACACGTTGAGTGCACTTAAGAGATGTACCTCCGACACCATATCTGTGAACTGGACGGTCAGGATTTAGTGGAACCAAAATATCCACGTCTCGTCTCAAACAACTTTTAGATCTATACATGCAAAAGTATTTGGTATTGGGACCTTCATATCCAATGGTCCAGACCAAAATGAATCAACGGCTACAATTCTACCAGATGGACCATTCCTCAGGGGATATTTCTTGTTGTCCACTTGGCATCAGCAGCAGCAGCATGCAGATATTTAGTTGTCAGTTTCCGAAGAGTACAAGATATGGGAAAAAGAGTGTTAAAGATCTCAAGAGTTTGGCCCACTTGATTGCAGATTCACTATCTACACTTTTAAAGATCCTAAAATGTGGGCTTTTCTCACAAAATCTTCACTACCAATCTAAGAAAACCGTCTGCCCAAGAAGAGGAACTCATCACTCAAGCCTGCAGAGGATCTCCACAGTGGGTTCTTGATCTGATAAGATGGAGAATCAGATAGTGCAGAGGAGAATGTCCATGATTGCTTGTCACCTTGGTGGATGTGAAGAAGTGAAGGGCAGTCATCTGTTTCCTTTGGTAACACCCAAATTTTGATAGTTCAATCCTCCCAATAAAAAAAGAAATTCTCTAGAGAAGATCTTGATTGTTGGATTCTGCTTTTACACTCTGAATGTTATCTATCAGTCAAGTTATCAAAAATCTGCGTGTTTCGATATGCTGACATTTTATCTTTTTTCTCTTTTCTGGCTTGTTGGTGTTAACGCTTGTCAAATGATTAATAGTTCACTTCTCATATAATCAAAGCATCAATCTAGAATCTCTGTCCTCAAGACTATATTCTATCTTTCATTTTGCTATGAACTCTTTCATTTTCTTTTCATCTTGCTTACACAGAATTGCAGCAGCACCCTAGGGGATGTCATCCAAAGGCGCGATAACAGGCTGCTCTTCGCTCGCCAAGGGTCTATATCTCAAGCTTGCTTTATGCGTCAAGTTGCAATCAAAGAGGTCTTTCATTATGTCCTGATCCTCATGCTATTCATAGACCGAAGAAAAAGTTCTATGGCGTTTCAAGATCCTTTTTTTGTGTTATTTATTGGTGTTCACTGTTCACATGTCGATTGATTTCATTGTTTGACAGGAGAACTTTTCCGTGCCGCCATTGTTTGCCAGACCTATTCAGAAATCAGAGGGTATTCATACATTTGTAGAGTATCAACCAATTGCAGATAGTTCATGTAATTTTGATTCAATTATGACTGAACCACCTAGATTTTCAAGGCCTGGGGTGGATTTGAAAAAGACAGATAAATGTCTAGATGAAGAAATACAGCACAGCTTGAAACAGGCTACTAAAATTGGTGGTAGGTATCTCTTGATTGATTATCTTTCCAAAATTTTGTGTACTTAAAATGTATTTCTTGATTGTGTTCTTAACCCATTTATCATGTTCTTCTCTATCAGCATATCAAGTTTTCATTTTTTGATACTTCTGCACACCTCCACTACAATCAAAGTCAAAACCAATCCTTCCTCAACTTGAAGTGGGGTTGGCTACATGGATTCTTAGTCTTAATTGAGTTTGATCTTTTTCCATTCTGTAATTCAACTCAGGAAGAAGCAAGAACATGGTTATGCAGCCTTCTACTCATAGGACAAAAAGGCAACCGGATAGAAGTTCCCTAATTTTTCCCTTCTAGTGAAAACTTAAAATTTCTATTTTATCCACACTCATAATCTAGAATTGATAAATATTAGTAACTTATTTGCCTTAGTGTCGACAAAAGAAGAAAGGAAAAACAGTTTTACCATGGTATGTGACAAACCAACTTGAGCCAAGTATTGTATATTTATGCACTCTGAACTTTTGCCTAGGAAGTAGATCAGACCATTCATGTCTAAGTAAGCGATGTTTTGATAATTATATTCAAAGAAATTATGTTGATTATTCAGAGTTGGAACCTCACACAGGTCAGGAATGGTCGCCGCCAATGGACGTCGTGGAACATGCATCAAACTATATTCTCATGATAGAACTTCCTGGTGTCAGTAGTAAGACTATAAGAGTTGAGATGGATGAGAAAAAGTATGCTTGGTTTGACTTGTATTTGCACTCTTATTTTATTTGTTAATTGGGGAAACTGATCCACGGATTTCTCTTTCATTAGCTTGATTGTGTCCGGGGTGCGCACAAACCATTGGCAGCGAAATACCAGGGCAGGTCCAGCAGTTACATACCACAGGAAGGAGATCTCTCAGGGTACTTACCAGATTGCATGGCCTCTTCCCAATGATGTGAAGAAAGATGGCGTTTCAGCAGAGTTTGTGTTAAGTATCATTGTTCCTTTATCTGTTTATTTTCTGTTTAATATAAAAACTAGCAATAAAACTCTCATTGTTGGTCAGTTATGGACCTAGAAATTTTTCTCACCATCAGTATTAAGATTTTCTTGGATTTTTCAGATTTCAGGTGAGGTGAACAGCCACACCTCGCCCATGCGTAGGTCTGTGGCCACTGGTGGTGGTGCAGTCTCCTCCAAATATTTGGTGGTGCAATTTGCTCCAAATAGTATAGGAAGAAAAAATTATGAAGTACAATATTAGTGCATGGAATGTGAGGAAGTGCTGGATGACACATTGACTGATGTACTATGCTTCATGAAATTGATGCAGAGACAAACTGCTGCATCAAAATCCACAATATTCTTTATACTTAAAATTTTGCATTGAAAATGGAGTTTTGCAGTTGATGTTATCCAGCAATCTAATTCGAATGGATTTTGGTAGGATATATGCAATTATGGACTGGATAGAACTGGAACCAGAACGAAGACCAGCAGTTAGCACCACCAGTTCCAATTCCATTTTACAAGATTTTCCTTTTCTTTTTTGTTATGGTTGAAGCTAAAACCCTAAGTGGACCTGAGGTTACAATCTGGTAACGGAACCGGGTGGAACCCCCTTTATGGTTCCCACCCAGTTCAGTAGGGACAACATCTGGAGTCTTCTTAGACCAATTATATGCAATTTAGTGCAACACCTTTCAGCCTCTTCACTCTACAAAGAGATTAGAGTATCAAGTAATTTGGATATTCATGTTGAAATTGCTAGGAATTCATATTGGATGTGGTTATGCATAAGTTATATGACTGCATTACTGTATAATGTTCACATCAGGATCAGCATGTATTTCTACCAGTGATTCTGCTATATCCTCTTAGTCTTTCAATTTTCTTTTGTCATACCTTTTATTTCTTTCTGAAGTCAATATTCTTATGGTTTTGTGTGTATTTTTTGTGGGTGCAGAGATGGGTTCTTGCGGGTCGTGCTACCGAAAGCATGAAATAACTGACTATGGTGAAGTTGATACAAATACCAACTATTATGATACCTGTACAAGTTTATTATATCTAAAATTTTAATTATATGGATATGTAATGAGACCTTCTGTCTCGTATATATGCCAATAGACATACCTAAAGGAAAAGCATAAGGGCACCGGCTGGCTTGGTTGCTTCATTCTTGTTTCTGCTATTGTGGGAGCTCGGCGAACCCAGTTGATAGTAGCTGGGCACAGGGTAGCTAATAAAATCAGGTCTATTTGAGCAACCAAAGAGCTGCGCTCGATATAGGTTGGCTCCTAGGTTACGAGTTCACTTAAAATTGTTTGGCTTTTTACTGACCTGACATCCACTTAAAATTCAAACTTTTAGTGCCTTCTTTGTTTTGGAAACTTATGGCATTAGATATAGGTTAGCTCCTAGGTCACGAGTTCAATACCCATATGTGCATCTCGTGATATCTGCCTGTTCCAAAACTTGTATATCAGAAAGGAAAAGAAAAGTCCCTTGAAGACATTAAACTTGTGAAGTCCTTGACAAACTGACCTAAGCTTGAGACAGTCGCGCTCGCTAAGGAGTGCCGAAAATATTAGACCTAAACTTGCTGTCCAAGTTGAGCTAACGATCTACATACATACTTTTTACGGATCGTATTTGATTGATATAGATACTTTTTATCTTTTCGATCTCAATCATTGATAAAGCACTTCTCATATAAACATCAACCTCTCCTCTTCTTTCTTTTGTTTTTTTTTTGCAATGGAAGCCCCAAGCCCGTTTTGCACGCCTAGCTTGTGGTCAGCCTTCACATGATCGGAGCCCTACCAGGTGGGCTATCTCCCTGACTACGATGTAACCTCCGTTTATCTTTTCGGTAAAATCAACAAATATTAAACGAAGATCGGAGCCTTACCAAGTCATGCTTCTCGGATTTAGTCAGCCACAGTCAAATCCTAAACTCCTCTGCAAGAAAGACGGATTTTGGGGAGCTCTCTCTCTCTCTCTCAAAATGAAGAAGCTCACTATCGCCTTCGTTGTGATCCTTGTCTCTTTGCTTTTCTCTGCTTCCTTGTCTTACGATCCCAAGGGAAGCAATTATGATATCCAGCGGGGCCACGTCTCGGGGTCGAATCCGACGCGCCAAAAGCACCTCAATGTGGCTTTCCCTGGTTGCAAAGAGATCGCTCCTAGAGAGGAATGCCTAAAGAACGGAAAGTGTAGATGGTGTACCAGTGAGGACATCGATGATATGTGCTTCAGTTTGGCAGAGGCGCGGAGGCTCCCTCAACAGATATTTACCTGTAACTAATCCTTTTCTGATGATCCTTTAACTGGTATCCATTTTATTTGATCTGTCTCTGTCTTCACATTTCTTCTCGTTGGGTCTTCATCCTATTTTGATGCTAGAAGGAAGGTTTAATGGTCGCATTGATGTTTTAAGGAGTTTTGGGGGTTTCCGCTTAACCTTGTCTATTTGTATTCTCATTTCCTCCTACTTGGATTGACTTCTTATACTTTAATGGTGGTGTTTTGATGCATATTCGGGAGTTGGGTGCTTGAGATTTCTTTGTTGTGGATGTATTGAAACCTGTAAGATCATTCTGTTATGAATCAGATATGTATTGATGGTGATGTTTTAGGGTTGTGTTTGGGAGTTTTACAGGTTTAGTAACTTGAATTATGTTCTATTTTTCCCTCTCTGGTCTGATTGATTGGTTCTCCTTGGACCAATTGCTGGATCACATATATCCGCCATATAAACAACCAGCTAGTTTTATTTTCTTCAGAAAAGGAATGAAGCCAGTATTAATATATTTTGGAGCAACTATTCCACTGTAAATAGACAGCCTAATACGGAAACCAAACCTTTTCCCGAGGCTTCATGTATGATTATCCTTGTGATCCGTTTTGGGATCATACTGCATTTAACTCCAATGAGGAAGATCATAAACAAGCATCGTAAAGATTGCACCTGACAGCAAACTAATTGGTTAGTCTGCGTACAAGATAAAACAATAGTAGCTTCTGTGAGTTTCGTCATGTCGAACTCTGATGACATGTAACAAATCCATAAATGAATAATATTAGGTGAAAAGCCTTTTCATTAACCATTTTTGTATTTCTGGATGGTATTTGAACCAATGGTATCCCTGTCCTCTCTCAAACTTCCTGTGCGTATCGTTATTGCTTCTGGTGATTGGGAAGCCATGCTCTGTATTGGGCTTGTATATCTGATGAGGCTCCAACTTGACTGGCGCAAGTATCTCAGATTATGGAGCTAGTTGTTTCAGTTGGAGTTGCTGAAGGCGCCTTTTGAAGTATACAAAGAGGATTGTAACGAGACAAATTGCAAATCATGTTTATGGACTAAACAAAGCGCTACTTGCCTAATGACAAACATGTGAAGCGGGATTCTTAGCCCTTTGATTGTCATCCACCTCTAAATGGAATATTTTCTTTCAAAATTTTGTCAGGATCGTTCTCCTGCTTGGGATGGTGCTTTTTATTGGGCATAGATGCAAGATGATAACCTGGTCCACTGTGAGTTTCAAAAGTTTCTCTTGAGGCTATCTTAGATATTGAATTGGGCTCTGATTTCCTAACACCTAAGGCCCACAGTGAGTTCTAAGAATGCCATTGCAATCAACAGCAATGGCAAGACTGGTACTTTTGTTAGTTCATGACCATGTCTAATCTCTTGAATAAACTGCTTTGGTGAATTACCTCATTTTCTTAATGAAAAGAACTGCTTTGGTGAATCACCATATTGGATCAGGCTATTGCGAGCTCATATCCTGTTGGATCAAGCTATTGCGAGCTCGTATCCTCTTTCATTTATTTGTTCTGTTTAGTTGTTGGCTTCTCGCAATTGTTGGTTCCTCTAGCAGCTTGAGGCCTTGGCAAATCCCAAGGTGCCATGCAGAACTCCCCTTGGTCATCAAGATTCCTGACTAGATCACCTTTAGAGTACTATGAAAAGTACATTATAGCAGACTGATGGCTCAATATTTGCTCCATTGCCGTATGGTTGGATGTAGAGCGCCTTGTTTTAAGTTGTTTTGTCAACCAAATATCGAGCCTTTAAAAATATTTTCCTCTCATAATTTTTCTTCAAACTATCTTCTCACATACAAACTATTAAGGTATGAGCAGTAGTTTCTCTGTCCTGTTTAAAACGTGCAAACACAATGCTGATGATACTGGTATTATTTACCACTGTCGGCTTCACAGAAGCCAACACTGGCTCCTGACCATCCAGAAATCAAGGTACCATTTACCCCTTTAAAGATCTGAGACTGAGATTGAAGGATCTTTCCCGACTTGTCATGGATCTTGTCTTAATCTTCAGTGTAGCCAGAGAAATGAGAATGATTCAAAAGAAAGTTCTTCAGATAGTTTACCTAACACATTAGGTCCATAGCAAACATGATCTTTTATCATACAAATACATTAATCATTAATATGCTACATATTCCAGTATTTAAGAACGAAGATTACAAGTATGGTGGGATTTACCTCTATCTAGTTACAATACAATACATGACTGAAATGGATTCTGTTTTAGAGGTTTCTCATCCATAGAAGGCCCCTCTTCCTTTACAGCAACTAGGGACGTGTGGTTGATTCTACTGTTTTTGCTTGCAATCCTCCTGTGGGTGGCTCTTGGCGAAGGTTGGCTAGCTATTTTTTATGGTTTGTTAGATTGGTAAATGTAAATTCCAGTGAGTTGTAATCCTAGGCAGCTACCCCCTTTAATCTCAAGCTATCATCACCACTACGTAATATTTGCTCCTTTGTGCCTTATTGCCTCAAACCTTGTCTATTAAGACTAACCCAGATCCAAAGCAGCAGGTTGCATTGGAGGGACGTAGAAAATTTTCGAGGGCATGGTGATGCCCAGTTGGGTAAAACTCAGGTGAGCTGGTGTATACAATTTTAAATGAATTGACGGCTTTTATTGAGTTTTCAGAATTCTTTGGATGTGTGGTGGGCCGGCCACCTTGCATCGCCCATGGATATATCAGCCACTCCCTGATTTTTCCTACTTGTGACCAACCCTTGGCGATCCTCTTGTGTGTGCGCACACTCGTGCATGCAGCATGAATGCATATACAAGTTCCTTCAAATTGCATTTGTTGCAGTATAGGACAATGAAATCTCTGTTATTCACGATAACTGGCCCAATTACTCGGGTTATAGTTTTCCAGGTAGGCGATGAAGCGACTTTCGAAGATAAACCTCTGAAGATGTCATTCTTATATCAAGATAAAACACCAGCACCCACATATAAGCATTCATTTTATCAGTTTCTAAATTCAAAAGGTCAAAAGATGAATCTGTTTCTCCCTTTTGTGTGAGAAACCTGTCACCCTCAAGAAGGTTTAGCATAGTGAAAAGGACCCCTGATTGCTAATTCACAACCATGAACAATACCTTCCTGATCAAGCTGGCCGTTGAAAGCCCGGCCTAGGATCGAATTTTACAAGACAGCATTCGCAATCCGCTGTCATGAGAATGGCAAGGACTGCAAGCTGAGGGTTCATGACCTGAAAGGTTTACTGTAAAACAGCACCACCATCGTGAGAATGGCAATATCTGCAATCTGCAGACGAGAGAGCTGCTGAACTTTCAGGCCGTCACACCATGCCCCTGAAGTGACGTATGAAGCTTGATCATAGCTCCTCTTACGAGAAAAAACTGAATCACGGACCCCAAGATTTTATTAAACTAATCCAAGGCGCTCTAAAGCTCTTCAAGATCAACCAACTTTAGGACCTGGTCATTGATCTATTTCATCACAAAGGCTCAGTTTCGTTTATAAATACAAAAATGATGAGGATGCACAACTGCGCACATACACAAACAGATGCACTCGAGTCACTCTACTGTCTTTTAGACATTCTGCCAATAAAGAAGGCCAACGAGAATGAGCTCAGTTAAGACCACGGACCGTCTATAAGATATCAGGCCACCTGATTGATGCCCAGCGAAAAGATATGGTACGCAATTGTTAACTCATGACCTTGTATGTTTTGACTGCCTTCAGTCGATCCCTCAGCCAAGACAGATTCGAAAGCACTAGAAAACCATCTCATCTCATACACATCTTCAACTAAGCCATGGAGACCACATCCATTACTGCACCAACGGATTGATCAATACACAACTGGGGCAACCTGGGCGCCAGAAGGATCTTCGGGTAAAACCATTTCCTCCATTTGCCACTTTCATCAAATGGATACGAGAAACAGTAGACTCGAAGCAAAGAAGTGAACGAACAAAACAAATTCTTCCGGAATGCTTGTTGATATCAAACAACTGTCCTAACCAACTTCCGGAGCACTTGCCAAGTGAAGCTAGGATTTTCCACGTCGGCTTTAACCTGAATACATCTTGGCATTGCTTGTGGAAACACACAATAAATTACTTTATATAATTGACAATAAAAATATTACTTAAAATACTTGAATTTCATGATCTGTTATTCACGAGTGGAATAATAAATAGGAAAGTATTCTATAGAGCATCGGGAGTAAGACACACTATAAGAAGTATCAGCTTTGGTTCATCTTACAGTACCCATCCGGTACAGTGTAAAGCACCAGAAAAACACAAATTACAAAGACCTGAATCCTCGCGCGAGATTCAAAAGAACAAGCACTGCCACATTCACTGAAAATACAATCAATGAATGAAACAGGAAGGAAAGCATTGTTGATAGAAAAACAACTAACTAAAGTAAATCGTAAATGATGAACGAAGAATCCATCTTGGTACCAAATATTTAAAATTCAACATTACACCTCGGGACTTGTCAAAGCAAAAAGGGACGCAGTAGGTCAACCCAGATTACTCAAAAAGAAAAAGAAACTACAAAAAGTCTCAAGGAGACTGTCTTCCAATCATATGATCACGGACGGGGAGGATTTGCAGGTGCACCTGGACGGGGAGCTTGGCCAGGCTTTGGAAGATCATCCTGAAGAAGATGAAACCAAGGCACACTTCAGTCAAACAAACAAACAAACGGTTGATCACGCTTTAAAACAAAACCCAAACAAGTCCTTTCCCACACCGTATACTAGTGATGGGGTAGTCCCGCTGGACTAACTTGCGCCAATTTCAAACAAGGGTTAGAGGTAACAATTATAGAGCTTCGCAGTATCTTTACCCTTCGCCTGAAACGCTGCGGGGGCTCACGGTTTCGCCTTGCAGTGCGCGAGCGGACTCGCACCACATGTGAGTGTATTGCACAGGAAACACAGTACTGCATCTTTGCGTAAAGCTTTGGGAGAGTATATCCTACAAAGTAAGATTCAATCCTCATTAAGTATTGGCGCTTTTGACGCACCCCACTTCCCAATAAACCGGATATGGATAGGACGCTCCACCCTTTATCACTCCCCGTGACGCCACAGTAAATGGGGCACGTAAGAGGGGCGGATGTGTGTGCCTGTGTGAGAGAGAGAGAGAGAGACCGTAGGAACGAAAGGAGAATGAGTGATTTTACAAAAATAAACGAAATATATTAGGATATGAAGTTCTCCCAACTTACATAGCACCGACCGATTAACGACGGAGAGACAGACAGAGAGAGAGAAGAAACCATGAACATAAAACACGAGAGAGAGAGAGAGAGATTAAACCATCGTAAACGCAGGCTTCTTGCACATCTCTAACAGCAGCTTGTTCTACGATGTTCCGGACGAGAAACCGCTTGATTGCCTTGTCCTGCACACAGATTCAACATCACCACCAATCCATTAATGGAATGAAGCTCCTTATTGTCTTACAAATCCATTAAAAGGAAAAAAATAAGCAAAACCCAAAGAGATCCACAGGAAAGTTCGGGTTCTAGCAAATGGAAAGTGCACTGGCTTCTACATGGACAATCAGGATCCCATCTCATGGGCTAATCCTTACGAAAACCGACGGCCGGTTCTCCTCGGAGATATACGCTGGTTCGTGACAACCCCTTGGCTCTTCGAGCTACCAATCAAAGGAAGGAGAGATAGAGAGAGACCTTGGGGCAGCATTTGCCGCAGTTAGAGCATCGGATAAAGTTAACGTGGCCGCGGCCATGCTTGTTTCTACCACCGTTCCTCCTCTTGAACGTCTGCAATAAAATCAAGATCAACAGATGAAACGAAGGAAGAAAATAGCAAATAGATGAGCAAACACAAGCCGAGGAAAGCAAGATCTCACCATGGTCTCTCGTAGAAGGAGAAAAAACCCGAAGGAAGTGTGGTCGCTCGGGGTTTCTAGGGCTTGCAAGAGATTATTTATACGGCATCAGACTAGGGTTGCAAAACGGTCAGGTTCGGGTCGTGCTTAAACATGGTTGAGTCCATGTCAGACCCGTTTCATTTGAGACGAATCAGTTCGAGAAAAGTGACCCTATCATGCCAAGATGTGATATATATATATATATACAGGAGCGCTAAATGTTTTTCCGCTTATAATTTTGCATAATTATCACCGTTTAAATGATCTAGAAGTATGTTGTATTTTTATATTTGTAGTTTTTTGCTTTACCATCTCAATAGTTTAATGATGTCATATCCGTTTCATTTGAGACGGATTAGCTTTTTTGTTTTATATAGCTTACATATGTATATATATTCTTAGTGTTGTCATGAGCAGAATACATGCAGCTTGTGGAAAGAGGATGCGGTTGTAGTTTAATGGCATAGATAACAAATAACAAGATTGAAGCAATTTGGTGAATACATGATGCTTTTATTGTCTTTTGTTTTTACATGATATGAACAAGAATCAAGAAACTCAATGACAGAAGCACGCAACTATTTTGAAAAACTCAAATTTCTAGTAATTTATTCCAAATCGTGTAACTTATTATACAATTCACCAAATCATGATATGAATGTTTCAAATGAAGAGGGTGCAGTTCAAGGAGAATCCATGATACAAGAAAAGACATGGATGCACTCATTGTCTCATTAGTAATGGATCAATAATGCATTCAAATTTCATTCCTTAAGAGAACGCATCCCTTATTGGCCATTATAAAGGTCATATGGCCTTTGAAATGGCATTGAATCCTTTCGGCCACCACTTCCTAATGCATTCAGACCCTCACCACAAGCATCCTTATTCTAATAGCATTGAAATAGTGATATGACAAAAGGGTTGTTGGGGACTACAATGGAAGAGCAGCCATAACACCAATGTACTCATTAGTGTGGGGTGCAACCAATACATCCTACTTGAGAAAATCATTTATCAAAAACCCCAAAGTTTAGTACCTATACATATAGGGTGGCAATTCATGTACCCAAATCATGTTTGGGTCATATTACTTTGGGTTTGTACAAAAATATAGATTAATATGAATATATACTAAAATTTATTCATGATATTACCAATTGCAATGTGCAGTCATCTTTGTGTCAAAATGAGAATAACCTGACAATGAATATTATCCAACCTAAGGTGAGTAATGACCTATGTCGCATTCACGTGCGAACCCTTTATATTTAACCTCATTCCACTCTTTTTCATTGACACAAGACTCAACATCCTAAAAAACATAACCTGACATTGCATCTTATCCACCCGTAGGCAAGTAATGACCTATGCCTCATTCACTTGCGAACCTTTTATATTTAACCTCATTCCACTCTTTTTCATTGACACGAGACTAAACATCCTAAAAAACATAACCCGACAATGCATATTACCCACCCGTAGGCAAGTAATGACCTATGCCTCATTCACTTGCGAACCCTTTATATTTAACCTCATTCTACTATTTTTCATTGACACGAGACTAAACATCCTAAAAAACACAACCCGACAATGCATATTACCCACCCGTAGGCAAGTAATGACCTATGCCTCATTCACTTGCGAACCCTTTATATTTAACCTCATTCCACTCTTTTTCATTGACACGAGACTAAACATCCCAAGGCAAGTAATGACCTATGTCTCATTCACTTGTGAACCCTTTATATTTACCCTCAATATTCCACTCTTTTTTGTTGACACAAGACTACACATCCTAAGGCGAGTAATGGGCAGGTAAGATCCACATCCAATTGCAACATTAACCAAATTTTGGATCCAACTGAATAGTGTTGGACACAGTTCTTCTATTTTCGGTCCAGGGATCCGAACATGATGTTGTTAGGTATTCATGTTGGATTTGGTTTGTTGCGTTGGCTTATTTGAATTACATGTAATATGGTTATTGTTTACTAATTGTTTAGAGAGTAAAACAATGTGATTTGAGATAAAACTCGGATATTCATTCTTGAAGTTTGGTACTTAAAGCTTCATTGAGGTAGGTGGATTTATATTTCCTTGTAATACCATGGTAGGGATTAGCTTTCGGTAGTTCATAAATGTGCATGTGTTGCTATGTATTTGCTAATGTTTAATATGACATGGAAATGATATTTGTTCTATGAAATGATTTAGAATATCAATGATTCAGAGAGTCATTCCTGCTTGTGGTGTGTTACATGGAAATAGTTAATATGAGATATTGCTTGTTATTGAATAGCGGGTTGACAATAGACAGTTTCTGGATATGGATTTGTGGAACTTGAATATGATAATGAATGAGAAATGTAATTTTATGAATATGTTTGTGTTGATGTAGTTTGTTTGTGGGATCTCTAGAGATTTATAAATCTCCTTAGGAATTTTGACCTGAGGTGGATCACAGAGTGTGTTCTCGAGTACTCTCATGTGGAAGGTGGTATGGTTTTACCCTTATGAAAGGATGCAGCCAAGGTCATATAGGGAGGGTCAAATGACTCCACTGACTTGGTTTAAACATCAAATGACTATAACTATCAGAATGTTATATGTTGTGCTTGTATTTATAAATATGCATACTTTTAATGTGATATTGCTTGGAAATGTAAACTCTTATTGAGCATGTGCTGGTACACTCAAACTTTTAAAATTTCCATTTTACAACTTTCTCATGGATCAAAAGTTTATGTTACACTACATAGTTGGTCAAACAGGGTAGATTGGCACAAGTTGGAGGTGGAATTCTACAGTTAGTTAGAATTCCATTCACATAAGTTGGAGGTGGAGCTATATATATATATATATATATCCATTGCAAACTTCGAGGTATATGTTGCGGAGACTAGACTTAATACATGTGAGTCTTTGGGGCCTGCAAGAATTGTTGTGATTTCACATAGTTCATTGTCGATTAAAATTGTCAAAGGGTCATAGGTATAAATTAGTAGAAACCAAGAGTTGGAAGAAGTTGTTGAGGATGATTACTTCTTGGAAGAGATGGTTATTGTTCTATTGACGAGTTTTTCTCTTGAAGGAGATGCTAAACTTATTACAAAAGATAATTTCCTAACAAATAAACCCGATTGAACAACTTTGGTTAATAGTCAATTACCTACAAATGATAGTGACATGTGTAACAAAGAGATAGAAGTGAACAAAAAATTTCATAACTAAGAAATCTTACTCTTTTAAGATGTCAACAGACTAATGAGAGTCCTTCCTCATGGTTTCTTTTGTAGAAAGCTCAGAAGCAGGTTCCAATAGTTGAGTAGAGGCAACGCAAGAGTGTTGGGGTGTGAATGTCTTTGAGGTAATATATTTTAGTTGGCAATGACACATTTTAGTTGGAAATGGCATAAATGGACAATGACCACCATTCCTTATATTCGATGGTGGCTCGTAGGTTGGCCATGAAACTATTGAAAGATAATCTCTCAACCAATTGGAGGTTGGCTTTAGTCACTATAATGATTGTTGAACTTGATGTTGCTATGTTGCTTGCTAGTACCTTGGATGGATAAATGAGACTAGGAATTCTCTTGACAAGCTCAAATTGGTAGGCTAAACATTGAGAGAAATATCTCCCGGTCATTGTTCAATTGATAGAGGTGGATGCACCAATCTCGTTCAACAAATTTTGAGAGCATAAGAATTGTTGCCACTCTGAAGATATATGAGAAGGGCTAGATAGACTTTCCGACATTTGTTGAGTCTCATAGTTCTCATGACTTGATAGATAAAATTAGAATTATTGTCAAATTCTAAGTGGAGTAGTTTATTAAGGTAGATCGATAGTATCCCACTTTGAGATCAGAGTTTCAATAAAAATCTTCCTAGACAAAATTCCTTCTGCTTAAGGTCTACGAGTTGGTGACCTGGGGGAGAAAGAGGATGCATCCGAAGGGAGTTAAGTATAGGTATATTTAACATTAGAGAAACCACCAAGGACTAGAAGTGGTATTGAGTGTTTTTTCATTAGAAAGCTAAGAAAGGAACATACATGTATCTCATAAAAGAGTACTAAAAAAGGAACAAAATTTGAAAGGAAGATTAGAAAATAAAGCCTCAATGATGATGCAATTTTCTTTTGCAGTTGTTACACCATTGGTGCAAACAACAAACTTATACATCGAGAACAAGAAAAAACTGGCATGTTCATCATGAGTTACCTCTTCATATGTTACACGTTAGTCTCTAAAGGATGAAGTTCAGGATCATTATAAGGGAGTCTAGTGATGGCATGAACATCTAGGAAGGTAGGACTTATCATACCCAGCTTCAGAATAAAGCAGTTGATTTTGGTAGACCAAAAACCTAAGAAGCTAAAGAGAAGATTGAGGAGAAGGTTACTTGAGATAATTATATTAGGTCAAAATTCTCCACCTGCACCAATCATCGCTATGCATGACACTCACAAAGTCCAACTACTAAATGTATACCCTAGAGGGTCTCAACCATGTATGAAGGTCCCTGAAAAAATGATCGTACATAACCAATTTGTATAAAGTTGAAGAGTTTTTGAGACGATCATCTCATCACGATTCTAAGGCCTTCCATAGAAGATATAATAGAATCGAGAAAGAAATATTTAAAGTTAACAAGTTAGGACATATATGGTAACCTGAGGTTGAGATTATGGATGGAGTCGTGGTAATGTGGGTTAAGGAAGAAGCTCAAGATGGTTTTCATAGAGGAGTTTGGGTGTAGAGAAAATAGTAGGAATTTTTTGCAAAAATGGGTGAGGAAGAATAGGATTCATGGTCAGGGTTTATAGTAGAAGGAAGTGGTGTACTGTTAATGTCAAGTTGTATTGCATTGTATGATCATTCAACTCGAAATTCGAGTAATGATGGGTTTAACGAGGTGGCAACACAAGATAACAAAGTTTTCATTAACGATGGATGCTTGTGGCAGCCTTATATTGTACATCATTTAATATTGTACGTTATCTTGTGTTGTCACCTCATTAATAGGTTACAATATTAAATGCATCATTTTGTCGAACGTACAATATTGCTTGTGCCAGATGGATTTCAAGCAATAAAAAGTGAAGGACAAAAGCATAAAAGCATAACGTACAATATTGTGGAAGTCTTCATTAACATGTTACAATATTAAGTGCTTGTGCCAGATGGATTTCTCGGTGAAATGAAAAGTGAAGGACAAAAGCATAAAAAGTACAAAATGATTGATTTATACATATAGAAAAGATTGAACATTTTATGTCAGTCATTAATGATAAAAAATGATGATGAGAGCACCATTATGACATCCTCAACCTACCTAGCCTAACATCCTCTATAAAGTTACCCTTAGACTCTCCCAACATTCCTCAAGACTATTATGATTAGAAAAGCAAAGTATGGAACTCTTGTGATTGTCGAGTGAGCTCTTAAGAAGCTAAAACTTTTGTATCTTGAGTAGCAGACACTTGAGATTATAGGGAGTTGAGATCATATTGTACCTGAAAAGCTTCAACTAATAATTCGTGGTGATGCTAATAAAGAACCTCAAGCTGCTCTTTGAGAGATGAAATCTCAACATGGAGAATTGATTTCTTACTCTCTAAACCAATTTGTTTTTGTAAAATTAATTTGGGTTGACTTATACCTTTGATGCCTGTGGATATGGAGTAGTATGGGACATGTGTTAATGTTATAAAATATAAAATGTGGGCAAATGGTTGAGTCTTGAAAAAGGAAGGGATACCTGACTTATGAAAAATAGAGACCTTGAATGTGTGAAATAGACATGTCACATAGAGTTGATTTTACGAATCATAAGGTCATCTGACACACCCCAATCAATGTGGTGGCAAAAAGAATGACATACATATAAAAGTAGAGAGTTATCGAGTATCATGCCCGAAAAGTTTGGCACAATATGTGTCATTTCTATGAAAGTATATAAATATGCATGCGTAATCAACGATAAACATCAAAAATCAATCATACAATTATAATTCTTTCTTTCTTTACTTTTCTTAAGAGTAGAAGTAACCTACTCTCTTCATCTTTTTGAACATACTGAGTGCTCTCCCTTTTTATGTAACCTCTATTGGCAACTGAGATACATATAATAAGATTGTCGGTGACCCATTTCATTGCCTGATACCTTATCCAATTCTTTTCTCCTTGAGAATGAGGGTTAGAGTTTTCTAACATGCTTCCTTATCTTCTGACATTCCAGTCTCAATTAACATGCTTTGTCATTCGTGTGGGATCGTCACCTAAAATGACAATGTAACCAAATTGATCGACTGTTATTATTGCACAATGCTTCCTAGTTTTCTAGCAACACATTAATCTATTCATCACAATTTTACAAAAAAACAAGATTTATCTTTCTTAGACGTAAAAACTCATACTACAACAACAACAATAACAACAACTAAGCCTTTTCCCATACTAGATGGGGTCAGCTGCATGGATTTTTTGTTTCCACAGATCCCTATTGTGTGCCATGTTAGCAGATAACTCACAACAAGCTAGATCATTTTTTATTGCTTCTTTCCAACACTTTTGTGGTCGTCCTCTAGCTCTTTTAATACTTTCCAAATTTAGTTTTTCTAACCTTCTTACGGGTTCTTCTTTCTATATGTCCAAACCATCTTAAAAGATATTCTCTCATTTTATCCTCTATTGGTGCCACTCCTAATTTGTTTCTAATAACTTTATTATGTATACGGTCTTTTCTTGTATGACCACTCATCCATCTCAACATCTTCATTTTTGTCACAGACATCTTTTATACATGTTGATGATTAACTGCCCAACACTTAGAACCATAAAACATGGTAGGCCTAATTGTTGCTCTATAATATTTGCCTTTTAACTTTAATGGTATCTTCTAATCACAAAGAATACCTGATGCTCCTCTCCATTTTAACCAACTAGCATTAATTCAATGAGTAACATCTCCATCAATTCTTCCATCACTCTGAAAAATTGACCCTATGTATTTAAAACTTTCCTTTTGGAGGATGCAATGTGTGCCAATTTTAATTTCTATGTCCTCTAAGGTAACCAAATGATCAAACTTATAGTCTTTGTTCTACTAAGTCGGAGGCCTTTGCTTTCTAATGTTTCTCTCCATAGTTCCAATTTTCTATTAACTTTTTTCTTAGACTCCTCCACTAATACGATGTCATCTGCAAATAAAATACACCAAGGTACTTCATCTTGAATATGTTTTGTTAACTCATCAATCACCATTATAAATAAGTATGGACTTAAAGTTGATCCTTGATGTAAAACAATATTAACTTCAAAGAATATTGTCATTCCTTCATGAGTCCTCACACATGTTTTTGCATCATCATACATGTCTCTTATAAGGTTAATGTATGTCAATGGGATACCTCTTTTATCCAAAGTTGTCCAAAGAACTTCCCTCGGTACTCTATCATAAGCTTTTTCTAGATCAATAAATATCATGTGAAGGTCTTTCTTTTTTGCTCTAAAATGTACCGTAAGACGTTTAAAAAGGTAGATTGCTTCAATAGTAGATCTACTTGGCATGAATCCAAATTGGTTCTCTATTGTACTTGATACTTGTCTTAACCTACGTTCGATAATTCTTTCCCACAATTTCATAATATGACTCATTAACTTGATACCTCGATAATTCACACAATTTTGAATGTCTCTCTTGTTCTTATATATGGGTATAAGTGTACTTGCTCTCCAATCCTCGGGCATCTTTTGGTTTTTCCATATTTCATTAAATAGTCTTGTGAGCCAAGTGATTCCTATTTCTCCTAGTATTTTCTAAACTTCTATAGGAATATTATCTGGTCCTACCGATTTATCAACTTTCATATGTTTATGATCCTCTTTGACTTCATTCTTTTGAATACGTCGGTAGAAATTGTGGTTTATATACTTTTTTGATTTGGCTAACTCTCCTAAGCTAATACTAACATCTTTATTTTCATTAAAAAGCTTATAAAAATAGTTTTTCATCTATTTCTTATATCATCATTTGCCACTAGAACTTTTTCATCCTCGTCCTTGATGCATCTAACATAATTAAGATATTTAGTTTTCTTATCTCTAGCCCTAGCTATCCTAAAAATATCTCTTTCACCCTCTTTTAAGTTGAGTTTTTTTATATAAATCCTCATAAATTTTAGCTTTTGCTTCACTCACGGCCTTTTTTGCTTCTTTCTTTGCTTTCTTATAAGCCTCTAAAGTTTTACTAGTTTTCTTAGCATAATGTAATTTGTAACATGCCCTCTTTGTCTTGATTTTATTTTGCACTACTTCATTCCACCACCAAGCTTCTTTTTGTGTTGGTACACCTCTCTTATATACACCTAACACATCTTTCGCCCCTTTCCTAATATGTATAGCTATATTGTTCCACATATCATAGGGTATACCAACATAATTCCAAACATCTCCTTGAAGGACTTTTTGTTTAAATATATCTTCTTTCTCGCTTTTGAGGTTCCACCATTTAGTCCGAATAGCTCGATGCACTCTTTTCTTCTTTGTCCATTTTTTTATTTGTAAATCCATAACTAAAAGTCGATGTTGGGTGGTTAAGCATTCTCCAGGAATTACCTTGCAATCTTTACAACACGCTCTGTCTTTTTTTCTACAAACAAAGTAATCAATTTGTGTTTGTGATAAGCCACTATTATAAGTAATTAAATGTTCATCTCATTTTTGAAGATTGTATTGACTATAAAGAGATCAAATGCCATAGCAAAATTTAAAATCTCCCTACCTTCCTCTTTTATATCCCCATAACCAAAGTTTCCATGAATCCCTTGATATCCTAATGCCTCTTTACCGACATGTCCATTTAAATCTCCTCCTAAACAAATCATCTCCCTTCATGGAATCTTTTGAAATACCTTATCTAACTCTTCCCAAAAAACTGATTTTATACTATCTTCTAGTCCTACTTGGGGTGCGTAAGCACAAACTATATTCAAAACCTCTGCTCCTAACACTAATTTCAATGTCATGATTCAGTCACCATATCGTTGTATGTCTACTACACTATCTTTTAAATCTTTATTTATGATAATACCAACTCCGTTTCAAGCCTTTTCTTTACCTGAGTACCATAATTTAAAACCTGTATCCTCTATCTCCTTTGCTTTTTCTCTAACCCATTTTGTCTCTTGTAAACATAGAATATGAATTTTTCTCCGAAATCATAGTATCTACCACCTCCATTAGCTTATCAAATAATATTTCGATATTCCAAGAACCAATACGAATCTTATTATCTAAGATTAGCTTCCTTACCCCCCGCATCCGTCCATAATCAAAATGCAGAGACCCTCTTTGAAAATTATTCACTACATTCGGGCGGCAATGTAGTGGGACTAACTTCTTTACCCATACTCGTCAATGATGTGAGAACCCTCTCTATAATTGATTCACTATATTTGAACAAAAATGTAGTGGCCCTTGATTACTTAATATTGCATTCGGGCTTTGCAGCACGTCGCTAGGCGGGGACACCTCAAAGCAATGCTCATAATTTTTGTAATCCATGTTATAAAAATCCGACGAAATTTTACGCTGGCTGTCAGAAACCTAACACAACCCTCCTCCTTTATCCGGGCTTGGGACTGGCAATGCAAGGGTTTGAACCCCAAGTTTCCCTAAGCCTAAAACCAAAACTCATGACAAAAGGGAAAGAGACAAGGACTTTCTAGAACCCACATGAACCTTGTATCGTAGATTTACTCTCCTAGTACAATCCCTCATTGAAGTCCTAAACATTATGTTAAAACAGGAACTGATCACACTTCTATTTGTTCTTCTTAATCATATTAAAAGAGGGTAATACTTGAATGGTATTGTCAATTCTACAGGCTTTTGGGAAACGACACAAATGATTAGATATTTCTTAAGCATCACGTCAAAGACTTGATTGTTCAATAAAAACTTGAAGTCTCAAATGAGCCTGAATCCAACAAGAGAAAACGAGACCAAGTTGTGTATAAGAACCCTTTCCCTCAACAAAATAGGGTACAAATCACCATATGATATTTTAAAAGCCAAGCTCCATAGAGGTTTGGATCGATTGAGTTAAGATCTTTCATTGTGCCCTCATATTCACCTTCATTATCATGTACACATTCACTACAACCAAATATGAAGGTAGAGTTTCCCAAATACTAGAGGGAGAAATCAACGAATTATACTCCAAATCACTTTAGATCAATGACTTTTCCTGAATCCTCGAAATACACTCTAGTGACTCCCTCCAGTTCCCCGAATTATACTCCAAAAACTTCCTTTGACTCTCTAGATTATGCTCTAGAGTTTCCTCTAGAACCCTCTCTATAATTGATTCACTATATTTGAACAAAAATGTAGTGGCCCTTGATTACTTAATATTGCATTCGGGCTTTGCAGCACGTCGCTAGGCGGGGACACCTCAAAGCAATGCTCATAATTTTTGTAATCCATGTTATAAAAATCCGACGAAATTTTACGCTGGCTGTCAGAAACCTAACACAACCCTCCTCCTTTATCCGGGCTTGGGACTGGCAATGCAAGGGTTTGAACCCCAAGTTTCCCTAAGCCTAAAACCAAAACTCATGACAAAAGGGAAAGAGACAAGGACTTTCTAGAACCCACATGAACCTTGTATCGTAGATTTACTCTCCTAGTACAATCCCTCATTGAAGTCCTAAACATTATGTTAAAACAGGAACTGATCACACTTCTATTTGTTCTTCTTAATCATATTAAAAGAGGGTAATACTTGAATGGTATTGTCAATTCTACAGGCTTTTGGGAAACGACACAAATGATTAGATATTTCTTAAGCATCACGTCAAAGACTTGATTGTTCAATAAAAACTTGAAGTCTCAAATGAGCCTGAATCCAACAAGAGAAAACGAGACCAAGTTGTGTATAAGAACCCTTTCCCTCAACAAAATAGGGTACAAATCACCATATGATATTTTAAAAGCCAAGCTCCATAGAGGTTTGGATCGATTGAGTTAAGATCTTTCATTGTGCCCTCATATTCACCTTCATTATCATGTACACATTCACTACAACCAAATATGAAGGTAGAGTTTCCCAAATACTAGAGGGAGAAATCAACGAATTATACTCCAAATCACTTTAGATCAATGACTTTTCCTGAATCCTCGAAATACACTCTAGTGACTCCCTCCAGTTCCCCGAATTATACTCCAAAAACTTCCTTTGACTCTCTAGATTATGCTCTAGAGTTTCCTCTAGAACCCTCTCTATAATTGATTCACTATATTTGAACAAAAATGTAGTGGCCCTTGATTACTTAATATTGCATTCGGGCTTTGCAGCACGTCGCTAGGCGGGGACACCTCAAAGCAATGCTCATAATTTTTGTAATCCATGTTATAAAAATCCGACGAAATTTTACGCTGGCTGTCAGAAACCTAACACAACCCTCCTCCTTTATCCGGGCTTGGGACTGGCAATGCAAGGGTTTGAACCCCAAGTTTCCCTAAGCCTAAAACCAAAACTCATGACAAAAGGGAAAGAGACAAGGACTTTCTAGAACCCACATGAACCTTGTATCGTAGATTTACTCTCCTAGTACAATCCCTCATTGAAGTCCTAAACATTATGTTAAAACAGGAACTGATCACACTTCTATTTGTTCTTCTTAATCATATTAAAAGAGGGTAATACTTGAATGGTATTGTCAATTCTACAGGCTTTTGGGAAACGACACAAATGATTAGATATTTCTTAAGCATCACGTCAAAGACTTGATTGTTCAATAAAAACTTGAAGTCTCAAATGAGCCTGAATCCAACAAGAGAAAACGAGACCAAGTTGTGTATAAGAACCCTTTCCCTCAACAAAATAGGGTACAAATCACCATATGATATTTTAAAAGCCAAGCTCCATAGAGGTTTGGATCGATTGAGTTAAGATCTTTCATTGTGCCCTCATATTCACCTTCATTATCATGTACACATTCACTACAACCAAATATGAAGGTAGAGTTTCCCAAATACTAGAGGGAGAAATCAACGAATTATACTCCAAATCACTTTAGATCAATGACTTTTCCTGAATCCTCGAAATACACTCTAGTGACTCCCTCCAGTTCCCCGAATTATACTCCAAAAACTTCCTTTGACTCTCTAGATTATGCTCTAGAGTTTCCTCTAGTCTCTCTAGATCACATCCTTGAGATTTTACCATACCCTGGTTACTCTTCTGCAAAGTATCACCAAACCACTCATCTTCTTAGTCCACTCTTCTAATCTTAATTTTCTATCATGATTTCTACTTGAGCCCATCTGAAGATGGATTCATGATCCTCTTCGAGATCTGGCATAATCACCTTGAGACCCTTTGAGTCTAGATCTATACTCCAAGAGAGTCTATTTCTCCCTGATGAACTTGTTAGGAAGCATACTCTTGTAGTCATTTGAAGCCCTAGGAGTTCCACAATTATCGTTTGAAGACCTTAAAGTCCTGTTGTACTGCATAGACGAACTCCATGTCATCTTCCTCTTGTCTCTAAGTGAACAAAATCATAAGGTCTGGCAAGATCAAGCAACCTGAACACCCACAAGCTCAAACACTGGTCAAGATAAGGGAAAGGAGCACTTAATTGAATATGACCTTAAGGACCATCTAACTTGGACACAAGTCCATATGTCTATTATCGAGTTGATAAAATCCTTACCTACATACCTAAAGGTAACAAATGACAAACTGAAGGAGGTCAAAGCTATGTAAACCACTTCCTCTTGAATCCCTAGTCATTCTAATGTCACCCATCTTGATATAAACGTCCCTAGCCTTCTTTGATGATGACATTCCTAGTCCTATACTCTCACAATGATCAAGTCCTATACATAGAAATAAAGGTCAAATATAAACCTATTTAGTGTCTTATAGATGGAAGTGAATGCCTTAACATCCTTCCACCTCGGGTGGCCCTCCATATAGAAATCCCCAAGGACCATGTTACTCATTGACATCTAAATAGTAGGATATGATAGCCATGCTTCAACTTCTGAGGGTACCGTCATCCTCACCATTCAGATTAATCCTATTGTCTATCAAGCTCAGTGCTACATTATTAACCTAAACTTTTCAAACAACCTCTTGTTAGATCATCTCTAGATCCATGAGCTAAAGGTCGCGCCTACAACTTATCACCGTTGCATAAAGTTCACATAGCATGACCAAACTGTAGTAGCCATTAGGGAAGATAATACTATCAATTTCAATAGGGCACGATGTTTGAGTTTTGACCTTTCCTTTTTTGCGTCTTACCCTACTAGCGGCATTTCATCCATTTTGCCCGATCCATCCTCATATCCAATTGATTATCTTGTTATTCTTACTCCCTCTTCCAAAGTCTTTATCATTGATTATACTGACCAACCTATATTCTTTTGCTTGGAAGAGTAGATCAACGACTCACTCCTCCAATCTTGTCCTGAATATCTGACCTTTACTCATTTTAAAAAAGCTTGGAGCATGCTTCTCTCTATGGGATATTCTCTTTTTCAAGGTCTCGGTATCCATTACTAGAGTTTGTCTACACTAGTTGAGCTTAGAGTCCATCATGGTCAATGCATTCTAGGTTATGACCCTTTGTCTAATCTAAGTCCTCTACCTGATGGTCATCCCACTTTGGTTCAAGGACATACACTTTATGACCCCTCACCTATTCCCACTACTAACAAGCTTACTAATGACCATGACCATGACCTAGAGTTTTTGTTCCTAAGCCCATCCTCTAATTCTCACATTGTCCATCTCCTTTTTTTCTAAGAGAAGTTCCACTATGATTTGATATGGACTCACTGTAGAGGCACTACTAGGCGTGTCCTCTCACTCTACCTAGACTTGTGTATATTCATCACAAAAATCTAAAAAACTTACAAGAACCATAAAATCCAAGACATCCAAAATTTTGAAAAATTAGAAAATCCAAAAAATCCAAAAACAATCTTCATCACTCTACTTTAGTCTTTATGCTATCCAAGTCTTTTACTTCTACTATGCTTGAGCATTTATCCACATTTATTTACATCATTTCATCCACTCTTATCCATGTCATATAACTATCACACTATGTTCACATCATTTTACCATATCACACACAATCTTTTTTTATCTTGAACATCACCTTCCAACCCATACTTATCATTTATAGTTGTAATATAGAAGAAAACTCGAACATTGAGGCAACACTTAAGTCTAGAGAGAACAATGATGATACTATTGTCCTCCCTGTTATTCAAGTTATAGAATAACATGAGAAATCATCTAACATATTAAGAGGAGACTTTGACAAAGTCAACCTTGAGTCGGAGTCTTATCCAAGTTCAGAGCCTTCTCTTTGCATGACCATATTTCTTGAGATGTCATCTGATATCCATTATGAGGCTTGGTTGGTCGAGTTAGATCTTTTAGATGAGAGGCGACTACTTGTTGTTGAGTATGCATAATCATATAGGCATCAAGTCGCTAGAAACTATGCCAAGCACACCCATGCATAAAAATTTTGAGTTGGTGATTTTTTCCTTAAATTGATGCATCATAAAGGTCTTTATTCTTTAGGTAAACAACATCCCAATTAGCAAGAACCTTATGTTGGGAAAAGGGTTATGTCCAGTAATTCTTACTGACTCATAGATGCTGATAGTCGAGACTTGTTAGATCCAAAAAAATGTTCAATACTTAAAGAAATATTACTCTTGATATTTGTTGGATCTTGACTCCCATTCTTAAAGCTAGTTTTTGTATGGATGACAAAAAGGTATTCATTAAAAATTATTTGAAGGTAGGGATATATGCAGTACTCTTAGTGTTATGCACCCATGGCTTGATTTATGAGAGTTGTTGCTTTCATTACCAGGACTACCACTTTTAGACTCCAGTTTTGATATTTTGATGTACTTATATTGTAGTGAGTCGGGTGGCTTAGAACCAGACTTTACTGGATCCAAGCCAACCTGAAAGCAGGTTGTGCAGTAACTCCTGCACAACAAGGTTGTGCAAAGACAACAATGGTTGTCAATGCACAACCGTTTTGGATCTAAACGGCCTTTAGAAGAGGCCTTCATAGTGGACATTCTCTAGACAGATTGGGGCAGCTTCTGGAGAAGATGATAACGCCGAGCATCGACCAAAAATCGGTTAGAATCTGGTGAGTTTACCTATTTTTTATATTTTTGTTTTTTTCCGATTTTTCATGAAAAACTTGTTGAAAATCATCGTTTTGGGCTTGGATCGAAGCTTTGAGGTAGAACTAAGTGTTTTGAAAGGTTGGGTAAGTCGAGGGTGACAATTTGGCTGGGAAACAGTTCTAATTCGTCGGATTTTTCATTTTCTGTAACTTTATCTTTTCACTTCTGTTTTCCAGCAAAATGCCACCATCGGTGGTTGTTCTTGGCCTTGGTCAAAAGATGGGAGGTAGACGAAGAGGGGCCCACCTTTGGAGGCCTTAATCCTCATCGAAAACCGGTGAAATTGATGCCGAAAAATCATGGGAACTGGCCCTTTTGGGCGTGTCCCTCGTTTTCGTGTCGTATCGTGTCCGAAAAGTCATGAACCGACACTGATTTGTGTCGTGTCTTCGTGTTGCATGTTAAGAACCAGTTCAGTGTCAAAACAAGTTCTGTGTTAGAAATGGGTCAAGTTTGGGTCGTGTCTTGAAATGAGTTTTTGAGTTAGAAACATGACCCATGTCAGTAGTTACAAGCTTTGTGTTGACACAGTGACACAGGCTACCTACTTTGTCACTCAATTTGGATCAGATATGGATCTAGGTATCAGTTTAGATCTCGGATAGCTTAAATGGATCCATATTGGGTTTTGGGTGATTTTAGGGTTATTTGGGATCCGATTTGGATACGGTTTATTGAGTTAGATTCGTAGTTAAATTGATTTTAATATTTTAATTATTTGTAATTGTTTAGAGATTAAAATTCAAGGATTTGGTCTTGGGGACTGGATCTTAGCACTCCTTCAGGTAGGGGGTTATGCATTCTTTTACAGAACCATGCTAGAAGTAATTTTACTTGTTTTAGATAGATTTAAATATGCATGATTGATAAATGTTTTATTGATGTTTATAAAATGTTATTCACAATTATGGGTTATTTGATATGCTTTTCAAATAGAACATGTTTATGACATTGATTGATAAAGAGCATGTTTTGATATGCATGTGTTGTATGAATATGGCATTTAAATATTGTATGGATATGGATTTGGTTTTGGATATTTATGGATCTGGATATGATTTGTGAATGTGATGAAATGTAATGATGTGTGAATATACGAGCCGTACTTGTGTGGCTTGTGTGCGGTCTCTAGAGACTTGCAGGTCTCGTAGGTGATCCGGCTTGGGGCAAATACAGGGTATATTTCCGGGCACTCTGCCGTGAGAGTCAACGTGGTTATCATCATGGATAGTGTTACCGAGGTCACGTTAGGGAGGGCCGGACGACTCCCTTGGCCTTTGGGGCAGACATAGTATGGACTGCAATTATCATAACTAATGATGTGTGTATGTGTGTGTGTGTCAGTGTGTGTGTATGAATTTGAGATCATGATTTAAAGGTGAAACTGTGCTTTGTTATGAGATAAATTGTGAAATGATGCATGCTTTTAGTATAATTTCTGTTTAAATATGTTTAACCTCCCTATTGAGTCATGTATAGGAGCTCACTCCATTATTTTACAGTTCATCCTAAAGCAAGCACTTCGAAGGCATACGGAGTAGAGTAGGAGTTGGATAGAGCGACATTTCTATATATTAGATAGTATGATAAGTATTGAATGATTTAGAAAGTCTTGTTATTCGGTGTTATTGTTTGGTGGGCCCCGCACCATTTTGGGCGTGCTGTTTAGAACTTTGATATGAATATTTATTTCATTGAGTTTGAATGAAATTAGTATTATATTCAGTTATTGCTTATCATCACGCCCGCGCAAGAAGCGGCCACGTGGCATCGGCTCGGGCCGGGTCATGGTCGCGACTCGAGCGGGTGTGACATACATTGTTTTTATTCATTTATGTATTTTGATTTAGTTTCAAAAATTTTGATCTCACATTATTTCAAACCACTTCAAATTAAATCATTTTGAAGAAATTGTTTTCACTTGATTTTTAGTCCATGGAAAGTTGAGGAAGTTGTCAATGCCATCATTTTGGTGACATTATCTTAGTTTCTAAAATACTAAAATAATTTTCCTTAAGATATCTTAGCTTGTGGATTGACTAGTGTCTTTTGGATTCATTGTTGTGTGTTATGGTGTCTATACTCGATGTTTTGGATTTTTAAGTCTACCCTTCATCTAGTGCTTCAATGATATATCAAAAGAGTTTCTTTTCATGTTAAAACATTATACTTTGATAAAAAAATGAAAAGCCAAAGGCTTAATAAGATAAAAGTGGTTGAGAAATGAAATAAAATGTGAAGCAAAGTGTTATCTCTTCTCTCTCCGAGTTTTTCATCCTTTCTTTACTCGTGATACTTCGAAAGGGACTAGGTGAGCTCTCATTTTCTACCTTCCATGGTTGTTATATGGCCAGTCTTGTGAGTCTATTACATTAGAGGAATGATCGATGCTCCACTTTGAGTTAAGAAGTGCTAGTCTATTCACTTGGTTTATGAGTCACTAGATGGTTGTTTATCTTGTTTTAAAAGTTGAGATTTTGATCGCTAAAATTGGCATTGTTTGTTTTCTTCATTAATACTTTGACAAAGAGTTAAATCAATCAATTCTTAGGTATCATTTGAGAGAATTGATTGAATTTCATTATTAAAGAGTTCTGTCTAAAACTTAACCTCTAATGAGATCATATCATATTGAAAAGTGATAGGATCATCCTCAATATTGAAGGTAACCAAATCATTTCCAAAGTATTTGGATGTCATATCATGTTTACTCCTTCATATTTCAATTATTTCCTTCAAGCCCTCTATTTAGTAATAACATATTTAGGGTTACTCTCCACATTTATCATCCTTTCGTAATCGAGAACGTAACCAGTAGTAAGGATAAAATCTCTAAAAGACATACTTTGAAACACACCGGTCTTTATAGAAAACACATTCTCAAAGAATGTAGTATCATGGAGCTCTATAATCGTATTGACATCTATACTAAATATATTAGATCCAATGACCAATAATCTATACATATAGATAGTACCCACATATCCTAAAAATATAGCATCCACAACTTTAGTTTATAATTTTTTTCTCTTGTGTTTAAGAATAAGTATTTTTATAAGACACCCTACACTTTGAAATATTTGAGATTGATCTTTTGACTGCTTATGAGAAACTCTATTGAGAATATGACAAGTCGTATTCAAAACTTCTCCCACATATACGTAGGTAGCCCAGAATTTTATAGTAAAATATTAACCGTATCACTTAAGGTTCTATTTTTTCTTTTAGCTATCTCATTAGACATGAGTGAATAGGAAACAGCAATCTCATGGACAATACTGGTGTTATGATAATATTTTTGAAAAAGGTTTGAAATATACTCTCATCCCTTATTAAATCTTAATCAAATAATTATCGTATTAGTTTGAGTTTCAACTTCATTCCTATAAATTTGAAACTTTTCTAAAGTTTCATCTTTACTTTTAAAAGTAAACATAACAATATCTACTACAATCATTAATTAATGTAATAAAATATCTTTTATTATCCCTAGTTGTCATTCCATTGAATTCTCAAATGTTAGTATATTTAACTCGAAGAAATTAAGACTTGAAAGGAAGAAATAAAGACTTGAAAATAATTCAAATATGAGTCGAGTTTCCACCATTGGTGATTTTATTGTAGACTTTAATCATCCCAAAATCCCTTATCAAACTTTTTGTCAGAGATATACAAGATAACAAAGATTACTTCATCATATATGGTCTCTTTCACACTAATATATCTAGGCTTTCATAGTATTCATCGATATTGGATTTCAAGAAGAAAGCTTTTTAATTCTTTTCTTCTTTAAAAGTACAATTAAGACTACATTCATGGAGGGCTATACAATGCTTATCAGTTTCTTTATTTTCAATAAACTACATCCCATTAGTATCCGAAACCTAACAACTTTCATCAGTGTGGTCTTTTGAGTAGCTTACCAATTGATACATAGATATCCTTTTACGATTGAAAGATTACTACTATAGTTAAAACTATAATTAATTATTCATTTTAAGTATCATCATACCGACCATTATTACTTGGATTGCTTGGGTATTCTTACTCAGTGTACTAGAAACTCATGCAAAGACGGGTGGTAAATATACTACATTATGCGTCAAGCATCCAATATCTAAGCATACTCAAGTTGCACAACTAAGAACTTATTTATTTGGATTGGTAACAACTAAAGAAACAAACACGATAGCAATCGAATTGATCTTTCTTAATAAAGAAAGCATATGTTGTTTTTCTACATACATCAACTACAAAATATCAACATATCATGAAAGAACAAACAATTGAGCTCATACATCATTAGAAAGAAACACTACATTAAGTCATCGTTTATGACTTGTTTTAAATCATTAAAGAGTTGAGTATTTTAGAAACTTTGGTTTCATCAAATCATTCCACATATATCTCTTTGTCTAAATTACCATTTTTGGATGTTGTTTAGACATTTATTTGGTAAATGACATGATTATAAATACAAATACTCATAGTAATATTGTTATAGTAATTAAAACTATTATAAATATATATATATATATATATATATATATATATATATATATATATATATATATATATATATATGTCCACAAGCAATCCAGTCTCTCTTTATGAATACAACCCTTAGCAGCTAGCTTTACCTTGAACTTATCAATTGTCATGATAATGATGCATAAGAATCAATGTAAATCCATCTATATATTGAAATCAACAACTATAAGAGAAGAACACTAAATGAAAAACATAACTTTTAATTATTGAGTCCATCTTAATACGTTCTTGAAGATAGCTCAAACAAGAGACTTTCGAATCTCTTAATAAATAACATGATCATACACAGTGTTATATATATAACTTACTATCAAGTCATTATATATTTCTTTAATTAGGAGTAAAAGATTATTCTGGTTCAAAGGTCTTGACATTTCTATAATCATAAGACCATCTAGCATATATAATTACAGGTCCATCTAGCATATGAACTCTTTCAATTTTGTCAATACATGTTCCAATCATTTTCTAATCATATTCATTTTAATGTCAAGGTGCACATATAATGAGATATACATGTATATCAAGGAGATCACACACATATGAAGGAATCATGAGCACACTTAACAAAATGTAATGGCTCTTGAGAAGGGCCTCATCACCATTTATAATATATTAGTGCAGCCAACATCTTGGAAATGAGATAAAAGTGTGTGCAGTGATATAATGCTAAAAATGAACTACAAGAGTCAATTCCCATCATATGTATAGATACGTTTAAGTTCACCTTTCTTATTCTTTTATGCAAAAATAATAATCAAGAATTATTATTTGGTTAACACTATTAGTGTCTATCGCTTGCTATGTTTATTCAAGGCTAGACAAAGTGGTTTTCATTGTATCCTAAAGAAAACTCGTTAGGAGCCGCTTGCATTTGGAAAGTTGAATCTAGAAGTGACAAATTAAGCCCAAGTAAAAGTATGAAATATCTTATGCCTTGAAGACATTGTGCAATACTTTCTCTTGTTTATTGATTGTTTCAAATGTGCAGATTTTATGGAATCAAGATTTGTGAGATGATTTGACTCAGTGGGCATCGGCAATCTCTCTCTCGAAACCTGCTCCAGTAGGAATCATTATATTCTTCGAAGGCAGTTGTGGCAATCTCTTAGATCCTTTCATACGTCTTGTCCATGGCTTGCACTAGAGAATTAGAATGCAATTAGAGATCCAGCTGAGGGAGCCGGAAGTAGAGATATGGATTCTGCTATAACTGAATTTAATAATTTGATTGATGATTGTGGCTTCACGGAGATGCCTATCAGAGGGACTTCCTACACTTGAACGAACAAACATGTTTCCAATTTTATCGCAAGTAAAATTGAGGTGTTTGATAAACTTGGCGTGGGTTCGCTTATTTCCTCAAGATTGGTAAATGGTCTCTTCATTCAACGGAAAACGAACATGATCGCATTAAGGAACTTCACCGACTCAAAGAAAGGGGGAAACAAGAGTCGCGCAAGTGGCTTCAAGCCGATGATCAAAATATTGCCTACTTTCATGCTCAATTTAAACAAAATGTGAACCAACAGTCGATCCCAATGCTGATTATGGATGATGGTACAACCTGTAACGATCGAGACACCATCTTGCAAGAAGCCATGGACTATTTCAAAAATCTATTCACCAAAAAAATGACTTCGTACAAGTAGTTGTAGGGAGTGGCCTACCCTAGGGTGGAAGAAGGTAAAAACAAACTGAATGTAACCATTTTGAGCTAAGCGCCGATAGTGCACCGTGACTTTATGACTTCTCGGGTTGGTTTTACCTTACTTATTGAGAGATAATTAAAGGTGATATCACGAGTGTGATTAAGCAATTTTTCAGAACACGAAAACTCTTAAAAGAAGTGAATAACACCAGCATAATCCTCATTCCATGGAAGAAAGAAGCAACAAGGTTAATTGTAGGGAGATGTCTAACTCCATAAAGGGTCAGAACTTTCTCTAAAGAAAACTTCAAATCGACACATCCTTCAACCTTTACCTCAGCAAATGAATGATCCCCTAAGGTCACTCTTGCCACAAACAACCTGGTAAGACACAAACAAAGATCATTCAATACAAACATCTATAATTGCCCTAGCATTTATAATCTAGTAATATGACTCATAAATAGAGTAGGAGTTTGGTTTTAAGAGATAGATATGAGTCATTGATCCTAGATGTTATAGTCGCTATGTTGACCATCATTTTTCTTAGCGGCCACAAATTTTGTATAGTTTGTTTTTGGGTTTCTTCTAAATCTTGACTTTTAGTTTATAATTTTCTTTTTGCCTTCCCTTAAGAACATTAAGTTGTTTCTTTCTTACCATTAATTTCAGTTTATCAGTGCTATCAATAGGTATAACTAATTTTTAACTTTTATACTCTTCCTCTATTCCTATGTTTATTATGATATTATCCACAATCATATTGCCCTTTTATGTTTTATGTCTAGACTGAAGTCTTCTCAAGACTTAGATAACTTCTCAATAATAAACATAACAATAAACTTACCAAGAAGCTTCATATTTATTTCTTAAAGACCATAACACAAAAAGGAAACTCATGTGCATGTTCAGTCACAAATTTCTTTTCTACCCTTTGATATTTTAGAAACTTGGTTACAAAATATTTTTCAAGAGCTCAGTATTTGGTATTGTATTTCTAATCTAAAGAAGCTCACAAATCTTTTGTTGCTATGAAAAAGATAAATTGTATACATCGAATAAAACATTCGACAATACTCACAAAATGCAATAACGGCATATGGTGTCTTTTTTCTTTCACTCCATGATTTTATCCAAGTTTTTAGGATTAGAAATATTAGGTTGCAGACAATCCGGCTTAGTAAATAAATACAACCCTAACATAATCAATCATATCTTTATACGTTGTTATTAGCATTTGAAGTGAGGACCGACAAACTTTTTCGACATTAAAGTCATATCAACCTTGGTGGTACAGAAATAGATGACAACATGTTAACTACGGATGATTTTTCTAAGAATATTGTAAGAAACCATATGACTACATGTATAAACACATAATATGCAACAAAGATTAACGTGCCAACATCAACCGAAAGTAAGGATATAGAGAAAGCCATAAGCAAACAATGCATTGACCAAGCAAACAAATGAAATCAATAAAAAACTTATCTCATCGAGACATCCTCATAGACTTGTTTTAGAAAAATCAATGCCCTTAGGTACACACAGTACCAATGTCTTTCTCTCAAGATAGTCATAGCAAACTGGAGAGTAGAACATAGCCATTGAGTTGTAAGAGACTAGAGAACCGGGAGACAGAGAGAGAATGTAACCTTTCTTTCTTGATTAGGGATCTCTAATAAGGATTTTATAATAAAATAACAAACCTTGGATCTGCCACGAAACTGCTTATACATCTTTTTGTGAGAGGGTTATTTGACGGTTATATCAAAACTATTTGGTTTGGACCCCTTGAAGGCCTTGATAATCCGGGTGGCCTTGGTGGCCCTGGGTTCTAGTGGCTTCCGTTGTCCCTTCTTAACATGAGCTTGGTTTGGTTTGGTCTCAGGAGGTGAGCTTCATGCAATCTCTAGTAAAATTGTCATACTTGAGTCACACAAGTTCCCTACGAGTCCAAGTAAATCAGGTCTTTTGAGAGGAATTGCTCCTGAATATTTTGTTTAAAGTCTTCAAAATTGTCCAATCTTGTAGAGGCCTTAATTGATGTTAGTTGTACGGCATAGCCACCAAAGTAAAGTGTTGCCTTTGGGGAATGATATTATAATGTCAATCCGTTGGTCCTCATCTTCTTGGTCTTGATGCACTGATTGAACTGGCATATAAGTTAAACACAAAGCTTTAGAATACTATTATCGTGAAAGAAGGTGGTGATAATCTCACTAATGATTGCTATCCTGAGGGTCCGTGTTGTGTTTTTTGAGGACTTGATGGTTGTGTTGTTCTTCTTACGGTTGGCTTTGTAGATGATGAGATCTTTGATGTTGTTCTTCTTACGGTTGACTTTGTAGATGATGAGATCTTTGATGTTGTTCTCCAGTCTTGTTAATGCCTCACCTTGCAAAAAATGTTTATCACTTCAGGCATAAACTCCAACTCATTTTTCATAAAACCCTTGATCCTAAGTACATTTGACTTTAAGGTTTTGAGGCTCGCCTCATAATTGGCTACATCTTTTTTTCAGCAGTCAGCTTTCAATCGTAACCTTTTAGGTCATACAGTCTCATTTGCGTAATTGGCTACATACTTAAGTGTCGTGTTCATGGGTGGCATAATCTTCACTTAGTGAAATTAGATAAAACAAGATGCACAAGTTTACCAAAGTTGTCAAGTTCTGATCATCCGACAAACAAACAATGTTTGTAAACGTGATCAACGATCGATCTATTGGGTTGGACGAATCCTAGAGAATCTCTAAGTATGTAAGATTGTTAAGACGACTTCTGAAAGAAAATGTAAGTTATGCTTCTTTGGGTGCTAAAGTTTGGAGCAGTCGTTTGCACCCGAATAACTCAACATAATATGACAAGCACGAGAGCACAAAGAACAAGTGCAAAACAAGAAAGCAAGGAACCTGTATTAAAAGATGAAAGGAATGTTGACACATTACATGACTCTTCTTATACAAGGGGTCCCTTCTTGGCTGATAAGATTTTGACGGTCGAAGGGTTACACTAAAAATTTAGTTGGGAGAAGGTTACATACATTGTCTTTTAAAAGAAATTTACATCCTACCATTTCATTTGGGCAAAATTTGCGTGTCACTTTGCTGCTACTTTTACAAAAATGATTGAATGCCCAATCGTAAGTAATATTTTGAATATAGAGTTTTTGGAAGAAAAAGAAGAATTGAGGCGATTGTAAAACTTATATTTCTTGCAAAAGAAATGTTATTAAGAAAGTTCAACAATCAACGAATGTTTCTACAACAGAAAACTGAGTATGTACGTAAATTCGTCGGAGTCTAGATGTTCAATTACCGTGAAAAGAAACAGTATTACGAAAAGTTGAGCAATACGGGCATGCGGTCGTAAATTCATCGGAGTCGAAGGGTGTAATTACGTTGAAAAGAATGGGTAGTACCAAAATTTCAGTAACCTAAGGCATGTATGTGATCATGAGTTCGACGTCAAGTGACGTTGAACAGAGGCGGTAGCAAGAATATTAGCAATTGAGGCGCGGCGTCGTGAATTCGCCATAGTCTAGTGCAGTTAAAGGTAAATCCCCCTCTTATAAATGCCCGCAAGAAATAAGAGAACGTTTCTCTCTCTCTCTCTCTCTCTCCCTCTGCCCCGTGCTTTAACGGCACGCCTCTGGTTTAGGGTTTGGATCGACGAGAAAAGAGGTCTCTCTCTCTCTCTCTCTCTCTCTCTCACACACACACACACACACACACACACACACACTCACTCAGAGTTGTTATTGCTACGCTTTTGTTAATTGATGCATTTTAGAAAGAGGGGTTTCATGGATTTCTTTCTGGGTAGAAGATCGAATAGATCGAAGCCCTGAGTCGCTTCATTTACAAGTCAGTTTTGAAGTTTTTCCCCCCAAAAGATACGAATGGGCAAAGGATTTTGGGGTTTTATTGTTGTGAATTTGTAAGGTGTTACTGTTTGCCTAGCTTCCCTGTTTCTGTATTAATTAAAATTTGAATTCTCATATCGAAGTTAGAACCTAAGCTACATCCTTGTCCGGTGTTTTGGTTTTACAAATTCGTTTTCCTATTGTTGCAGGGACCAAGTATCTGCTCATCGTTTCACTCCTTATGTCAATTCAGGCGGTACGGGAAAAACAGTAGGCACTTTGAGTAACTTAGGTCTTTTACGCTCTGCTCGCCGTTTCTCTCCTTTTCTTTTTCATTTTTTTTCTACCGCATCCGGTCTTGGATATGCCCGGATTAGCAGAAATACTGCCACTTCCTGCACCACCTTCCGATGGAAACCTCGGCCCCCTTCCGTTGGCACAAGTTGTAGAGGAAGCCCCTCAACCACAAGATCAGAAACCCGCAAGTGCTGCACCCGCTCCTGTAGCGACGCACACAAAAACAATTGGTATCATTCACCCTCCGCCAGATATTCGTAATATCGTGGACAAAACTGCTACTTTCGTCTCGAAAAATGGGCCCGAGTTTGAGAAGAGGATTCTGGTGAACGAGAAGCAGAACGCCAAGTTCAATTTTCTGAACCCCTCGGATCCCTACCATGCCTATTATCAGCATAAGTTGACAGAGTTTCGCAACCAGCAACAATCCGCTGCTCCCGAGCCTAACTCTCAGGCAGCTGTCCAAGCTGATTCGAAGACTGAGTCGGTTACTACCGATCAAGCTGGCGATGAGGCTGTCAAATCTGAGAATTCTCAATTCCTTCCTGTTCGCAAGGTTCTTGAACCACCGGAGGCGGAACAATATACCGTTAGGCTTCCGGAAGGGATTACGGCAGAGGAATTGGATATTATCAAGCTCACTGCTCAGTTTGTGGCTAGGAACGGGAAGCCATTCTTGACTGGATTGACTAGTCGAGAAATCAACAATCCCCAGTTTCACTTCCTGAAGCCTACCCACAGCATGTTTACGTTTTTACTTCCCTTGCGGATGCATATTCAAAAAGATTTTGATGCCTCCAGAGGAGTTTGACAGAAGAAAGCTGAAGAAGAGTGTCTCTGATATGACTACTGTCCTTGAAAGGTGTGTGAATAGGCTGGAATGGGAGGCGTTCACAAGAGCAAGCTAGGCAAAAGGCTGAGGATGATGTGAAGAACTGGAAGAGACCGGAGGAGAGGATACCTGCAGAAAGAGATCCAACAAAGTTTGTTGTCTCCCCTATCACTGGTGAGCTGATTCCTATTAATGAAATGTCTGAACATATGCGAATTTCTCTCATTGATCCGAAGTACAAAGAACAAAAAGAAAGGATGTTTGCCAAAATTCGGGAGACAACTCTGGCGCAGGATGACGAGATCTCAAGAAACATTGTTGGACTTGCACGAACTCGACCTGATATTTTTGGAACCACAGAGGAGGAGGTCTCTAATGCAGTCAAGGCTGAGATTGAGAAGAAGAAAGATGAACAACCAAAGCAGGTTATATGGGATGGTCATACTGGAAGTATTAGCCGTACTGCAAATCAAGCCATGTCACAGAATATTAGTGGTGAGGAGCAAAATGATGCCACAAATAACGAAGCCATGAACCTTCCTGGACCTGCTGCACCTCCTCCTAGACCTGGTATGCCTTCAGTTCGTCCTCTTCCACCACCACCTGGACTAGCATTGAATCTTCCTCGCGTTCCTCCCAACACAGTACAGTATTCTGTACCTATCAGTGGTGGCCTTCCAGTTCCTCCACCCAGACCTCCTGTCATTCCCATGATTCCATCAATTCGGCCAATGCCATCTCCAATGCAAATAACTTCTGGACAGCAGTCAGTTATGATGGCTGGTCAACCACCCCCAATGCCACAATCAATTTCTGGGAATGGACCAGGAATTCTTATACCCCCACCACCAGGATCTCAGTTTACGCCTGTTCCACTTCCTCGACCTTTTGTCCCTCTCCATGTTCCTCCACCAGCAATGCCTATGATGCCTCCACCACCTTTGCCTCATGGAATACCTCCACCACCACCACCTGAGAGAAGCTCCTCCCCCACTACCAGATGAACCAGAGCCAAAGAGGCAGAAGCTTGATGATTCCACTCTTATCCCTGAAGATCAGTTTCTGGCTCAACATCCGGTATGGAGTTTACAGCAGTCCCTTCTTTTTCCTTTCAATTTTTACATTAGTATGTTATGTATGTCCTGTAAGTAATTTTTTTGGTTATCCATTTTGTATTCTTCTCATTTTGTATTTTAACCTACAGGGACCTGTTCGCATCATTATATCCGTTCCTAATGTTGATGAAGGAAATCTTAAAGGACAAGTTCTGGAAATTACAGTGCAGTCTTTGTCAGAAACTGTTAGCAGTCTGAAGGAGAAAATTGCTGGGGAGATCCAGCTTCCAGCTAACAAACAGAAATTGAGTGGAAAACCCGGTTTTCTCAAGGATAACATGACACTTGCTTATTACAATGTTGGAGGAGGAGAGACACTTACCCTGACCTTGAGGGAGCGTGGTGTGTGGTGTATGCTGCAGATAGGTTCTCTTGACATTCAGGCACTACAAGTTCCTTGATGGGAGTTTTTTTCTGTTATCTTTCTTTTGAGATTAGAATTTGTTTCTATCTGCTAAGGGTAGATATGGTCTCTTATTATTTTCAGTGCTTCTTTGTTTCCTTTTTCTGTTTTTCACGTTTTGTCCCTTCTGCAGTATATTGTGCATGGGTTCACTTCTAATCCTCTACATGGGTGGTGAAGTCATCACGCGTGCAATATTTACATCATTCAGATACAAGGTGGGATCATGCGAGCTGAAGAAACCAGTTATCTTTTATAACTATATGATCTGGACAGTATGTTCTTTGATCAAAGCTTTACACATCTTTGCTTGGCCCTGGAAGTCTGAATCACCCTCATGGGAGCCGTTCTCTCATGAGAAATTTCTTGTTTGAATTGGTGCCATCAGATCCACCATGTGAATCCAAGTTCCAGGTCATGCTTTATGAGAGAGAATGATCTTCATAATTGATTTGCAAGATTCATTCTCTGATGCTTACTTTGTGACGTTTGCTATTGCATGAAAAAATTGGCTTGGTAGAATCATTCACATGCAACTGCTAGAGAATGATTCTGACAAGGGGCCAAGTGGACATGTGGAAAATTTCTGGATGAATTGTTTCTGGAAATGATTTATTCCCAGCTTTTGCTCTGTTCTACATGTTCATGCTGCGTATGGATCCGAACTAGATGACATTTTCTGGAGCTCCAGCGACGAAGACTTGATTGTAAATGAGGTGTCCGTTATTTGATCAATCAAAAGGAAGCTGCAGTTCCTTCATGGATCGCCATCGGGGTTGGTAACTTGAATGATGCAATTGGTGAAGAATGAAGATTAACAAAGTCTTCTTTTATTTTGTGCTGATCTGAAGTTTCTGGGGTTTCGTTCTATGTATTCAGTCGAGACATGGAGAAGGTTGTGGGAGACTGAGATAACAGGTGAGCTTATTGGCCAACTAACTAGCGTAAAGGATCTTTGCTGGAGAAAACTTGCATGTCTTTAATGTTTGCTGTCAACGTTTGCGGATAGGTTTCTTGTTAAAATAGTGTTGTTTCGCGGCAATTTTCGTCGCGCGTCTTGCCTGAATCTTGGTTTTGTTGCACGGCTTCAGGTTCTCAATGTTCTTCATTTGATTGGATAGAGGCTGTCTAAGCATCTAAGCGGTTGCCTATTCATACTCAACACGCGAGTCATCTAATCGGTTGCCCGTTGATTCACATGCGTACATGCACTTGTCTGAGCAAAGCCATCGCATACTCGTTATTTGGTATCATAATTTTAAACGGCTTGAATAATTTTGTGCTGATCATGTTCTCGTCTCCTTTGTACATGACCACGCTGTTTATATGTCCTTCGAATTTATCTATAGCAAAATGTGGAGATAGCATTTGGTCATGTCTTTGTATATTTCATAGTGTAGAGATTCGGTATGTGTCCTCTTACTGATGTTCTTGTGGGGTCAAACATGTTCTAGTTGTTCTTTACCTCAAAAGAGTCGCTTTAAATGTTCTAAGGGCAGATTGATATATTGTTCAGTCCTATTATGCCAACAAGATGCAACCAAGCTCAAGCCTTTCTTTCTTCTCTTGATCCCTTCGAGACCCACTGCAAGCAAAATCCATTGTCCTACCGGAATTACTCAAGAATGGTGTGAAGAGGTGAATCACAGGCTCCGAAAGGCTGCGCTTCTTTCAGTCGTTACAGGTTACAACAAAGACAAAAATGAGGGTTTTGTGTGTGGGCATCTTGCCTAGTTTTGTTAAATAGACTCGCTATCATTGGGTAGAGTAAAAGCCTTTGGGAACAAAAAAGGATCATCCTAACTCTAGGACGGGCAAAGCTTTTCATTTGGAAATCTTAGGCTGTGTAACAAAAGATGTTATTCAATGTTAAGAGTAATTAAAATCAATCTGAAATATAGTCTGAGAATTTTCCTATAAGGGCCACAATGAGTTGCGTCTCTTGGGTAATGGAAATATTTCCGGATGGGGTTTGAGAACATTTGAGATTTGAACCTTTAAGTAACCAGCCTGAAGATGCTCTTCGGTTGGCAACCGCACACCTGAAATTTTGCATCATAAGTAACCAGCACAGGATGTTCTCTGCGCAACTAAGTCCCCAAAAGGATTGAGCATTGCCTACAGCGACTCTCGAAGATCTGAAACTTGAAGGGCAGGGAGCCATGATACGACAACTACCAAAAGTCAACAGTCTCGGTTGGAAACTCCAAGGCACGAGTGGCAACTCTTCATGGCTGTTTGTGCTCTTTCTGAACCTTGCCATATTTCCCTATTTATCTATCTTCTAAGAAGCAACAACGGATTCTACTCATTGTTGAATCTCTGCGTACTCCAACTGGACGATCATGGTTAAAGCCCGTTCTCCCAGGGTAATCAAAATGCTCAGCCAGTGATAAGGAGGTTCAGAACATAAGCCTCGAGAATAGTATTGGACTGTTTTCTGGGATGTCAAGGCATATCATATCTACAGCAACAACTTCAGCCAATCATTAAGCGAGAGACCAGAAAACCTAGGGGCGAGGCAAGGGTCCTAGTCTCGAGTTTTATGGTGGTAGTTCAAACCCTGGGAAGGTGGATTCTCCTAGTTATCAACTAGAAAACTTGCGAAACTAATTACAAAGCCACCGCTTGCAAGGCTGATCCCTCAAGGAAGATCATTGCCGTTCTTAACCATGTCACACAAGCACTTCTATTGCAATTCTCTTGTCATGACATGGATCCATCTCTGTAAGCTCAGATATCATCTGACAGCTCTGAAACATCCTTTGAATTGCAATGCTTTAATCCAGAAGGAATGCGTGGCATCACATGTTAATGGATCGAATAGCAGGATGCCCCTCATAGATGCCTGAATTCATGTTGCAGGACGTGGAGTGGGATAAAGAACATGTCTACAGCAGACTAGAATAAATAACAATTCTATAGCAAAAAATCCCATCGCAATCCACATAAATATTGTCCTTCTCCAGCTCCACATTATCCTTTTAAGTATTGGAAGCTCAGATTCAAGCAAAACCGTTGCCGTATATATTTCAGGGATGCCTTCACCCGGTCTGAATTCTGCACGGCGATTAAGAGTAACTCTCAAAAATGCGGATGGTTCAATGCCTTCTTTGAAGCCTGTCATTCTGACGTTGAGAGTTTGAGACTGGGAAGAGTAACCAGCAAGAAGAGGGATACTTTTAAGGAAGGTTTCAGCAAAGAGGATCTGCTGGCTTTTAAAGCGAAGCATGCATGGCTGGCTTGAACTCGCAAGTACATCACCTTTTGCAGACAAGAAATCCACCACAACCTTAATGCCAGCAAAAGCAATGAAAATGAATTATCGTGAAAATCATTTTCATGTTGGTTTGCATGACAAAGGTATCTAATCAAGCAAAACTGTTCTTGACATAAATAGTTAACTTAAATACAGCTAGCAAATGAGTGGGATAGATTGAATATGAAATGTTTGTACCTCATTCACTAAGGTTGTTCGTATTCCTGTATGAGCCAAACCGAGTATAAACGCACATGGGCTGTAAGTTAGATGGGCCAAACAGGAGCTTAATTACCAAATAGTAAGTATGATTTTTTAATATACTATTTTCACCAGATAATTGGATTCTCGCTCATTTAAGTCAAAGAAAAAAAAAATTATACAATTTCTACCATGCGTTTGAAACTCACGGCTATCAACATGTTTACCCAGCCACCCAATTGGCTTAGCATGGTCTTTTAACACATACAAACCATTAAATATGAGCCTACATGAGCAGAAGATACGGTGCTCATGTTCTTCCTGTAAAACATAAATTTTTATAGGAAGGACCTAACTCATTCAATTGGAAGCATAAACTAGAAAAGCATGTTTTTCATCATAACAAATCCGTATTTACTGAACTGAAGAATCCTTGAATAATATGCTAGAAAACACTTGAATGATAAGATAATCATACCTGGAAGACTCCTAGGTTCCTGTTGTATTCGGACTCGGGCAATGCCAATGAGATTGTGACCAGCAACCTTTGAGAAACTGGTATAAGACGATGGACCTCACTCTTTTCAAAGGTGTTGGTACGCAAAACAGCAACCGGATTATCCACAGTATAATCAAAACTCAATGACTGTCTTATTCGGATTGGCTCTTCCAAGAATTTTCCCATAAAAAAGCCACTCAAACAGAACGACAATATGAAGAAGCCAAGGATCACAAATCCAACGTAACAAGACCATAGGAAACCCCATCCAAACATCTTTGCCAGTTTTCCCATTGATGGCCGACCTGCGAAAACCCGACCAATCTTCTCCGACACAAAGTTGTTCGCCTCTTCAAGAACTTTCAAGCAACGTCCTTTAATTCGATTTATAGTCCCGAAAGGGTTAGTTGTGATCATGTATACAAAACTCAAAATTCTAAATGGAAAGACCACCAACATCACAAAAAGATTTATCTGAAAGCCAATGGCTTTGAAAACAAATCCCACTAACCAAATCAGGAACTTTGAAGAAGGCAATTCGTCGACAGCACCAGCTAAGGCAGAATCATTGACCATTTCCACACATTTTTCAACGAATTTCACCTCATTTGAAGAATGAGCATCAGTGACCGATTCAGAAACAGATTCCTCCATTATCCTGTTCAATCCTGATGCATTTTTATCTCGAACCTCTTCCATCTCTTCCTTAACGAAGGGAGAAACTTCTGATTTATGATCGATAAAAGTATTACTGAAACAAGACTCCTTCGAAAGCTCAGGGGTCTCTTTGACCATATCATCACCTTCAGCATTAATCTTTCCCGTACACACCTTGCCATCTGATGAAACCGTAGACGGATCCTGCTTCTCGATGCTTATCTGATGATTTGAATCCTTTCTTGCCTCGCGACACGAAGAAAGTTCAGGATCTTTGCAATCCACACCAAATGAATCTCCTGTAACCCCAGTAACGATAGAAGAATCCGTTCTACAAGAAGCAGGAATTCCGATGATCGGAACGATCTTACCTCCGTGGACGGCAATTTCTGTCCCCTCTTCAACCTCCGAGGCACTCGATCGATGTCTGTTGGGGAAAGTCCGAGATTCTCCACTTATGGCCGGAGTTCCTCCCTCCTCTTCAGTAGAAGCATTTGATCGGTCTCCGCCCGAAATAATCAGAGATTCTCCTCTTCCGGCTGGAGTTCCTCCCTCCTCTTCAATCACCAGAGCATTCACTCGAGCTTCGCTCAAGAAGCTCTGAGATTCTCCGCTTCTGGACGGAGTTCTACGCCGGAGATTTCTTGAAAGCGGTCTGTGAGACGGTTCGGGAACCGAATCGAGGAATTCAACGTCGGGACTCGGCGGATCGGCGCAATTTGCGGCTCCTTCGCTTAGATCTGAAGGAAGAGGATCGTCTAGGGCATCGAAGAGGGCTTCGGGAGCGACTTTGTCCGTTAGGTTTTCTTCTGCCATGGACGGCACGAAGACGAGCTTCCTCGTCGTCACACGCAACTGATTTGGAAGGAGAACCTGACGACGGAAATGAAGGGCGCCAACTGAATGGTTCAAGAGGGAGGTGAAGCCAGAGAACTTATTATATAGCTCTTGCCAAATACCGCGATTACCCTGAACTGTGAATCAAACTGTTTGGATTTCATCCGAATGAATTGGTTTGTACTCTATTACAAGACCAGGTTCTTTTTTTTATTCAGACCAGGTTCATTTTACTGCAATTATGGAGTAAGTTTAACAATTATAGTTCATGAGAGCTTGTTGCACTTTTCCCTTTTTATATTTAACAAAATTACTTATTTACTATTTTTGTTATACGTAAATATTGTATGCAAGAAAATATGAAGAAATATTCAGTTAAATATATGTGATTTTCAGTCAATAACAAGTCTAAAAAATAGCAAAGCACACAGGAACATGAACATGCAAACAATGAGAGTAAAAGTAAAATTTGCTTTTTGAAAGCAACTTTTTAACCTTTTCATTACAAGCATCCATCTTTGATGAGACCGATGGGATCAATGAGAGTCATAAACTACAAATTGTTTTTGTATTATACATTTTAACCATTCAATTTTGGATATACTTGCATCATTCAATTTTCTCTCTCTATATCAACGATGTAGATTTAAATCCGAAAAAAATCATTTCACCTTGTTGTACTTTTTATACTCGTATTTAATGCTATCGATCAAAATGTGATGTTTGAGTAGATTTATGCATGGATTGTATTGAACATATACTACTTGTCTCCCTCTCTCTCTCTCTCTCTCTATATATATATATATATATGTGTGTGTGTGTGTGTGTGACTGTGTGTGTGTGTATATACATGTGTATATATGTATATGTTTCTTTCCTCGTACACAGGCGTTGGGCATCGAACTCCAGACCTTCAACTTAGGTTCCTTTGAGTCAACACTCTAGGTTAGGACTCAAGAAACACAGCTCCTTCGGGCGGAGAAATTCCCAAGAGCAAAATTTATGACTATAAAACAAATAAGATATTTATCATTCATAAACTAGAAAGATTACCAAATACAAGTGAGGAAAAACTTGACTGTTTACATCGTATGATATAGCCTCGTGCTTTCCTCAGCAATGTAGCTTTGTGAAATACCGTCTGGCTCTTGTTCTTTGTGGGCGATTGAATCTGACGAGTCTACCCATGGTCCACATCTACTACCATGAAAGCCAGAACTACTCCCAGTTGTCCTGTATTTGTATGGATCATTGAAACTGTAAGCAATGTAGAGGGAAGCTTTATTGATGGTAGTAGAAAGAGTCGGGGCTCGGATTGCTGGGCTTCGGCCTTCAAGCATATCCACAATGGAAGACATTGTGGGTCTAAGAGGGAGAAGGGCTGGTGCAAAGCAAAGCAATGTTGAGCATTCTCAATGCCTCTTCCTCTGAAAAGTCTGTGCCTAACGAGGGGTCAACCAATTCCAAGAGTCTCCCCTTCTCTTGGAGAACACAAGCCTGTAGCATTAGACTTCACTGGTTATTGACATTCTTTTTGTCATGCTAGCAGATCGATAATTAGTGACATGGATATTATTCTTTTATTTTCCATCATTTATGTGAAGTACAACACGTCAAAATTAGAGATGCACAATTTATGAAAGCTTCCCAACTTCAACTGATGTCCCATTCGTTTAACCTTCAGTTTATCCAAACATGCAAACAGAAGCTTGAGTCAGCAAAAGATGCTCAAACTCCATGACAATAAATTTCAAGCCAAGCTTGAGATCATCTTCCTGGGACAACCTATACTTTGAACGTGAATTGGAAGGCTCTAGCTGTACTCTTTTCAGACGAACTGAGCTTAGACAAGACAGATCATTGAAGTCAAAATACTGCATGCACCGCTAATGAAAATACTAAGCGGAGAAGAGAACATGAGCGAAATCATGAAGGAGTCAGTTTGTGCCTGATGAGTAGTCATTCATAATTAGTATAGCAAACGAGTTATGTGAAATTATCAAGTGAGAATAGCATACCCAGTCTAACAGGAAAGCAAAATCCTCATCAGGCATTGAATGTGCATTGCTTTGACCACTGACAATCTCCAATGCTACCACCCCAAAGCTGAACACATCAGCCTTGTGTGTTAAGTATCCACGTGTAGCATACTCGGGAGCCATATATCCACTGTCGTTTATCAATATTAAACAATGATGGTCAACAAGAATACACAAGTTATGTTTTCAGACACTTGTATGCGCATGATACTGCAGTGTTTCATCTGAATAGTGATTACTACTGGGTTATCATGGTTATGTCTCTTAAAATGCTAATCAGAAAAAAGATCCTTTTAAGAAAAAAGAGTCAATTACGATGAAAGTTAAGTATGTTATACAGATCTTCAATCAAGCGCTAAAAGTAAATAGAGAACAAAGGTCAGATGATAAAGTCGCTTCATCTTCAGATTTTAATTGTTCGCTAGATTTTTAAGTTGAGAACTGCTAAGATTCCCAGCTTACATTTCCAAACTAGAACATGTTTTAGGACGAAAAATAAATATTGTCAAAACAGAAAATTTGATTTACTGGTTTTGTTATCACAATTCTTCAAACCGTGAAAGATCTTTTGAAACATGCGTGCATAAGTGTGTGTGTGTGTGAGAGAGAGAGAGAGAGAGTAGTCACTCACATTGTCCCAGCTACTCGAGTGATAATATGCGTTTTATCCACTTCATCAAGCATTGCCAAGCCAAAATCTGAAATTTTAGCGTTTAGGTCCTTATCAAGAAGAATATTTGTAGCTTTGATATCTCTATGAACAATCTTCAGTGTACATTCTTCATGAAGATAAGCTAGACCTCTAGCGATTCCAATACAAATCTTGCATCTGTTTGGCCAATCCAATTTCAAACGGTATTCTGTTGGTCCTACAATCACCAAAATTGTTGAACATTAGCATTTTAATCACAGTTTCTGGTCCATATGGAATATGTTCATCAGGATGTTCAGCTCCTCCCGTTCAAAGTAAGTGCATAATTTTCTAAATTCTGGTATTTGTGGTAACTGGTAAGCCACCTAGATACTAGCACGAAAATAAAACATATCATTAAGATGATGATGACTCAAGAAAAGTGGATGGATGCATCTACAGCTTCCTATTATGGTCTCACAATGACATGTCTTACCAAAGAGAGCACGTGCAAGGGAATTATTTTCCATATATTCATATATTAGTATCAATTGCTGGTCTTCAATACAGCAGCCAAACAACTTCACAAGATTCGGGTGCTGCAAAGCTGATATCATGTCTATCTCATTCAAGAATTCTCGGTTTCCTTGTTTTGACTTGGATGAAAGCTGCTTGACGGCAATTGTGGTACCATCTGATAAACATCCCTGATTTGATGCAGATAGAGCATATAATAAATCACTGGTATGTTCCACTACTAAACAGCAAATTTCTTAATGCCTAGCATTAGCAACTCAATTGAATACAAGGTTCATTTATGGGGAAACCAAGCTAGAATGGTGGGGTGCGTGACAGTATGATTTCAATTCAGACGACACTTACAGGGACAAGCCCGAATTATCACTGAATTTCTCTCGTGTTGCAGAGGATATCAATTTCTCTCGTGTTGTTTCTATTCCCACCATGCTTCTTTTGATTTTGTCATGTGTTAAGGAAAGTCGTGCATGTCATTTTGAGTCTTATGTCACTTTAGATATAGCTAATACTTATTAGGGGTAGATTAAGAAATTAAGTTAGATAGGGTATTAATAGCTAATTAGGGTTTAGTTAGTAAGTTACAAGAAAGAAAGAAATGAGAGGAGAGGACGGCTGCACAGGGTGAGCCGATTTTGGGAGTTGTTGCAGATTGGAGGAATGCCTCCAATCTGCCGTATAATGTAAGTTTCTTTTATGTTGATTAATAGAAAGTTTATTCATAAGATGGTATCAGATGTCAGGCGTCTTTCTTTGGGCCATCAGAGATCTTGCTTTGAACAATCTTCACATGGCGGCTCCTGTTAATCAGATTTTAGTCGCCATCATTATCCTCATCTCCCCTCTCATCCTCGTTGTCATCGTGCCATTCTGACTTGGCATTATCAGATTCCTCATCACGATCATCGGCACCACCAGACTGCTGCGTCGTGCTTCAGTTGCACATCGTTCATCAGCTTCTTCACCCGCAGCTGCCTTCAGACGCCGCTTCTTAGCTTGTATTTTGCACATCAGATTGTGCAGGTAAATGCATATTCATGCATCGTTCTTCAGTTCAACATCAGATTGTATTTTGCACAATGGTGCTTCTTAGCTGGCGGCCTTTTCAATGATTGAAACGTGATTGAAACGTAGTCTTGGCGGACCAAGTTACTTTACTGGATGGCCTTTTCAATGTCTTCTTCTTAATATTCCACACCCGATTCTTCTCTAATATTCTTCTGAACTCAGTTTATTCTGCACTCTTCTGGTATTCCTCAGTTTTCTTGTTGGCAGTATTTTTTTTGCAATCACGCTTGCTTCCCACGACGGTGCAGACTATTCTTTGTTTGGGCTGTCACTCTTGCTGCAGTTTCTTATTTTTCACCTTTCATCCTTCATGGCTGACAAGGGTAAAGGCATTGCCCCTTCTATTCCTCCCGGCGAACAATCTAGTTCCTTTGACAAAAGAGACCATCTTCAGATTACCCTGACTAAATTAGATGGTCGTAATTACATGGAATGGGTACGATTTGTGGAACTTGCCATTGTAGCAAGGGGGAGATGGGCACATTTGATGGGTCACTCTCCAATTCATGAACCTCATGATAGTCTTTATTCAACCTCAAAAAGAGAAGATGCATTAATCTCATCGTGGTTACTCCAGTCCATGATTCCATCCATTGCTAAAACTTTTATGTTTTTAGACTCTGCCCATGACATTTGGTGTGCAGTAGCCGAGGCTTTTTCCCAGAAGAAGAATGTTGTCAAAGAATATGAAATTCTGGAGAGAATCTGGAAGTGTAAACAAGTCAATCGGTCCATCAGTGAATATTATGCAGATCTCCGCGGTCTTTGGGATGAACTACTCTACTATACGAATATCAAGTGCTCTACTTGTTATACTGAATGATACGAGGCGATTGAAAAAAAGAAAGTATTTGATTTATTGTGGGGTGTGAATCCGGAATTTGAATCAGTCATACTCAATATCTTAGGTAGAGATGAACTTCCTTCTTTGGGTACTGTTTACTCCTTATTAATTAGAGAAGAAGATCGTCGAAATCTTGAGAAGGATCAGGTTATTGCTCCAGATCAGCATGCACTTCAGGTCAGCGGAGACAGTTCTCATGTTCGTGGCAGAGGGGGCCTTCAGAGTCGTGGCCGTGGTCGATTTAATTCAGACGTCAGGAATAAACTTCTATGTTCCTATTGTGGCAAATCGCGTTATACCAGAGATCATTGTTGGGACTTACATGGTAAACCCGATTCTTATAGACAGCGAAATCCCTCAGTCCATTCTGCTGAATCTTCAACTCCGAGCACTGAAGGCATTCAGGCGATTATCAAACGAATAGAAGGTCTTGAACAACGATTCTCTGAAACATCCTCTACTTCCTCCAACCAAGGCACAATGGCACAGGCTACACATACAGTAATGGGTAATCACTCCTCTTATTCCCCTTCCCATACCTGGATAATTGATACAGGGGCTACAGATCATATGGTTGGCGACTTATCATATTTTTCAGCTTACCAGACTCTTAAAGATTAGGCACTGATTAAATTAGCCGATGGTTCCTTCACTTATATGGTTGGACAGGGCAATGTCTCTACCTGTATTTCAGATTTATCATCAGTATATCATGTTCCCAGTTTTCTGCTCAATCTTCTTTCCGTCAGCTCTTTAACTCGTACATTGAATTGTTGTGCAACTTTTCATCCGACTGGTTGTGTCTTTCAGGATCTGAGGACGGGAAAAATCTTTGGACATGATAAATTACATAAAGGCAGAAGACTCTTCTCAGCATTCTACCTCTTACAGTGCTTCAGCAACATCAGTTCACGATGCAGATATTCGTCTTTGGCATTATCGTCTTGGTCATCTTCCCGTGTCCAAAATTCCATATGTTATTCCTCAATTTAGAGTCCAGTCCAATAAATTTCAGTTTGAATGTAAAGTCTGTCAACTTGAGAAACACCAAAGGGCATCTTATCCTTTAAGTGATTCTCGAAGCTCTCAACCTTTTGAACTTATTTACTCTGATGTATGGGGACCTAGTCCAGTCACCTCTTTGTTTGGTCATAAGTATTTTGTACCCTTTATTGATGATTGTATTCGTCTTACCATCATTTACTTAATGAAAACAAAGTCTGAAGTTGCCTCTATTTTTCCCATTATGCATAAATTTATTTGTACTCAGTTCAATGCTACTGTTAAAATTTTTTGGTCCGATAATGGGAGAGAATATCTTGGGACTCAGTTAGCCACCTATTTGCATGCACAGGGCATTGTCCATCAGACTACATGTCCTTATACACCCCAGCAAAATGGTCTTGCTGAACGGAAGAATCGTCATATTTTGGAAGTAGCCCGAACCCTTCTCCTTCAAAGTAATGTTCCCAAATTCTATTGGAGTGATGCTATCCTCACTGCTGTTTATCTTATAAATCGCATGCCTAGTAATACCACTAAGGGGGAGAGTCCTCTTCATCGTGTAAATAAAGCATCCCCAACATTTCATCTCGTTCCTCGTACCTTTGGGTGTACCTGTTTTGTCCATATTCATCTTTCTCATCGCGATAAACTTGCTAAGTGTATTTTTCTTGGCTACTCCCCCTCTCAGAAAGACTACAAATGTTATGACCTATTGCTTCGAAAACTATATGTTTCTATAGATATTACCTTCTTTGAACTTACCCCTTATTATTCTCCTTCCATGGAATCTTCTCTAAATCCTACTTATGTCCTTCCGCTAGTTCCTAGCGAGGGAGAGTATCATGAGCTAGTTGACAGCAACAGTGAGAACACTCAGCAATCAAAAGAGATTCTGACGTACAAGAAAGGACAACGGAAGATTGTGTACTCTCAAGAAGAACCATGTGCTAAAGCGAATTCCCCTGAACCAGATTCCTACAAGTAGAAAGTGATCTTGAGATTCCTATTGTTGTTCTCAAAGATAAGCGTACATGTGCACGATATCCAATTTCTAATTATGTTTCATATGCCAATAATTCTCAGAGGTACCAAAACTTCATTATGAATACTGAAAAACATAAGATTCCTTCGAAGTTTGAAGACGCAATCAAGTGCCCCTTATGAAAAGCTGCAATTGAAGAAAAATTGAATGCACTGATAAAAAATAATACATAGACCATCACACAGTTGCCATCTGATAGGAATACTGTAGGATGTAAGTGGGTGTTTACTATTAAATATAAGGCAGATGGAAGAGTGGAGAGATATAAAGCCAGATTGGTTGCTAAAGGATAGAGTCAGTCATATGGCATTGATTATACAGAAACATTTGCACCCGTGGCAAAACTTACATCAATCAGAATACTTCTAAATATGGCAACAAACTTGGGATGGAATCTATGGCAATTGGATGTTAAAAATGCTTTCTTACAGGGAGATTTAAATGAAGAAGTGTACATGGAACTACTGCGTGGAATGACCAGAAATCTATTATCTTCTAATAGAGTATGTAAACTCAATAAAGCAATATATGGGTTAAAATAGTCTCCAAGAGCCTGGTTTGATAAATTCAGTAAAGCAGTGTGCAGTCTGGGATACAACAGAAGTCTCAATGATCATATAATATTCTTCAAGAAAGGGACAAAAATATCTATTCTTGCGATTTATGTTGATGACATTATTATTACAGATGACCTTGAAGAAATATCAAAGTTGAAAAAGAATCTTCATAAATTATTTGATATTAAGGATTTGGGTAGGCTTCACTATTTCTTGGACATAGAAGTTCTCTACTCTGACAAAGGTATCTTCTTAACTCAGCGGAAATACCTAATAGATCTCCTTGAAGAAACTCAAATGCTTGAATGCAAACTTAGTGACACTCCTATGGAGGTAAACCAGAAATTCTTTAACGGTGACAGTGAAGAGTTCAAGGACATCCACAAATATCAGAAACTAGTTGGAAAGCTCTTATATTTGACCATTACTCGACCAGACATTGCTTATGCAGTTAGGATTGTGAGCAGATATATGCACTCACCAACAAAAAATCAGATAGATGTAGTGTATAGAATTATTCGATATCTCAAATCAACTTCAGGAATGGGTTTACTTTATTCAAAATCATCAAATTTGGACATTGAACTTTATTACTGGGCTGGTTCTTATGATGACAGGAAGTCAACTACAGGCTATGTTACTTTACTTGGGGGTAATATTATATCTTGGAAGAGTAAAAAGCAGACTGTGATTGCAAGATCTACAGCAGAAGCTGAATATAGAGCTATAGCACAAGTTATGTGTGAAGGAAAATGGATATCATCATTGATTAGTGAATTGGGTTATTCTCTTAACCATCCTATACCTCTATATTGTGATAGCAGTGCAGCAATTCAGATGGCATCAAATCCAGTATATCATGAAAGGACCAAGCATATAGAAATTGACTGCCACTTTATCAGGGAGAAGATATCTAATAAAGAATTCCAGCTGGAGTATGTTCATTCTATCAAACAGAGGGCTGATTTCTTAACTAAAGCTACTACCAGCAAACTATTAAAAGAGACCTTATCCAAGTTGGGTGTCATCAACATTTTCCACCAAACTTGAGGGGGAGTGTTAAGGAAAGTCAAGCATGTCATTTTGTGTCTTATGTCACTTTAGATATAGCTAATACTTATTAGGGGTAGATTAGGAAATTAAGTTAGACACAGTATTAATAGCTAATTAGGGTTTAGTTAGTAAGTTACAAGAAAGAAAGAAATGAGAGGAGAGGACGGCTGCAGAGGGTGAGCCGATTTTGGGAGTTGTTGCAGATTGGAGGAATGCCTCCAATCTGCCGTATAATGTAAGTTTCTTTTATGTTGATTAATAGAAAGTTTATTCATAAGATCATGCACATTCAAAATAATACTTGGATATGTTAAAATAACAAGTGTGTTCTAACTAAAGTAAATTTGCCTCCATAAACCTCAGAAGCAAAAAGCATTCTCTCTTGACTTAAGGTTCACGTTCATAAGTTTAGAACATCTAAGCACATTACAGAAAACTGTATCATTTTCTTTTGGAAAAAGATGTTCAGAAGACAAATTTGAATTATATTAGACAAACAGATTCAGCGATGTAATGCCTCTTGTTGATAAAGCCAAAGTGATGAAAATGTACATTGTGATTCAAAACATATACCTTGTAAATTGGACCAAATCCACCTTCTCCAATCTTGTTTTTGGGATGGAAGTTCCTTGTAGCCACTTTTATCTGTTTAAGGCTAAAATACCCAGTTTGCACCTCCAGTCCCTCAAGTTCTACAACAAATAGGATGGTAGATCAACTAATGTGGTGTAAAGTGACAGAGGATATCAATTATTACCTAGGTACTTATTTGATATGTATCAATCCACTTTGGCACATGGAATGATGGAAATATAGTAAAGTCATCCAGGTGTCCATTGACTCTCCTGGATAGAAGATTTGGATTTCATTTGCATTTAAAATTCTGATAAGCCATTTCCCCCTGGTCCATTAGACACCTGGATGACTAATGTGGTGTAAAGTGACAGAGGATATCAATTATTACCTAGGTACTTATTTGATATGTATCAATCCACTTTGGCACATGGAATGATGGAAATATAGTAAAGTCATCCAGGTGTCCATTGACTCTCCTGGATAGAAGATTTGGATTTCATTTGCATTTAAAATTCTGATAAGCCATTTCCCCCTGGTCCATTAGAGAGCTCCAGCTTGAAAATCACCAGATAAAAACCCTTTTACTGGTAGTACACCATACAAATGTGCAGATAATATTTATCTACAGTTCTTTCAATCTTCTCAAAGTGAATTATTTTGAATCTTCTCACAGTAAATTATTCATTTACTATTCTTGGGTTCCCATTAACCAAAATACGTGTGTGGTTCATGTAACATACCTTTGTAAATTGATTTTGAACTGCCAATGTATCCCTTCATCCTAAGGATCACTCAAAGTAAGAAGATAATAAAAGAACCAAAAATGACAATCAGAACAATCAATGTGACTCGGGATTTCCCTCAGCTTTGGAAAAGTCCATAGGTTTGAAGTCTGCAAGACAAAACTAATAACAGATGTCAGTATATCATAAACATTTGAGTTTGTTTGAACCATCAAATGTGTGACATCAACCATTTGGACATGACAGAAAAGTGTCAGCCATCAGATTTTTGAGGAACTTGGTTCTACAAAATTTAAGTTCCAGGAGAGTAAAGACATCTTCACTAAAGCTTTCCATCCAATATTGGGAACACAGAATATGTGAATGTGAATCACATTCATTCCGATTTTCTCAATAGTATGTACATGAGAAAATAACTTGGTGTCACCGAAATAGCTGATACCAGAGGCCCATAAAATCCTCTATTTGGAATAGAGATGGTCCCTTTCCCTGACCAATAAAACTTGATTTCCAAAGTGTTTTTTGTCACGCTTGCATAGAAACTCTTAATGATTTCCTTGCCTGCACCACCAGCTTCTTCCGCAATGTTGAAATTCTCCAGTACTGGTTCATCCTGTGTGGAACAGAAACAAAAGAAGTTCAGTATCCGAGGTGAAAGGCAGTTACTAGGAACAATCAGCTGATCATCACCTGGATGAATACGTCAAATATCAGCTCACCAAGACTACTAAAAGTGTGGTCATTAGCGAAGACTATTTCGGAAAAGTGAAGTTTGACATTGTAACTTCCACTCTGTAGGCACAAGCCATAATATGTCATTGCCATTGGCGAGGTTCGTGCTGACATGTATAGCATGGGGTTACCCATTTCCAATCTACTTGAATTGGTAACTATATAAGGGAGAATAATGTTAACATGAACATCCATGAATTAACCGGTGCTGGTAAGAGCCCAATTCCCTTCTGGGCTGACATAGCATGCAGATTCTCCAAAAACTGATCTGTCCGCTTCATACTTGGTTCCGTTGACAATTTTTTCATCTCCTTCACAATTTATGAACAAAGAAGAGTCTGCAGTAACACACTCAGAAACATGATCAAATTTTCTATTAGACCCGCCAGTAACAATGCCTTGATTGGAAAAGAAGAGACTGGTTGAAATACTTACAGTTTGCTAAACAAGGGCACGGGTAACCCTTTCTGAGGCATGCAGGTACCCTATTACGAAAATAAAGTATCAGATGTTGGTCCAGGTATCAATTTTCTTGAACTGATGCAATGAGCGGCATCACAATAATTTGCATTAGAATAAGGAAATAAATATCTTACAAGTCTTCCATGGAAGAGAAGCTGGATACCAGGTTCCTGAAGCAACAGGAAGCAACATATTTCATCACAGAGCATAAAAACAACCTGATGATGCTTAGGAATGAGCTATGTAATACTAATGGAAACTGTGCTTACTGGTTTTCTGATTGACAAGTTGATAATGTTGCGATACCTGTGAAGCTGTTCTCAGACAGATCCCTGCAGTGTAATCAGAACTGTGTTATTGTACATTGCCAAAATGAAAACCATGAAAAGAATTATGTTCCAACGGATTCTAGACATTCTTTTGAAAATGGTTTGTATGTCCCAGTGAACACAAAAGAAAGCAGGAAGTATGGAACAGTGGGAAAACGTCAATAAAATGTAGCAGTATGTAATCAGATCTTACTTGGAACTTTGAGAAGCTGCAGAAGAAACATTATGTCTTACCAACTTCAAATGTTTCTCTCAGATAGCTCCATATGTATTATTCATTAAATATTCAGGCATTCTCCATTACCCCGATGGACATAGAGAGAGAGAGAGCATACAATGGAGCAGCAGGATAATACCGTTTCCAAAATTACCTTTCGAACAACACTCAGGAAGATATCGTAGACAAATGAAAAGTTAGGGAGCTCAGAGGCCGTACACATTTTTCTTGCTGTCGGAGACCCAACCAGGTACTTCTCCAGTCAGCTTGTTGTCACGAAGGAACCTACAACAGGAAGAATATAAGTCCTCAGAGCATAGTGGGGAAAAGGAAAGAGAAGTGGTGACAGATGGAGAGCAACAAATTAAAGTAATGTTAATTCCTTCTTTTATCCAAACCAGTTGACGTACCTCACATCAATGGAGGGACGAAACTGTGGGATTTTCCCTGTCAAGCAGTTGAAGGAAAGGTCCCTGCCAAACGGATGATGAAATTAAAACTGTCAACTTTAGAGATATGATGGCATAATGATAGTGCAAAAGCTAAGTATATATTCCCAAAGATAGAATAATAGTTGAAATAATAGTTCTCTGACGTTTCATTCAAACAAATAAAAGTCAATCACTTCCAGTAGACTTGAAGCTTTTTTAGCTTCTTTCTTGCAGGAAATCACATGCTTGTATGATCGAATGAAAATAATTCAGATATTCTGTCAGGTCACTAATGACCGATCTACGGCATATATAGATTGAAAACAAAAAGAATCACAAGATACTCACAGTTCTGTCAGATTCTTCATGCTCCAGATATATAGTGGAATTTCACCTGAAAGATTGCAATTTCTCAATGTCCTGCAACATTGAGTCCACTAGTTAATTGATTAGAGATAGACACATAAAGTAGCTAATGAGGAAGAGATATTCGGTAAAACTCACAACTTTTGCAACTTCTGCATACTCTGTAGAGGTGGAAAACTGGATCCAGGACCACTTAAATCAGCTATTCTCCTGAACATAGCAGAAGAATGAACAGATAAACATATGTTTTATTTGGTAACATGAAAACCTGGGTTTTCTTGCTTGGCAAGTTGACACCACTGGTTCTTGGTATTCTCAGACATGATGAGCCAGAGAGGCCGGACAATTACAAGGATAACTGAACCCAACTAACTCTAGTCTAAGGTCAAGTCTCATAAAATTTGCATCTCCTGGAAGAAACTATATCTATGACCAACATTTACAGGATGATTGAAGTGAAATTACACTTACAGGATAGTCAAATTCCCCAATGCAGAGATGCTAGAAGGTATAGGCCCTTGCATTGTTGTGCCCATGAGCATTCTGAATTTTGATTTCCATGTTAAATATACACTCTAGACAGCCTCCAATTCAGTTAATCTAGTTAAGATGTTTACAAACAAGTATTGAAGCTTAGTCAAGCTTCCCACAAAATCCGGCATCTTCCCAGTGAAGTTACTCCCACGGATTGATCTGCACAAGACAAAAGCCATGAAAATCTTTGACTTTGACATACATTTAACAAGGACACACGATGAACCATTAGTACATGACACTAAACATGAAGTTTCTTTAGAAACATCCATCAACTTGATTAACTAGGAATAGAATAACCTCAGAAAGTCTGTGAGCTCTCAACCGAAAGCTAGACCTGTTATCTCTTTGCAGGTCAGATTCAAAATGGAAAGCTTGTTATCAAATAATGAACTATATGCACCTGCCATATTCACTTATATAAAATATCGTTCACTTACAGCCGAGTCATTTCTGTCAATCTAGCCAATGTTGATGGCAACTCTCCTGTAAACTGATTTGAGTTCAGATACCTGCATTTGGCACCAAGGAGCTAGTTAGCCATCTCTAGTTAGTTAAGCTTGGACTCTAGCATGTATGACATGCAGCAAAGAAGCATAGCGTTCTACTGTTAGATGTAGGTCAATGACAGAAGGAAAATAGTGTGCCATTCTTAATCTATTACTTATCTTCAGTTTTATAACTATGAGCAAAGAATGTAATTAAGTTGATCCTTCAATGTAGCAGTGGAAGATCGGTGAATATCACCTCAAAAAGTCAATCACAAAGCCTTAAAAAAAGGTACAAAAGAGTGAATTTGTAGAGTGAGTAGTGAGGTGAGAGAGGAGAATGACAATCAATCTCAATGTGCTTCGATTGGCTCATGAAAAACGGAGTTGTGAGCAATCCTGAATAGAACTCCTGGTTGTCACAATACATATAGGAGTAGGATGGGATAAAGAAACTCCATATCGCAAGTAACCAATGAAGCCAAACAATCTCTTTGGTAGTAGGACGCCATAGCACGATACTCTGCTTCGTGGAAGATTGAGAAACAACAGATTGTTTCTTGCTCTTCCAAGAAATGAGAATCACCCAAAAAGATACAAAAACCGCATAATAGACTTACGATCGGTGGGGTCACTACCATGATCGGCATCGAGTAGGCCGACGCAACTCCCAAGGATGAGGTGGACGAAAATAGAGACTCCGAAAGGGCGTGCCTCGAAGATACCTCGAGATACGAAGAACGGCCCGCCCAATGAATGTGGTAGGAGAGAGGCAACAAAGCTGCTAACAATATGAACAACATATGCAATATCCGGACGAGTGATAGTGAGATAAACCAAGCTGCCAACAATAGTGCGATACAAGGTAGGATCGGATAATGGGATACCATAGAAGAAGAGTATTTTGCATTAAGTTCAATTGGAGTATCAACGGTCTTATTATCGGTAAGTCTTGCTCGCTCGAGAATATCTTCTACATATTTTTGGTGAGAAGAAGATAACCTCTGAGTGGAGTGAGCCACCTCAATGCCCAAGAAATAACGTAAGGAACCCAAGTCCTTCATTTCAAACCGTCTTCGGCTAATTGTTTTTCAAGGTAATGCCATTAATATCATCACCATTAATAATCATATCATCAATGGAGCAAAGGTTTTCTCGTAATGAATCTCATATTCCTATGAATAATCTTTGTAAACTAATCTAGCTTTATAACGATTTAAGAAACCATCACCATTAGTTTTAATTTTATAGACCCACTTACAACTATCATCTTTTTGTTTTGTAGTCTATACACAACATCCCAAGTTTGAGCTTTATATAAGACATCTAATTCTTCATGATTGTTTTGTGGTCTATACACTGTTGGAAATCAAGTTAAATCTTGATTAATTAGAGTTATTATTTAGTTATAGGTGTATATGTAGAGTCATAAGTAAGTTTGAGTCATGTAAAGTATAGTAGTTTGTAATACGGGTCATAAGAATCGTAATCCATGAGCTACTTATTAGGGTCATTTTAGTCTTTCAAGTTAAATCAGCATATAAGTAGTCATTAGGGTTTGTTATTGGGTTTAACGTGAATAGGGTGGAGGCGGCAGAAGCTGGCTGACCAACTCATTTATGGTGCTTCATTTTGTAATGTATTTTGATGATCAATTTAATGATTGATTCAAGCCCAAATTCAACATGGTATCAGAGCTAAAACCATCAACGATCGACTGATTTGACGAAGGAAGAGTGAAATCAGATTGGTGCCCCACGCAGGAAAGCCGCTGTTAAGTTTTTAAGGTGTGTTCGTTCCTTTTTTTGTTGAGATAGAATGGCTCGTTGTGTGCAGTCTAGTAAAAGATTGCACATTCATTATCTTTTAAGGATTTAAAGACTTGGTTCGGATAGAAAGTAGGAGTGATTATAAGAGAAGTTGGTTTATTGATGGAATATCTACATTAAAAAAGAGGTGTTGGCAGATTGCAGTTGGCGGCAGACTGGGAATTGCTTGCAGGAATCGGCAGTGTGCAGTTGGAGGCAGATTGAGAATTTGTTTAACAGTTTTTTGTATTAACACACCAAGTGTTTGTTGTTATGAGTGTGTGACAGAAAGTTGGATACTTCAGGTCTAGTATAAGAATGGAAAAAACGAAGATGTCAGAGAGTAATGAATCTCCGTTAGACAAAAATGAAGTCTTTCAAATCACAAGTTTAAAATTAGATGGTAAGAATTACCTTCAATGGGCCAGGGGGCGATGAGATTATCTCACAGGTGATATACCTAGACCCCAAATTTCAGATCCTTCTTATTCTCGATGATACAGAGAAAATGGACCGATAGGTGCTTGGTTAATTCAATCTATGACTCCTTCTATTGGTAGCACTTTTATGTTTTTAGATACTGCTAGGGATATCTGGCTGACAGTTCAAGAAGCCTATGCTCAAAGAAAAAATATAGCTAAAAAATATGATCTTATAGAGAACATTTGAAAATGTAGACAAGGAGAACGGTTAGTTAGTGAGTATTATGCAGAGCTCAGAGGTATGTGGGAAGAACTGCAATTGTATTGTAAGACTAAGTGTCAGGCTTGTACTCTCGAAAAGAATGAGGAGTTTGAAGAGCGCAAAGTATTCGACCTTCTATGGGAGATTTCCTCAGAGTATGAAGCAGTAAAGAATAACATCCTCAGTAGGGAAGAACTTCTATCGTTGAGCATGGTATACTCACTTCTCCTTAGAGAATAAGATAGAAAACTTTTGGAAAAAGAAACCAAACTCAATTTAGAGACTTTAGTATTTGTTGGGAAAAATACCTATGTTCCTCCCTTTGCTCGAAGAAGAGGAGATACCTATGTTCCTCCCTTTGCTCGAGGAAAAGGAGGTTATGGTAGAGGCAGAGATAGATCTTGCTTGACATCTGAAGAAAAATAAAAGATCATCTGTTCACACTGTGGGAAACCTCGACGTTCCAAAGAAATATGTTGGGAATTAGTTGGAAAACCTACTTATTTTTAGAATCGGAACAATAGGGCATACTTCAGCAGTGATCAGAACGAAAAACAAAAAGCTGAAGACAGTACTACTTCTCTAGCTGATATGAAGAAAGAAATTGAATTGTGAAAGACACGTTTGACTGATCCGCAACATCCTTCTTCATCCTCTCATAGTGATTCACAAGCATCTATTGCCTATCCATTCTCATTCCTAACACAGGGTAATATAAATTCTTCTTATTCAAGGATATGGGTTATTGATTCTGGTACCATAGATCACATGATCAGTCGAAGAGATTTCTTTAATGAATATGAATTGATACAGGAAAAAATCAATATTAGACTGGCAGATGGGTCTCTTACTCCAATAGTGAGAAAAAGAAGTATTGTTACATCATTTGGTACATTAAAAGATGTTTTACATGTTCCCAACATATCAGTAAACCTATTATGTGTTTTTGCTATGACTCAAAATTTAAAATGTCGTATAATATTTGATTCCTCTGGATGTGCCTTTCAGGAATTGAAGACGGAGAAGATCTTTGATCATGGTAATGTGAGGAGAGGTCTATATGTGTGCAAAGATAATAAAGGAGCTTCTCTACAATCAACGATAATTACTGAGAGACAAAAGGAAGACATACCTCGTTGGCACCAACGGCTAGGCCATTTACCATTTTCAAAAATAAAAATGTTATTACCAGAGTTCAGAGATTGTAATGATTTGAATTTGAATTATGAAACTTGTCAGAAGGCTAAACACCATCGCATTTCCTTTCCTTTAAATGAAGAAAGATCTTCCATTCCTTTTGAGATTGTGCATTCTGATATTTGGGGGCCTTGTTCTACGACTTCTATGCAGGGATATAAGTACTTTGTGTCATTTATTGATGATTACACTAGATTTACTATGATTTATCTTATGAAAACTAAAGATGAAGTGAGAAATTATTTCTGTATACTGTCAGTTTATACAGACTCAGTTTCAGAGTGCTATTAAAATCATTCGCAGTGATAATGGTGAAGAATTTATGTCTCAATCCCTTTACTCATACTTCCTACAGCACTGAATCTTACACCGGATGTCTTGTTCCTACTCTCCTCAACAGAACAGTGTGGCTGAAAGGAAGAACCGACACATTTTAGAAGTTGCGAGAACTCTTTTAGTTGGATGCAATGTACCTAAATATTACTGGGGTGAAGCAGTTTTAACAGCTGTGTTTCTTATAAATCGTATGTCGAGCAGAATTCTCAGTGGAGATACTCCATTTCACTCCCTATGTCCTTCAAGAAAACAATTCCATTTGTTACCAAGAATCTTTGGTTGTACGTGCTTTGTCCATATCCATTAAGGTGCCAGAGATAAACTTGAGGTCAATTAAGTGCATCTTCTTGGGATATTCAACTACGTAAAAGGGGTATAAGTTTTATGATCCATCCAAACGAAAGTTTTATGTTACAATGGATGTCAGCTTTCATGAAGACATTCCATTTTATAGAGTGCAGGAAAAACTTACATCTACAGTACAGTCTACTCCAGTGATCCCACTTCTTCCAGTAGACATTACATCCACTCAGGAAAATGCAGAGAAATGGCAAATATATAATCGAGGAAACCGAAGGATTTTCTTTCCAGATGAGACTGTCACCCTAGATCAAAATTCCCAAAGTGAACTAAATCCACCTCCTCTTCAGATAAGTTCTCACACCTCAAATGTGAAAATGGATGATTTCCCATTGCAATTAGAAAAGGGAAGCGCACAGCTGCAAAATATGCATTGGACAAAATGGTGTCACTCTCTAATTATCAAAAGGAATATCAGTTGTTTGTGATGAATACAGAAAATACTTTTATACCAAGGACTTATGAAGAGGCTAAAGTACACCCAAAATGAAAAGCCGCCACAGAAGAGGAAATTTCATCTTTAGTACGCAATCATACGTGAGAATTGACAGATCTACCATCAGAGAGGAAAACAGTAGGATGTAAGTGGGTATTCTCAGTAAAATATAAGACTGATGGAAATATAGAAAGATATAAGGCAAGATTAGTTGCAAAAGGATACAATCAGTCCTACGGCATAGATTACACAGAGACATTTGCTCCAGTGGCCAAGATGAACACCATTAGGATCTTGTTGAGTTTGGCAATCAATAAAAAATAAGAATTATGGCAGCCTGACGTGAAGAATGCATTTCTTCAGGGTGATCTCAGGGAAGACATCTATATGGACTTACCACCAGGATACTTCAATGAAAATGAACAAGGGAAAGTGTGGAAACTAAAGAAATCAATTTATGGATTGAAACAATCTCCACGGGCATGGTTTTAGAAATTTAGTGATGGAATTCCGACTCTGGGTTTTAAACAATGCATCAGTGATCATACACTATTCACTAAACACGGACAGAGAAATATTATGTTACTGGTATATGTTGATGATATCATTATTACAGGAGATGATACTACAGGTATTTGTGAGCTCAAGAAACAACTCAATATTTTATTTGATTTGAAGGATTTGGGAAGATTAAATTACTTTCTCGGTATAGAGGTGATTCATAGCAACAATACATTATTCTTAAGTCAAAGGAAATATATTCTGGATTTATTGAAAGAAACTAAAATGGAAGACTGTCGTGTATGCTCGATTCTTAGGGAGACTCCCAAGGAAGATGATAATAATAATGTAGAACCATATAAGGATATTGAAAGGTACCAAAAATTGGTTGGGAAGCTAATATATGTCACTATTACACGTCCTGATATCAGTTTTGCTGTTGGCTATGTGAGTAGATGGATGCATAATCCTTCCAGACATCATCTGAATACAATCTTTCATATCATCAGATACTTAAAGGCTACACTAACCTATGGCTTATTGTACATTGCAAATTCATCATTGGATCTAAAGATATATCAAGATGTTGATTGGGCAGGTTCGAAGACTAACAGAAAATCAACTACTGGGTATGTGGTATGCTTGGGAGGAAACATTGTATCATGAAAGAGCAAGAAACAATCAGTTGTGTCCAGATCGAGTGCAGAAGCAGAATATCGTGCAATTGCTTCAGGTATGTATGAAGGAATATGGGTTTTATCCCTCTTAACAGAACTTGGCTTCAAAGTGAATACTCCGGTTACCTATTATACTGATAGCAAAGCAACTCTCTAGATTGCCTTAAATCCTGTTTTTCATGAACGAATGAAGCATATTGAGATAGATTGTCACTTTATCAGAGAAAAGATTACTCAAGGCATCTTCAACTTGATTCATGTACGTTCAGAAGACCAATTGGCGGATATCTTCACAAAACCGGCTTCCGTAAGAGGATTTCAGAAAGCTCTCCATCAGTTGAAGATTACAAAACTTCAAGATTCAACATGAGGGGGCTTGTTGGAAATCAAGTTAAATCTTGATTAATTAGAGTTATTATTTAGTTATAGGTGTATACGTAGAGTCATAAGTAAGTTTGAGTAATGTAAAGTATAGTAGTTTATAATACGGGTCCTAATGGATCAGTATGTAAGTAGTTTGTAATACAGATTTTGATCCATTAGGAATCGTAATCCATGAGTTACTTATTAGGGTCATTTTAGTCTTTCAAGTTAAATAAGCATATAAGTAGTCATTAGGGTTTGTTATTGGGTTTAACGTGAATAGGGTGGAGGCAGCAGAAGCTGGCTGACCAACTCCTTTCTGGTGCTTCATTTTGTAATGTGTTTTATGATCAATTTAATGATTGATTCAAGCCCAAATTCAACATACACAACATCCCAAATTTGAGCTTTATATAAGGCATCTAATTCTTCATGAATAGCATGAATCCAGTCTTGTGATCATTGTACTTCCTTAAAAGTTATTTATTCCTATAGTTAAAATATTGATTACTAAGGCTCTATGTCGTAAAAAGCTATCATAAGAAACAAATCGTTCAGGAGGTCTAGAATCTCGACTAGTCCTTCGAGATATAGATGGGATAACATTCAGAGTTCTTCTAGTGTAGTATTGATCAAAAGGAATACCTAACTATCTTTAGATCATATGTTCATCGAGTTCATTTTCAATATGTATCACATCTTCTTCTAGGATATCATTAAAAAAGGAATATAAGGAATCATCAATAGAATGAACATCATTCATGCCCTTAAATACATATTCACTTTCAAAGAATTTGATATCTCTTGATATATAGAGTTATTCATTTTTACAATCATAACATCTATATCCCTTCTTATTTATCTCATACCCTAAAAAGCACATTATCACCTTTGTTAGTATAAACAAAATATTTACATCCAAAAACATGTAGTCTAGAATAATTGGGAGAGAGTTTAAAAACTTTTCTATAGGAGATATATATTTTAAAGCTGAACATGGCATTTGATTAATTAAATAAACAGAAATTATAATGGTTTTAACCAAAAAATTCTTAGGAACACTACTGGACAATAACAAAGTTCTTGTGGTTTTCAACATATGCTCATGTTTACGTTTCAAAATGCCATTTTATTGAGGAGTTTTAGTGCAAAAGGTTTGATGCACAATTCCAAATTTGTCAAGATGATTTTTAAACTCTTTGGACATAAAATCTCCTCCCAAGTCGGATATAAAAATCTTGATTTCAGAATCAAATTGATTTTTCACACGATTATAAAATATAACAAAATTTTGAAAAACATCATATTACTCGTGTATATCTAGTGAAATCATCTATAAAAATGATAGTAGAAAATCCCTCATTTAGATAAAAAAGGTGTCGGTCTCCATATATCCGAATACACAATTTCAAAGGGTTTTGTAGTGATGTGCGCTTTATTTGAAAAAGGTAGATGTTGCATTTTACCAAGTACATGGTCTTTGCAAGAAAACTTTTCAATAGTATTTATTCCAAGAGGATATTGATACAACTTGTGAATGTTAAGATGTCCTAATCAATTATACTATAGGAGAATATCACTAGACAAAACATTAACATATCCTATGCTATGTAGGTAGTCCATAATATAAAATCCGCCCTCCCTATGGCTATGACCAATCACCTTCTTCGAGAGACGATCCTCTACAATACATTCGTGGATGAAAAAATATGATATTTGAGATACAAAAAAACAAGTTTAGATTTAATTTTGAAACAATACTAATTTGAAAACTTCAAAAATTCTAGGTTTGCAAGTTACCCATTTTATCAACATTTAATTGTTCCATTCGTGATATAAACATAAAGGTTTTCTAACACATGATTTTAAATTTTTTTCATTGTAAGTCATATGAAATAAAGCACATATTGAACTTCATTGATTGAGGAAGAACAAACTACACCTATCGTTGTTTTATCCTTCATTTGAGCTTAAAGTCTCTTTACTTTTTCTTGAAGTATAACAATAGAGGATGAACCTTGTTCTTCTACTAATGCCACCTTCCTTTCAGTTTAGGCAATTTAGCCTTATGTAACCAACCTCTTTACAATGGTGTCAAATGGTCTATTTTCTTGATTCTTTACTTTTGAAATGAGGAGGGCGATAAGCCTTTATATTTGCTCCGAGTTTTGATGCGGCTAGGGCGGTGTCTCTTTGAAGTCAAGTTTCATTCATTCTTATTTTCGTCATTTGAAGATCGGTAAAGACCTCTTCTTTGGTAGGAAAAGGTTTCCGATAGATAAGGGATAACTTTACCCCTTCAAATTCTTCTCGGAGGCTTCTTAGGAATTGATATACAAAATCCTCATTATCCTCACATTCAGTGTTGTCTGATGCGTATCGTATCGTGTATCGCTGGGCTCCACGATACGGGCGTATCGTATCGTATCGTATCATACTTTAATATTAAAATAATATAAAATTTAATTAAAAATCAATAAAAATTAAAAAAAATCTAAAAAAAATTCAAGAAAAATTCAGGAAAAATCTGGTAATTGCTTTAAATTCATATATTATAAGTTTAGTATAGATTAAGCATTCAACATTGAACAATTGTATCCAAATTTACATATTTTGACTCAAAAAAATGAAATACAGATCAGTGTTATCCGTATCGCTACGATACGGTGCGATACGTATCGTATCGTGGGAAGCCACGATACGGCCTGTATCGTCCGTATCGTACGACACGGGCGATACGCCCAAAAAAAAATTTTTTTCAAATTTTTTTTTTTTCAATTTTTTTTTTTCAATTTTTTTTTTTCAAAATTTTTTTGCATGTTTCTGCCCTCTCTTTCCCTCTCTTCACTTCCCTTAAAGGCATCCTCCAATATGCTTATAATTTGGGTTTATAATTTCATTTATTTAATAAAAATAATGTATAAAAAAAAAATTATGACAAAATCATTTCTCTTTCTGTTACAACTTTTAGGTATATTTTTGCTAACAGTTTCTAATTTTATAAGATCGTAAACAATTAAAAACATTTAGTTCTCTCGGTTCATTGAGTAGGGATTTCACAACTTCACTATTTTAAGGTTCACGTTACATGACTTCCATTGAGTTGAACATGATCAATGTGTGTGAGGCTGAACTCAGTCTGTGAAGTGAGAAATGAAGCTCATGCATTAGTTAAAAAGCTAGTCTCCAATAAGAGAAAAAGGGGACATTATCAAGTAATAATATAACATCATTAAGGTGTCATAGACTCAATAATCAAAGAAATGGAGCTCTTTGTTTTGCTCACATATGAAAATTAGCAAATATGACAACTACATGTACAAAGATAGCAGTTTGTTAATTTTGATATATTACATGAGTGAATTATGGAAGATAACGAAGAAAATGCACTCCTAAGTCCTAACTGAAGAAGACATTGCATGAATTAATTTGAAGTACAACAACATCATCAAGGAGAAGATGAAGATTATTTAGTTAATGATCCTGATACAAATTTACAATATGTAAAATATAAATGTATTTCATTTTTTGATTCAAAATATATAATTTTGGATGCAATTGTTCAATATTAAATGTTCAATTTGTGCTAAACTTTGCATTATATGAATTTAAAGCAATTACCAGATTTTTTCAAAATTTTCCAGAATTTTTTTGATTTTTTTCGGATTTTTACTAATTTTATTGATTTTTTAAATAATTTTTATAGTTTTTTAATATTAAAGTACGATACGATACGCCCGTATCGTGGAGCCCAGCGATACGCGATACGATACGCGTCGGACAACACTGATACAGATTATAGACACAGTTACATTTTACAAATTGTAATCAGGATTATCAACTAAATAATCTTCATCTTCTTCTTGTTCCAGATCCTCCTCATCATCATCAGCGACACCTTCTTCTTGGAAATCAAATTCTTTATCTCCTTGATGTTGTTGTTGCGCTCCTTCCAAATTAATCCAAGCAACGTCTTCTTCAGTTAGGAGGGTATTAACAATTGAAGACTGAAATTAAACAATATTGAATTGAAAACTTGAAAGTAATACAACATTACCTTTCACGAAGGTGCATGTTACAACGGATATATTTAGTCTTTTGTGTTCCAACCTGTTGCGCTTCTTTATATGGATGTGTTCAAAAACACTCTAATTTCTTTCACAACCTGTTGCGCTTCTTTGTATGGATGTATTCAAAAACACTCCAATTTCTTTCACAACCTATTGCACTACAGGTTTGGCTTAAGACTCACTGCAAAATCTTTAAGGTTTGGACAATCAGTTCCAAACTTAATCTCTCGATGTATCGCATTTGCTATGCTCTCATCAGGGACTAATCTGTCGATACATTCAATGATTCCTCGATTAATCTCATCGTCCCTTTTGAAGGTTGCTGAGTACCTTAATGATGGGTTTAGATAGTAGGCTGATGCAATTGTTTATTCCATCTACTATCAATTATTTTCCACATGGGCACATAATCTCTCTTTTTTCCATTAAAGTTATTTCTGATCGCTTCTTTTGCCCTGTCCACAGCTTCATAAAGGTAGCCCATAGATGGTTTCTCCTCGCTGTCAGCCAATCTCAAAACTTTCACTAAAGGACAGGTAATTTTTAATAATCTAACACGTGCATTCCAAAATGAACTTCTAAAAACTGTTTCTGCAATCTCATTCAACTTTCTATTCCTTCTGTTTTGAGGAAACTCTGCAAATTGTTGCCACTCATCTGAGGAGAACATTCTCTTTAAAGCTTGCTTCTGTCTCACAATACTCTGCACAGATAAGAAGTTTGTTGCGAACCGAGTTGCAACTGTGCGAAGAGGCTCTGCACCTTGTGTGTATCTCCTCATCATACACAAAACAAATGCATGGTTGTAAATGAATTTTGTAATATCTTGGCAACACTCAGTTGCTGCCTTTATTTCATCCATCTCACCAATGTCCTCAAGGATGAGATCTAAACAATGGGCTGCACATGGTGTCTAGTAGAAAGTCCCATAAATATCAGCTACACATTATCTGTAATCAATTGGACTACATTTTCTAGCCCAACCTCCTGTATAACCTTATCAAATTCCTGTCGTAGGATCTCTGCAGTGTGCCTCTCCTCTGACATATCTAGATATCTCAAAAACATGAGTCCTTTAGGACAATATACAAGAAAGTTTAACAATGTCCTTCATCGCCTATCGATCCATCCATCTGCCATGATAGTGCATCACGTTTCCTTCCACGACTGTCTCAAAGTCGAATAATATTGCTGCACTTCAATAACAGTCTGATCTAATATCTTTCCTCTCAACTTCTGATAAGAGAGCATCCTGTATCCTAGATCAATGTTAGCAATTGCATATGTTATTGCTTGAAAATAAAAACTGTTTGATGCATTAAATGAAATGCATGCAATGCATGCATCATAAAACCATCTTCCCACTGCAAGGTCTACCTGATCTTGCAGTTGTTCTGAAGCTATAGCAGCACAAATTCCAGGTTCAGCACTAGGTGTAGTAGGAGGAAAGAACAAATGTATGGTAGAAGAAGTTCTTCCTCTACTCCTTCCTAAACTTACTCTTCTACAACTTCCAAAGTCTTCAGCTGCAACCGTCTTTCTCCTGCTAGGTGCTCGTGAACTGCTACTACCAATCTCTGTTCTAGCATCTGAAGGCAAACTATCAGTGAATCCAACTCCAGTGACAGTAGCATCATCAGCTTCTTCACACATCTGGAAATCATCCTTTTGCTGTCTCCTTTCCTGTATGCTCTCAATCATTTGCAAGGATTGCTATTTAATATCTTCTGACACACTTCTAACTCTGCCTATGCATGGAGCAACTTCTTTCCTGGTTCTTGCTAGGTGGTGTTTCAACATTGAAATTCCACTACTAACCACTTTTTCACAAAATAAGCATCTAATCTTTAACCTGGAACCCTCAACTGGTATACCCCACCGCCATGCTGGATCATCAGACCGATAATGGGAGTCTCTACCACCCCTTCCTGCCATCTCAATCGAGTACTTTAATTCAAGCAAAAACCTGAAAATAAAAGCACTTTGTAAATCCCCCAATTTTCAAATAACACTAAAATCGAGTGTCTCCCACTTCATGAATGCAATAAAAATCGTATACACACACTTAATAACTTCATATTTTGTCATTAAAAAAAATGAAATAACACAAAAAACAATAAATATAAAGGAAAAAAATAGAAAAACCATTAAAAATATATATAAATCCGAGTTTGGAGGCTTGCACGGACACCGTAGGGCACGATTTTTGAGCTTTGAACACTAAAGAAGCGAAAATCGGCTCATAGGGAGCTTGAAAAACCCAAGAGGAGAGAGGAAATCCGTGAGAAAATACGGGTTTTGTGTGGCCGGGGACCCTTTATAAGGGTCCCAAGGTGTATCGTGCGATACGGCTATATCGCACGATACGGTGCGATACACCCACATTCACAATATGGGCCCCCGTATCGTATCGTGGCCCACGATACGATACGTATCGCACCGTATCGTACGATACGATACGGTGCGATACGGATAACACAGCTCACATTGTCTCTCGCTAGAACATTGTTTACATTTCTTTTTGTAGCCATACAATTAATTCCAAACACTAGAATATTCACCAAAAACTCCGCCCATATAAGGGATCACCCTTGCATTGCCGGTCCCAAGCCCGGATAAAGGAGGAGGGTTGTGTTAGGCTTCCGACAGCCAGCGTAAAACTTCGTCGGATTTTTATAACATAGATTACAAAAATTATAAACTCCACCTATGTAAGGAATCACCCTTTCATGGCCGGTCCCAAGCCTGGAAAAAGGAGGAGGGTTGTGTTAGGCTTCCGACAGCCAGTGTAAAACTTTGTTGGACTTAACATGGATTCTATAAAAAAAATAATAAAGAATCCATGTAGCTGACCCCATCTAGTATGGGAAAAGGCTTAGTTGTAGTAATAGTAGTAGTTGTAGTAGATTACAAAAATTATGATCATTGCTTTGGGGCGTCCCCGCCTATCGACGTGCTGCAGAGCCCGAATGTAGTAATTAGTAAGCAAGGGCCACTATATTTTTGCCCGAATGTAGTGAATCAATTGCAGAGAGGGTTCCCACATCATGGACGGGTGTGGGTAAAGAAGTTAGTCCCGCTACATTGCCGCCCCAATGTAGTGAAAAATTTTTAGAGAGGGTCTCCGCATTTTGATTATGGATGGATGCGGGGGGTAAGGAAGTTAATCCTAGATAATAAGATTCGTATTGGTTCTTGGAATATCAGAACATTATCGGGTAAGCTAGTGGAGGTGGTAGATACTATGATTCGAAGAAAGATTCATATTCTATGTTTACAAGAGACAAAATGGGTTGGAGAAAAAGTAAAGGAGATAGAGGATACAGGTTTTAAATTATGGTACTCAGGTAAAGAAAAAGCTCGAAACAGAGTTGGTATTATCATAAATAAAGATTTAAAGGACAGTGTAGTAGACATACAACGATATGGTGACCGAATCATGATGTTGAAATTAGTGTTAGGAGCTGAGGTTTTGAATATAGTTTGTGCTTACGCACCCCAAGTAGGACTAGAAGATAGTATAAAGACTGTTTTTGGGGAAGAGTTAGATAAGGTGTTTCAAAAGATTCTACAAAGGGAGATGATTTGTTTAGGAGGAGATTTAAATGGACATGTTGGTAAAGAGGCATTAAGATATCAAGGGATTCATACAAACTTTGGTTTTGGGGATATAAATGAGGAAGGTAGGGAGATTTTAAATTTTGCTATTGCATTTGATCTCTTTATAGTCAATACAATCTTCAAAAAACGAGATGAACATTTAATTACTTATAAGAGTGGCTTATCATAAACACAAATTGATTACTTTATTTATAGAAAAAAAGATAGAGCGTGTTGTAAAGATTGTAAGGTAATTCCAGGAGAAAGCTTAACCACCCAACATCGACTTTTAGTTATGGATTTACAAATAAAAAAATGGCCAAAAAAGAAAAAAGTGCATCGAGCTATTCGGACTAAATGGTGGAACCTCAAAAGTGAGAAAGAAGACATATTTAAGCAGAAAGTCCTTCAAGGAGATATTTGGAATTATGTTGGCACACCCTGTGATATGTGGAACAATATGGCTATACATATTAGGAAAGTGGCGAAAGATGTGTTAGGGGTATCTAAGGGAGGTGTACCGGCACAAAAAGAAGCTTGGTGGTGGAGTGAAGTAGTACAAAATAAAATCAAGGCAAAGAGGGCATGTTACAAATTACATTATGCTAAGAAAACTAGTGAAACTTTAGAGGCTTATAAAAAAGCAAAGAAGAAAGCGAAAAAGGCCGTTAGTGAAGCAAAAACTAAGATTTGGGAGGACTTATATAAAAAACTCAACTCAAAAGAGGATGAAAGAGATATTTTTAGGATAGCTAGGGCTAGAGATAAGAAAACTAAAGACCTTAATTATGTTAGATGCATAAAAGACGATGAAAAAATTCTAGTGGCAAATGATGATATAAGAAATAGATGGAAAAACTATTTTTATAATCTTTTTAATGAAAATAAAGATGGTAGTATTAGTTTAGGAGATTTAGCCAAGTCAGAAAAGTATATAAACCACAATTTCTACCGACGTATTCAAAAGAATGAAGTCAAAAGAGGCTCTTAAACATATGAAGGGTGGTAAATCGGTAAGACCAGATAATATTCCTATAGAAGTTTGGAAAATACTAGGAGAAATAGGAATCACTTGGCTCACAAGACTATTTAATAAAATATGAAAAAACCAAAAGACGCCTGAGAAATGGAGAGCAAGTACACTTATACCATATATAAGAACAAGGGAGACATTCAAAATTGTGCAAATTATCGAGGTATCAAGTTAATGAGTCATACTATAAAATTATGGGAAAGAATTATCGAACGTAGGTTAAGACAAGTATCAAGTATAACATAGAACCAATTTGGATTCATGCCAGCAGATCTACTATTAAAGCGATTCACGTCTTATGGAACATTTTAGAGCAAAAAAGAATGACCTTCACATGATATGTATTGATCTAGAAAAAACTTATGATAGGGTACCGAGAGGGGTTCCGTAGAGAACTTTGGAAAAAAGAGGTATCTCATTGACATATATTAACCTTATAAGAGACATGTATGATGGTGTAAAAACATGTGTGAGGACTCATGAAGGAACAACAGACTTCTTTGAAGTTAATATTGGGTTACATAAGGATTAACTTTAAGTCCATACTTATTTATAATGGTGATGGATGAGTTAACAAAACATATTCAAGATGAAGTACCTTTGTATGTTATTTGCAGATGACATTGTATTAGTGAAGGAGTCTAAGGAAAAAGTTAATAGAAAATTGGAACTATGGAGAGAAACATTAGAAAGCAAAGGCCTCCGACTCAGTAGAACAAAGACAAAATATATGGAATGTAAGTTTGATCATTTGGTTACTTCAGAGGACATAGAAATTAAAATTGGCACACATTGCATTCCCCAAAAGGAAAGTTTTAAATACCTAGGGTCAATTTTTCAGAGTGATGGAAGAATTGATGGAGATGTTACTAATAGAATTAATGTTGGTTGGTTAAAATGGAGAGGAGCATAAGGTATTATTTGTGATAAGAAGATACCATTAAAATTAAAAGGTAAATATTATAGAGCAGTAATTAGGCCTGCCATGTTTTATGGTTCTGAGTGTTGGGCAATTAATCATCAACATGTACAAAAGATGTCTGTGACAGAAATGAAGATGTTGAGATGGATGAGTGGTCATACAAGAAAAGACTATATACATAATGAGGTTATTAGAAACAAATTAGGAGTGGCACCAATAGAGGATAAAATGAGAGAACATCGTTTAAGATGGTTTGGACATATAGAAAGAAGATCAAAAGAAGAACCTGTAAGAAGGTTAGAAAAACTAAATTTGGAAAGTATTAAAAGAGGTAGAGGACGACCACAAAAGTGTTGGAAAGAAACAATAAAGAATGATCTAGCTTATTGGGAGTTAACTGCTAATATGACACACGATAGGGATCTGTGGAAACAAATAATCCATGTAGCCGACCCCGTCTAGTATGGGAAAAGGCTTAGTTGTTATTGTTGTTGCTGTTGTACTAGAATATTCACCAAAAAATTCATTTACTCCTTTATATCCTTGTCTAAGTGAGACCAATTTGTCTTTTAATGTCATTCTATGGACAACATAACATGTGATTTTTTAAGTATTCCCATACTTCTTTAGTGTTGGTGAAATCGACCAAAGTATCCCTAATATGCTCATTTACATTGTTCATGAGCGCCTATAGGGCCGTTCTATGATCTCCTCCATATTCCTCTTTTTGCCCAAGTGTGGCATGAATAGAGGGTTCTACCTTCAAGCCACTTACATAACCCCATAAGTTTTTAAAATATAGATAGTTTTCATAGATTGAGCCCATGTTTTGTAATTCGAGGGTGTTAAACGAAAGTTAAATCCCCCTTATGATCTATATTTCAAAGAAAAAAAGAAACTAAAAAGACAAACTTAAAATAAGACCAAAGATACGATCGGCATGCTTCCCAAGGCGATGAATAATGTTTTCATGATCGCTCTGATGCCGTGTAATGAAGTCGATGCTTCAATGTAGTAGTGGAAGGTCCGCGAATATCACCTCAAAATATCAATCATAAAGCATTATAAAAAAGCTATAAAGCATATACAATAAAGGCACAACAAAAGGAAAATTGATATTATTTAATCACAAAAGGCATAGCATAATTGATATATGAGAGAGTGAATTTATAGAGTGAGTAGTGAGGTGAGAGAGAAGAGAGAAGATATGAAGCAGCAACCAGCCTAGCCATTGGGGCTAGCGCTAGCCATTATGGTTTGGCGCCAACGCCCTATGGCTAGGTGAAAGGACCTGAATGACCCTGGTGCCTTCGGGTCCTATCTTATATATATAATTTAATATATAATTTAATTATATATAAAAAGAACAAAAATACATCAAAAAAGGAAAATTATATTTAACAGAGAACATGTTTGTCTTGAATCTCCATGATTAGTTGTTAACATTAATTGTGAAATACATGAAGATTTATTGCACATAAGAAGCGCATGTGATAACAACACCTACAAAATTTCCATTTTAGCTAAGTTGCCCAATTCTAGAGGAAGTGGTCCATCAAGTTTGTTTGCTTCAACCCCCCTGCATTTACCAACAGAAAAAGCAAAATCAAGAGCTTCATATTAAGAAACTTATAAGATATGTATTTTATGGATCCAATCATAGACTTTTTACAACCTTGTTCATGTCAAAGATTAACAATATTATTGTTGCTTCAAAGTTGCTTCCCCTATGCTTTTAACAATTAGATGAGTAAATTAGGACATGCAAATACAGCTTGTTACCTACTTTGCAGTTGACAAGTCAAAAAATCCTCTGGGTTTACCAAAATAGTGCGCTCCAGAGACTTTGAGTAATATGGGTCTAATTGGAGAGTGTGAAACCCTTCTTTTATCAGTAAATCACATAACAAAAGCAGCAAGAAACTATCCAAAAGAATTATACTTACAGCCCTTAATATTCCCAATCTCCTTTGGTATCTTCCCGTTTATGTGATTCCCGGAGAGCACTCTGAGAAGATTGAACATGGAGCATAAACAACATACACAAGAAGGTGGATTTTCTTTAGGTCTATTCAACAGAAAAACAATGGCCATCAGCAAAGGGAATTCAGAGGGGGTTGGGAGAAGTCTCTCAAAGAATTCGAAAACAGCATCAAGGACTGCGGTATTGTTGAGTACACATGTATATGGAAGCACAGATGTGTATAGAAAAGATACAAAAGGCATGTATGCAGCAGGACTTACAACATAGTCAAAGGCAAGGAAGCCCAGCTAGTTGGAATGGTGCCACTGAGATAATTAGGTGATAGATCACTGCCACGTGAAAAGGTTAACACGTTAATGAGAAACCTGATGCCTCTTTTCAACCCCATGCACAAGGAAAGACAGTTTATCAGAAAATAGTCATATTAGATATACAGGTGACCATTGCTCATCATACAACCATTACCACAGATGCCACTGTATTAAAATAAAACAGCTGACACCATATATGCTCCCTTTTTATACGGTGATCATTAAAGCCATATGCGTATAGTAACCAAATTCGTATATACCCAAGGTGCAGAGATTGCATGGTTTTCCAATAAGAGCAATTTCATATAATGTATGTAAAAGGGACTAAAAGGTTATGGAGGCACCACATGTTTAAAACCTACAAAATTACTTACAGTTCTGTTAAGTAGGTGAGCTTACTCATTTCCCCAGGAAGCACTCCTGTTAGATTCTGTCTCTTCAATTTGCTGAGTCAAACAAGAAGATAACATACATGTATTTGTATTTAATGTCAGTACGATATACACATAATCTCTCTCTATACATACACACACAAATATATATATATATATATATATATATATATATATATGTGCATATGTGTCTGTGTGTTTGTGCACATATGAATGCTTGCGCATGCGTGTGTGTGTGTGTGTAGAGAGAGATTGGCTCTGTGCATTATTGTATATTGTTGCAATGACATTAAATAAATACTATAAGATGAACATACATGCTTACTGCGTGACATACTGTCCCATTGGCGTAAGGGCAATTACACGTGACATTGTTTTGCTTCAGTGAGTCCACTGGTGTGTTCCATCCTCCTTTAGTCTCAGAACAAGGGTCTATGCTAAAATTCCAGTCTTTCTTACCCAACTTGTTCAGGGTAACTTTGAGAGCAGAAACTATTCAAAACAGGAAGCAGTTACTATCTTTCATCATGGTACTCAGCTACAGAGAACACGAGTCAAACAATGAAGCAGTTAAAAGTTTCTTAATTGTCTTTACAAGCATCAAAGATGATCTTGCTCCCTTAAAAGTCAAATGCTAGTAGGAATCAAGATCGAGCTGAATGGAGATCAAGAATCCATGTGGAAAGGCTTCGTTTTGGTTTAATTGGCACTTACAATCGTTAAAATGAATATCAACATCCTTGACAGTGTAAACTCGGCTTGATTTATGATGATAATTGTAAAATGAATAAAAATCAACAATATCAAAATAAGTTTCATCTGACCATCTTCTATGCAGCATGATAACCATGCTCTCCGAACATGCAGCATTCAGCCACCCTGTTTTGAGATGGCTAAGGTGCAAAACCAGAAATGTGCAGAGATTCGCCATTATTACGAGTGCAAGTCCACGGGCTACACAAGATCGACTCGACACAAACTCGAACTAGACTCGGTCTTATATCGAACTCGACTGCTCGCGGGCCTAAAGGAGCTCCATATGGCACATGTATAAAACCTTTGATTGCTTTAGTCTCGTACCGTACTCCAACAAGCACAGACCGCGCTCCACGACTTACAAAAATGTGATCACTAAATACAGGGGCGGCAGCTTCCAAGAGGGTACTAACCAATGACCATACGCCCCTTAATGGGAGTTTAATTACAACGCCTGTCCCAATGGAATTGAGACTATAGGTCCAGTTTGCTAATAAAATCAAAGGTGGGTTTTAAATAAAAAATACCATCGCAGATGAACAGTGTCGTAATGCTGTATCGTATTAAATGCTATACGGTTTACCGACAATGTTGTTGATCCTTTAAAGGCTGTGATGCGGTTCACCTGGCATCACACTGTAAAATTGCTACAGTGCATTTTCACTGTGGTACTAAAGTTTTTACTCTGGCTTCCTACCTGAACCTCAAGCTGTCAGCTGGAGTCTATAAAAGCCGCGCTCCGGCTCGAGCTTTTGAATCTGTAAAAGCTCGACCAACTCGAGCTTGAGCTCAATGTTTTCGAAACGAGCCGAGTGGAACTACCCATGCAATTACACCTATAGAGATTATGAATCTAGGGAGAAGCATGGTGATCATGCAGCAACGCTGCATTCAAACTGGGTCAGAAGAGAAGGGAACAATCTTATGAGGTCATCTAAAACGTAAAGTAACCGGATCCGCAGTCGTGGATACCGTCCATTCTCACCAGGCGAACGTCATCCAAGGCTGAAGCTCCGCTGTACCGTCACGCGCACCCTGGAAAGAGGCACTTGCGAAAAAAGAAAGCCCCAAAGGAAGCTCAAGTGAAGACTCCCAGCGCTCTCGCACATCACATTGATACGAGATATTCCAGTTTAGCATTTCAGACAAATAGCTTAATGTACAAGGAGAAGAACGACATATGGCATAAATGAACAGAATTAACGCGAGCCATAACAATTAAGAATGCTACTTCTATTTAATGACGTAAATACCCCTGGTCAACACAGAAATGGCTTTCCACCCTCCACATAGCTTAACGATGGAACTGGGGGAGAGAATGGATTTGCTTAAATGACGAAACTACCCCTGGAAAATGGTGGGAAATGGAAGTGGAACTCCGAGAAACCATCGACGCTCTCACAGTGATCAACATGATATAAAGACTACCAATAATGGAGGAAAAGGACGTCCAAATGGTCTCTACATCTTCCTTGCTGCGAAAAAGAGATTTTGTGGACGGTAGATTTTTCTGATCTACACGTAACTGGTGTTCGATGAGCTAAAGAATCAGAGATTACTGTTTCAGAGGGAGAACTCCCAAAAAATGGGGAAATTTGAATGACGAAAACGCGCAGATCTGGCGGTCATTCTCACATGCCCAAAATGAAATCACTGAAAAAAGAAACAGAGAGATGTGGGCAAGAGATGAAAGAGTGATTTAGTTACCTTCATCGTCCGGAAGTTTTGCGGCGTCGGATCCGAATTGCTCCGGCGAAAACGCGAAAAGAAGCAAGAATAATAATAATGATGAAGCGGAGAAGTATCTCACAGGAGAGCCATCTTGATTTCCTTTCATTTTTCCTTCCTAAAGTTCAAGTTCACCGGTTCTTCGTCTTCTGCAAAGAGAGCAAAAGGAGATTCCAGTGCATGACGGGTGCCGGTGAGGAGCGAATCCACCTCACCCCGCTACATTACTGCCCTGCCTTACCCTGTATCATATCGTACTGTGTTAGATTTATTATTCACACACATGTTTAAAGTAATCTTTTGTTGAAATATCTATGTCAAAGCTTCCAGCCTGAAGCTTTAGAAAGCGATTAATGAACCTCCCAACCAAACAGAGTGCAAGTAGAAAAGAGGAGAAAAGGAAGCATCCTTTCTTCTAATTAGATATAGTTGTATTCTTCTAAATGATAAGACAAGTGTGGCCGAACTTATGGTATATGCATAACTATCATCATCTTCATAAATTCTATAAAAAAGCATGTAATTAATGTCAAGACCCCACTTGCAAATTTTTAGCTTCTTGTGTGACTTAGACATTGATTTTCTTCAAAAGAAAAGTTGACATGAAACTTTGAAGAGACTCGTCAACAAACATGTATACTATATTTAACAAATATTGGATACATTTTTTTAGAAACATATCACTTAAAAGTTATAAAGATTTTAAAAAATATTAAATAACTAATTATACTCGTGCCTTAAAAAACAAATGAAATGTTGGAATACGCATGCATTGAAAGTTGTAAGATCTAATATATATATATATATATATATATATATATATATATATATATATATATATATATATATATATATATATATATATATAGAATGGTATTGAAATTTAGTGAGAATCAACAAAAACACCTTTTGAGAGAGAGAGGATTATAACGTGTTAACACCCTTTGACGATCTAAGTTTTAGGTATCTCTCTATATATATGAAACTAGATGTTGCCCACCTCTTACTATGTGTCTCAAAAGTAGAAGGTGGACATGCATATGCATTCAATCTCTCTCTATATATATATATATATATATATATATATATATATATATATATATATATATATATATGTATACATATGTATATATTAAAAGTTATAAAGATTTTAAAAAATATTAAATAACTAATTATACTCGTGCCTTAAAAAACAAATGAAATGTTGGAATACGCATGCATTGAAAGTTGTAAGATCTAATATATATATATATATATATATATATATATATATATATATATATAGAATGGTATTGAAATTTAGTGAGAATCAACAAAAACACCTTTTGAGAGAGAGAGGATTATAACGTGTTAACACCCTTTGACGATCTAAGTTTTAGGTATCTCTCTATATATATGGAACTAGATGTTGCCCACCTCAATGGGTCTTTTGTCATGGAAAACTAAAAGCTATCCAGGATATCGCGTGGCTATTATCTTTTACTGTTAATTCTTTTCTATTAGTGATGTTTCTCTTGATTATTCACTAGAGGATTTATGAGCAATTATAATAAGTGTATCTCCTTAATTATCCAGGTGAACAATGGCAACCTTCACGTGATGTCACATGGCTGGTCTGGAACGGGTACAACGGTTCCAGCCAGAACCAAATCGGGTGAAACCGGATCCCAAAACCAAGCTCCAAATCTTGGACCATCCAGTTCGGTTCTGGTTTCACCTTTAATAGAACCATAATCAACCTGAAACAGGAACCAGTGGTTTTAAACCTTCGGTTCCAGAATTTTTTTCTTTAAAATTTAAATATTTTAAGAGTTTTTTATCGGTTTGAAGGGGCTTTTTACTCAAACCGAAACTACTATGGAACCTGAAACCATAACGGTAATCGGCCTGTAGTTCCAAGTTCCGAGATAATCAGAACCGTCCATGTCTAAACACGCAGAAAAATTGGTTTTGGTTTTGGTTTTTAGTCCACCGCTTGATGTATCATTAGTCATACCCATTTAAGTATGAGTCCACAAAAAGATTCTAAGTTTGTTTGTTACCAAATCGTTTGCTTTTCGATTTTATGTTGCTTGAAGTGTGTCTACAATAAGTGTCGTTTAGATAAATCATTTCATACGTGATTTGAAGCTAGATAAAACCAATGAGTTAGTTGTCATTTATTGTAACAATATTGCAACAATCATTTTGAATAAAAATTGAGTTGATAGCTCTAGAAGCAAGTATATAATAGTTATATATCACCGTGTTCATGATATGCTTAAAAGAAATGAAATATCCATATCTTACATGCCAACTAATGATATGTTGGACTGACCCCTTCGCTAAAGGCATTTTTGAAGATCTCTTTACAAAGCATGTTACACACATAGATTTCAGATATGCTTGAAGTAATTAGTGTGAAAACACAAACTTTGGTTGTTATGTAAGAAAAATGTATTGATTATAATAAACCGCATAACTAGTATAACTAAAGATTAGCTATAATTTTTGTTACAACTGAAAAAGTGATACAATTCAGTACTAGATCATCAATGCTTTTATCATCATTTTCAAGAATAACATTCTTAGTATCTTTTAAGAATTCAACATGCTCACTTTATGTTAAATCATGGTCCTTAGTTATAAAATTTATATCCCTTGAAACCTTTTCGGTATCCAATAAAAACATATCTCAAGGACCTATTGTCTAGGTTATCTTTAGACTTATTAAGAATATTTACATGAGCAATAGATCTCTACCTTTGTAGATGATTAAGTATGGTTTTCTATCAAATCACATCTCCTATAGTGTACAGAATACAACCTTATATAATACTCTACTAAATATATAATAGTTTAAAAAACTGCTTTTCTTCAAAATACCCTATAAGAAAAGCACCTAATAATATGAACCTAGTCATATCTAAGAGTGTCATGTTATATCTTTCAACTACACTATTTTGTTAAGTTGTCCTAAGTATGATATTCTATTTTGAAATATCAAAATCTTTACAATATCTTATAAATTCTCTAGAAGTGTACTTACCACCTTGATAAGATCTTCAGACTTTTATTGTATAACTCAATTGATTTTCAATCTCCTACTTATATTCTTTAAATGAGTTAAGTACTCTAGATTTATGTGATAGGAGATATAGCTATCCATATCTCAAATAATTATATGTGAATGTTATACAACAAACCTTCTCATAATAAGACCATACTCTATACGGTTCACATATATCTACGTGACTAATTTCTAATAGACTTTTTACTTAATTATTTCTTTAGAAAAAGGTTTTCTTGTCATTTTCTATTGTATATAAGCTTCAAACTTATTAAAAATGTTTTCCCTTATTCAAACTAATATGCCCTATCCTTTTATGCCATACACTTACATTAATAATAAGTACACAATCAATATAAGCATAAGAAGAAGGTTAATTTTCATTAACATTCAGCTTGAACAAACCATGTTCAAAATCAAATGATCTAGAAAAGAAAATATGTCCATGTTTTCCCACAATGACCTTTTCTGGGACAAACCTAACTTCAATACCTTCCTTGACTAGCATAGGAAGAGACACATGATTACGCCAATACATCAGTAAAAACAATTGAGGTGCCTCCTATGTCAATCCTGAAGGACTCAACTCTTAGGATATCATCAAAAGAGTTGTTGCCTATATAAACACGATGCTCCCATGCTTGTATTTATTAAGATTAGAAGCTTCCTCTTTGCTCTTTGAGATATGATGGATTGCTCTAGAATCCATTCACTATAAGCATTTTTCTTTCTTGTGTTTGTTCAAACACTCTTGGTCAATAGTATGTTTCAAAGGAAGTTTAGAAAGGCTGAGATAATGTATCAACCCAAGTGTTGTGGTTATCATGTTCTAGGAGGGAGGAAGACTATTTAGAATAATTGATATCTATATAGGGTTCGGGATTATTGATTGACTATAGTCAAGTCCCTATCCATAACCAACATCTGATTTACATATTCAACTATATTATCTCCTTATTTTATTCTATGAGAGTAATATTTCTGAAAGAGTAGTTGAACATGTAATTTTCTAATAATATCATATTTGGTGGTTACTAAGTCAAACAAACTTTTTATGGTTTCACATTTCTCAAAGACCCTAATCAAGTCATTCTCCACATAGGTTAACCCTATGGTCCTGATTATCGAGTCATCTTTGAGGAATGTTTTGTAAATTATCTTGTCCTAATCTATTACTTCATGTACATGTAACATTTTAGTTTACTTTAAAATATAATCAACACTTTTTAGGGTTACGGCCAATAGGATTCTTCTTTTCCATATTTGGAACTTTAGGTCTTTTAGTTTTCGGTCTTTGTCAATTCAAAAACACATATTATGGTAGTTATTTTTAGGTATTTGGCAAACAATTAGAGGATCTATTTATTTCAATCAAGAAACATTAAACAACCAATAAATAATAAGAATTAAATATAATTCTAAGAAACAACTAAGATTAGCTAGCCAATCACTAAACAATAATAACAGAAACCAACATACATTATTAGGCAAATAATTTCACGCACATAACTACAATTTCATAAGAGTTGTAGGCATCATCTTGGGAATAACCAAAGTTTAAATAAAATACAATTTAAAACAGGTTTTAGGATTTCTAGCAAAGACCAAGAATAAAAATGTAAATTTCCTTGTAAAATTTTATAAAGTAAATGGGTAGTATTATAAATTTGTCATATAGATTATTTTGAGGTTTATGTAAAGTTTCAAAGTAAACTTATAACCTCAACCTATATACTAAATTGTAATTTTTATAAAGTATGAAGGGTAGAATAGTAAAATCAACCTCAAGATTTTCCTTACACTCAAAAAAGATATCTAGACAAAATCATAATTTTAATAGTGATAAACTGTAATTTGGAGAGACTGGTTGGAAAAATGGTAAAATTAGCCTCTGAACCTTGAAAACACATCTCACCAAATTGAGAAAGGGGAGTGACCTTTTCGATTTTATGAGAATGTTGACTGAGGCCTTGTGTGACCACCAAGTTGGGTAGTAAGTTACAGCTTCCTCCTCCAATAGCCTAACATTTAGGCATTTAGTTATTAAATCTTGTACCATTGTAGTAGATTTCTATCGCTATTCCTTTTCTTGATACAAATGCTAATCCGAGTTGCCTCCAATCTTGTCTCCGCCTAGATGAAGTCTTGTTTACCAGAACAATGGAGCTCCTTCACGTTCCACCTACTCACACATTAGATGCCAAATTCACATACATGAGACCACAATCACCTCCATCGCTAAACCCTAGGATTCCATCATGGGTGAACACAAGGGCTGATCGAGAGAACCATTTCAATACATATAAATGAGCCTCTGAACTACTGATATGAAGAACCTAATGCTTTGCTTTTCTATGTGTGTCTCTCCTTATGACTTGAGAGGAATATGTTTCAGTTTTATTCAAAGAGAAAAGCCAAATGGATTTCCAATAGTTCCAATAGTAAAGAAAAATGGCAAAATAAGAATCTATATCGATTTTAGAAATTTAAATTCAGCTGACACCCAAAGATATGGTATCAATGCCTATAGTTGATATGTTAATAGGTCAATTTTGGCAGCCAAATACTAAGTTTTATGGATGGAGCGTGCGATTATAATCGGAAATTTTATAGGCTGAAAGATGTCTCCAAAAACGGCATTTAGATGTCACACAGAGCATTAAGGACCTATGAATGGGTGGTTATACCGCTTTGGGTTAAAATGCGGGAGCAACTTACTAGAGGATAATGAATGCCATTTTCTATGACATGATTGGTAAATTTATAGAAGTGTATATAGATGACGTCGCTAGTGAAATGGGATTTGGATGATGATCATTTAAGAGATTTAGAATTTGCTTTTGAATGCAAATTTGCGTAGCTTAATATAATGAATCATCTTAAATGAAATATTGGGTCGATGGTCTGTAGGTAACTTTTAGGATTCTTGGTGCACCACAAAGGGACAGAGTCGGCGAAATTAGAACTAAGAGCAATAATGGAGGCTTCGCATGAGGAGCAAGAAAAATTATTTGACTGCTTCTAATAGATTAATGTTCTTCCTTGCTTCAATTTCAAGTGGCGTGGCTCTTCCTAAAGATCTTAACTTCTCCTTTACTCCCAAGTTCTATATACGAGTCTGATCATGTTTCAAATATCTTGAGAACCCTTCCCGATCAAGACTTTTTTAATCAAACCCAATATTTGGATCTGAATTGTCTATTCCGTCATTTTTTAGGGTGGCCTTCTGAACTTGTCTTCGTTTGCTAATGAAATGGAATACACCATGATTTATTCATTTTATCAGATCTTGAACATGGCTTTAAAAGGTCTATGAACTTATATTTCTAGTTACGAGATGTTAAAAGATGCATTAAAAGAAATTTGATACCTCGAAGCCCAGGGAAATACAATGCGTTAAGCCTTATAATAGTAAACATTCAAAGCTTGAAGTATTATAGCACTCCTTAAAACTAAATGACAAATTATCTTTAAATTATTGCATGGGTAAAAAGATGCGATCATCAAAATAAAGGCAGTGACAATAAGAATATCCTAAAGGCTAGGAAGGCGATTTAATGTATAAAAGTTAATGCTCAAAATGGCCGATCCACTACGAAAAACCATGTTAAATGAAAGTGAGATCGATCTTAAATGCAAACCGTATGTAGTGCACCTCAAAAAATAAATGACAGGAGCTTTCTTCAAAATGCAACACTTTGTCTTCTTTTCCTTTAATAACGTATCCTGTAATTGAGTCAACATATATTTCTTCTTCCAAAGTAAATAATTAAGAAATCTGGAATCTGAGGGCCAATGCGCTCAAGTAAATGTCGAGAAGCAATATGCATGAAGTCGGTGCACTCAAAGTAAATAATAAGAATTTAGAATGCGAGAGAGAAGAAGCGCTCAAAATTAATGACAAAAATTTAAAATGTAAAGGAGTCGATGCACTCAAAGTAAAGACAAGATTTAAAATGCAAGGGCCAGGTACTCGAGAGTAAATGATAGGAATTTTAAAAATGCAATGGTGATGCGCTCAAAAAGTAAATGATAGGAATTTAAAATCTTTCGCATGGATTTCATCATTAAATCCACCATTCATCTTTTGAAGCTTCATGAAATGATATTGGATCATAATATGCAAATAGAGCATAATTAACTATTTCTTCATAAGAAGTATCATCTTTTTTGCATAACACAACCCTTCAAACGAGTAGGTAAAACTTGTTCTCGTCTTAGACGTGAGGAAGGCTCAACTGAAATTGCTTGAAAACTTCTTAAAGGACTTATCTAATCATCAAATGTGTTAGAAGATTGTAATGGTTCGAGTTGAACATCACAAAGAGTCAAGATGGGCAGAACCAGTTCCTTTTCTTTCATGATAAAATGATATTGCTTTTTTTTCTTCAATATTCCAATTTCATTCATCTTTCTCTTCAAAGATAGCATCATAGCTAATTATTCCTTTCCATAATCAATACACCCAAATACATGAAGAAGACTAACTGATGGTGTTTGACCAGTCCATGCCTCCATTGGCGTCTTAAAGTTAAGTCCTTCAATCGAACATCGATTCAATACGACACATGAAACTGCTTCTACCCAACATTATTTTGGTAGATGCTTTGCCCATAATAGTATGAACCATGTCAATAATGGTACAAAATTTTCTTTTTGTAACTCTATTTTGTTGAGGTGTGTACCTCACTACAAGTTGGTGTTTTATACCACTTTTCTTGAAAAACTCTTCTCCCACCATATATTCAGTACTGCAATCTATTAAAAAATTTGTATCGATTACCCATTTTCTTTCTTTGCATAAGCTTTAAACTCCTTCAAAGAATCAATAGTATCAAATTTATGCTTCAAGAAGTAAACCAACGTTCTTATGCTAAAGTCATTAATAAAGATAGCAAAATAATTGTAGCCTCTATTTGACGATTCTTCAAGTGGCCCACAAAGATCAGAGTGCACTAACTCCAATAACTTCTTTGCTCTCTGTGACTTGTTTGAAGGATAATCATCTCTATATTTTTTTCCATTATTTATGGTTCACATACTTCATTGAGAGAATAAATATCAGGTAGTCCTCACACCATATTCTTTCTAGATAGCAACTTCAAGCTATCAAAATTCACATGCCCAAGTCGCTTGTGCCATAACCATGAGGAGTCTTGGACTGTTAGTTCATAGTAAGGTTCACCAAGAGGAAGTCAACCTTGTCCCTAACTTAAAACTAGTGTTAATGACATTCATTGACATAGGTTTCCAAGGACTGATGTTTTCCAATTAGGAGAATAGTAGGGTGAGGGAGTTTGGGATCATGCCTGTTGTAAAGCACACAACCCACAACTCCTAATCCAACCTTAAGGGGTTGCTCCAATTAGGAGAACAGTTGTCCAAAAGAGTAAGCACAAGAGGAATGCTTGTCCTTAAACACCCAACTATGTAGGTAAAGGGATCTGTCTCTATCCATCTGGTCCACCTGCTACCTTTTGGATGTAGGGTGGACTATTCATGCACACCCACTAGAAGCTCTAGACTTTGATTTGCAAGCTCATCTGCACACTACTTTCCCTCTATGCTGGATAAGATGTGACATATCTAATATATAAAAGGAAAAGGTGATTATGAGTCATTTTTACCTTTACAATTAGGCATCTGCTATTGTCCCAAATGAAACAAGCTCCATTTTTTTATCTCCATATCATGGCCTTTTCAGATAAATCTCTCATTCTCAGGAGATTTTCACAAAGGCCATGAACATAGAACACATCAAGAATGCATTGGTTTGATCCATCCTTCACCTTGATTTTAATCGTTCATTTTTTCATATAAGAATCTTTGAGTTGTTTCCAAACTTAACTTCCAAGTTGTATGTACTATCAAGCTTTAAAAATAGCTTACTATCACTACATATATATTTGCTACATCTTATATCTAAGTACCAAACATTCTTTTGGTTCTCTATAGTAGCATAACAAGTGAATAACAAGGCTTTGTCGTCATCATCTCCACTATTATAAGAGTTTGCAACTTTGGTATGAAAATCTAAACTTTTCACCTTGTTGCATCTACACTCAGATTTGTAATGTCCATATCTCTTGCATTTGTAGCACTTAATATGTGACTTATCCTTTTTCGGTTCGACACTTTTCTTGTAGCCCTTTTTCCTTCTTCTGTTTAAAATGACCCTTTCTATCGTTTTGCAACACTAATTGGGTTTGTAAACCTCTTCTACCATCTTATATTTTTCTTTTAGTCATTGCTCGTGAATTTGTAGAGAGGTTATAAACTCATTGATGGACAAAAAAGAGGGATTTGAAGATTCTTTAATAGATATGATATATTCAAATTGTAACGGTTTGTTCGATAGTCTCACTGTTGACCATCATTTGATTTACAAGAGCCAACGCCCGTGACAAATAATCAAAAATCGACTTAACTTTTCTATTTTATGAAGCTTGAACTATGAAGGGAGAGTTTTGAAGACACACCTTTTGGACTCTCTCAAGTTCCTTATAAGACTTGATGAGAGTGTTTCATGCCTCCTTTGCCGCCTTTGCATTTGGCACCTTCTCAAATAGAGAAAAATCTAGTAGTTAAAAGATGTAAAAAAGAGCTTTGTGATCTTTCTTGCGATTTTTCTTTAGATGCTTATGTTCTTTTGGTGTCAAATTATCTAGAGTTACCGGTTTCACAAATCCTTCCTTGATGTCTTTTGTTAGTTCTTGAAACCCAAACAACACCTCCATCTGTATTTTCTAATTCTCAAAATTCTTCTCATTAAATTTTGAGATTTGAGGTTGAACCATTGCAATACTATTCATGGAAGCCATCTCAAATTTCTCAAAGGAATTAAGCCCTGACTCCAAATATTAGAAGAGAAAAAAATGGTAGAAACAACTACGACAGAGAACTCAAGAGAAAGGAGAAATTCTTCACTAATACTTTAAAGATAAATTATACATATTTGTAGGTCTAGAAAGCACGTTTTTCTAAAACACATAACACTATTTAAGGACAATTAAAATATACCAGCTAAACTAAGCCTTGTTACAATTCTCTAAGATCCCTTGAAAACCTAACAAGACTTTTCTATTATCTAGGTCAATGACCCAAAATAGGATTGGTTCATTAAAAAAATAAAAAGGCAAAGGTACTGACATGAGCTTGGTTTACCCAAAAATTTCTATTTTCCATCAAGTGTTAGTTGTCCTTTTGGACTGACTAAACAAAACAAGAAAACACAACCTCTTGGGCTGCTCCTTTGTGTATGTGTATGTTTAAGAGGAATGTGTTCTAGTTTTAGTTGTGGTTTTGGATTAATCCCAAAGTTTCTTTTCGTTGCGATCATACTAGCACTAAAGCATCATATCCCATCAGAACTACAAAGTTAAGCGTGCTTTGGAGAGAGTAGTATTGGGATGGGTGACCTCTTAGGAAGTCCTAGTGTTGCACTCCTTTGGGCTTCCGACTTAGTAGAACAAAGACAAAATGTATAAAATGTAAGTTTGATCATTCGGTTACTTTAGAAGATATATAAATTAAAATTGGCACACGTTGCATCTCATAAAAGAAAAATTTTAAATGCTTAGGATCAATTTTCATAGTGATGGAAGAATTGATGAAGATGTTATACATAGAATTAATGCAGGTTGGGGCATCAGGTATTCTTTGTGACAAGAAGATACCATTAAAGTTAAAAGGTAAATATTATATAACAGTAATTAGATATGTCATGTTTTATGGTTATGAGCGTTGGGCAGTTAATCATCAATATGTACAAAAGATGTTTATAGCAGAAATGAAGATGTTGAGATGGATAAGTGGTCATACAAGAAAAGATTGTATACATAATGAGGTTATTAGAAACAAATTGGGAGTAATACCAATAGAGAATAAAATGAGAGATATTATTTAAGATGGTTTGGATATATAGAAAGAAGATCAAAAGAAGGGCATGTAAGAAGGTATGAAAAACTAGATTTTGAAAGTATTAAAAGAGATAGAAGACGGCTACAAAAGTGTTGGAAAGAAACAATAAAGAATGATCTAGCTTATGTTGAGTTAAGTGCTAACATGACACTTAGGTCTATTTGAGAAAAGGCTTAGTTGTTATTGTTTCTGTGTTGAGTATGATTAAATAAGAAATTTGATTTTTTTCATACTTAAAAATATTAAGACTCTTGCTGCTTCCTAAATAAAGAAGAAAAAAGCACTAAGTTTTTGCACGCATTTAAATAAGCTGATGGATAATTGGCATCTAATGGAAGACAACCGACAGCAGGAAGCTAAATGCAACGGTGGGGCTTTTGCTTTTGACTTATAGAGCCTGGTGAAGACGTAAGCAGCGTCAAAGATCTGCAGTGTCGTTTCGTGTGCGTGAAGCAGATTCTCATATGCATGGCAAAGTACCAATCCTTTGATAAGATTTCCTACAGTATTCCGTTTGCATTCACATGAATTGGAGTGTAAAGCTTTACTTTGGAGGTTTTGAGAATTTGAGGATTTATCAAAATCTTTTCAAGATCCTTTTGAAAATTATTATTTAAATATTTAACCCTTTTTCAAAAAGTTTCATTCAGAGGTTTAACATCTTGCTAGTTTAGATTTAACCTTGGAGGTTTCAGATTTGATTCATATGGAGACATGCCTATGATGGCTCGATACTTAAATCAACCCAATGGTCGATCTACGTTGACTAGAAACTTCAAAAAATCAGAATAAAAATGCAGTCCACAGTTGAATCTATGAGCTATCGTAGATTTTCTACAAACTGGTAAACGAAACCTAAAACTTCCATGAATCTCAGTCTCTCTGAACGTATTGTCAGTTTCTTCGAGATATGAATCCATTTGATTCAAAAGTGAAGAAACTTACAACAGTATCGAACATGGGTTTGATGCACATCATATTTACCATCCGCAAAATATCGAAATCTTTATCTAAAGAAATGCATACAGAAACAGGTGCTGTATAGAGCTTTCAATGAGGTATGCTGTCTTAAATCCTCCATGGCTTTCTAATAAGTACAAGAAAAAGAGAAGAAAAAGTATAGTCCATGATTGAATATGTGAGCTACAATACATACTTTCCACCCTAAATGGATTTCTAGATCAACCATGCAGATTTTTTTCTTTCCTTGTTTTCTGCAGGAAGATCAAGTAATTGAACAAAATTGTCAAGAAATAAACTAACTGCTACTTGGACAATATTTTCAAGAGGGAAACGAACAATGGCAGATTTAGAAACCTTTTTCAATGGTGGGCAGAATAGTCCAGAAATTAACATGTATTATAACTCATGTACTATGCTTTTCTGTTGATTTCCTAAATTTTGAGTGGCCGGACACCCTACAGGAGTTCATGTAAATCCACCACTGCTTCGGTTTGGCACTTGTTTGATTTGTATGGCATTTAAAATGAAAACAATTGTTGCATAGATAGCGTTAGCTCATCTGTTAGGGGTCTCTAACTCCCATAGATGGCGAGTCCGATCCCAGCAGTGTCTGCATGGGTTGCATGTGTTAGTTTTCGGCCTCCCATCATAACAAGAGGGAGAAAGGGAGAGAATGTGCTAGGAAACAGGTTCTAGATGAAGTTGTCTTGACCCAAAAAACAACGATTTCGTCTATCATGCTTAGCGCATTGTGAACCGCTGATTTTTAAGACTTTCTAATTGTATGAATTCAAACAAAGCTTGAGTGATCAAACCGTATAATTGGAAGACCTAGGGCTCAATGTAGACATCTTCAGTTTCGGTTTGTCCAGAACCTGGAACCATCAGTTTCGGGCAGGTTTCGATTTGGGTCTAGAACTGGTAATTTTTAAAAAATTAAATTTTCATTAAAAAATTTAAAACCGGCAGTTTGGAACCGTCGGTTCTGATTTAGATCTGATTTATTGTGAAAATGGTAAAACTGGAACCCGACCGAGTCAGTCTCGGTTCTGGTTTCGTCAGTTTCGGTTCAGCCGAACCGATCATGTTAATGTGCTAATTAACTAATAAAAGTAATAACCTTTACTGTTTGTTTTTCAACTGGCCGTTGGTACATTTCCTTTGTCATCGAAACGAGTGTGAATTAGTGTACGGACTTTGCTGCTTCACAATAGTCTTATTATAGCAACCACTGCCTCCCTAATTGAGCTATGTTCCCTTCTTCGGATAAAAAAAAGAAGCGTGACTCAGCCTTATTGGTGAATAGCAGCATCGGGTCATTTACGTTGAAGGCATCAAGATGTCACCGTCACTCGATGATCCAAATTTTCTTTTTGACAAGCTTAGTATTATATATATATATAAAGAAAAGAACAAGAGATATAGTCCGAGAACTTCGTATGATCGTGTTTTTATGGACGATCAAAGATGGTGCAAATAAAGTGCCATCCTAATCATTTATGAGGATTTTTTTTATTTGTAATTTTAGAAAAATTAGATTTCGATTTTGATATTTTTGTATCAAATGCGAAAACCATCTTCGGCATGGAACTACAATTTCAAAGGCCCAATTTGAATCAACAACATTGATCGACATAAGGGGAGGTATGCCATAAGAACTGGACCCATCAGGTTTCGTATGAAATCTCAAGCACTTTCTTTCGTGTTCTATCTTATTTCACACGAAAAACCAAATATCAATTTCACTCATGAATCAAGCAAAGAGCCTTGTTCTTCAAAATCATGGTTATAAGCTACATGGGTCTGAGCTTGCAACTCTATTATAAAGGGCCTAGAACCACGAATTAAACGCACCTTCAAGGGTGATTAGCTTCTCTGAAAGTATATCATTTCTCTCTCTTTATATATATATATATATATATATATATATATATGATAGCATATATACTCCTGGACTACCAATATCTCATCATCCTTGATGGATGATCCATGTAACATGTTAGGATGAATCATGTTGTCATCGTCCTTAACTATGTATCAAGAGTAATTGAGTAATTGGATAGTTAAAGTTGGAGGGTATATACTTCTTTAAGTACCCTATTTTATATATGTAGAGATAAGATTTGATGAACCATTCAAGAGTGGTGCACCATGCGATGCACTAATCTACCAAATCTTGACTAATCAATCAAAACATTAAATGACTTGCATTTAAATTTAAAAAGCAAAAATATGTACTTTTACTTTTTGAAATTAAAAAATAATTTTAAAATTAAAAAAGTAATGACTTGTGGTACACTCAATCCGGATTTCATATATATATATATATATATATATATATAATGTGCGAGAGAGAGAGAGAGAGAGAGAGAGAGAGAGAGAGAGAGAGAGAGAGAGAATGGATTCCCGTTCCTTACAGGAGACACCCACATGGGCAGTTAGTGTGATTTGTGCTGGCCTGGTTTTAGTCTCCATGATTATTGAACGTGGACTCCATCTTCTAACAAAGGTATGCTGTCTTTGTTATTTCACTTGAACAGTTTCATCTCTATTAATTTGTGAAAGCCCCATGTGTAAATCTTCTTTGCACTTCCAGTTCTTCTTGAGACGGAAAAGGAAGGCAGTCAACAAATCCCTTGAGAAGATTAAGCAAGGTAGGATGGACATGCACGAAATTCTGATACAAATACGACCCGAAAAGTCTGTATATTATAGTTTTCCATGATATATAATCCGAAGAAATATCATACATGAACATCACTTATATTATGTGATTTTTATGTTCATGCAGAGCTGATGCTGTTGGGATTTATATCGTTGCTCCTTTCTGTTACAAAGAGGCCCATTGCGAGCGTATGTGTGCCAAAACGCGTCGTTGATTCCTTCAACCCTTGCTCTTCCTTGGATTTCCACAATTCACACACCAATCAGCAAAATGGAGGTGATAGTGATGATGATGAAGCTAGAAAGAACCTATCCTCTTGTCAAAAGAAGGTGCGAGATACTTTTATGTGACTCAATGTTTTCCTTCATGACTTTTAGTTCTTTTTCATGGCGACAACTAGACAGAGACAAAAAGAGATATGTGTGTGCGTCTGCGTGCATGCATGCGCGGTTTTTGTTTCTTCCTCACTCTTTTGTATTTATATGCGTGTCCGAATATTTTCGTAACATCGTCTTCTGTTGAGCTTTTCCCAAGAGAAACCTTGTAGAAACCTTGTAAAAATCTGTCTAGAAAATGCCAACCATGGTAATTTGTAATCGAGGTTGAAGAAATTGAGATGCTTGGCTTCAATGGGTTAGGGCATGCAATTGGGAAGGCTTCGGTTGCTACTTCATGAGTCCGAGTTGTAATTTCGTAGGTGCACACACACACGCACACATGTATAATCCCCAACGATGCTCAATATTGGCCGTAGGGGTGAGAATCCTAGACCAGGGACTCTACGGTGCTGGACTCGTGATTAAAGCTCACCGCGCGATTGTGATTTCCCTGGGTAGCAAGTAGGAAATTGAAAAGAACTTGTCAATTATATATATGGTGCGTGGCTTGTTTTGTAGGGCATGGAATCCTTTATTTCTAGCTCAGGCATCAAGCAACTACACATGTTCATCTTCATTTTGGCCGTCTTTCATGTTTTCCATTGCCTTCTCATTGTGGCTTTTGGGAGAGCCAAGGTATGTCGGTGTTAGTTTTTCTAGTTTTGCATGCGTGCTGTTTCCTCTCTCTTTCTCTTACATATGCGTAAAAGAAGAAAAGGTATATATATATATATATATATATGGACCCTCGAATATAAAAATACTAAATCTTTGCAAATGAATGATTAAATTTTTTTTTGAATTTGCTAGCACTGTTTGCTACTATATATCACATTTTTTTCTCGATCTCTCTTTATATATTTATACATGAAAAGAATATAAGCAAGGCCTCTATTTCAAATATTTAGAGAGGAGTTATGTTTGAGTTAATTAAGCATGCAAGAAAGCACAAACCATATATATATATATATATATAACTTGTCTTTTCCCACTAGAACAGTTGATTAATTGACCATATGACTTTTTGATCAGATGAGGCGTTGGAAAAGATGGGAGGACGAAACAAGAAGTCCAGAATACCAACTTACTTACGGTGGGAATGGCATTAGCCGACAACATTATCGTCATCATCATTTTATTATTATTATTATCATCATCATTTGTAATTTAACGATCATATTCAAAATTAATATGTTTCAACTCACTTTTAGACACAAGGAGGTTCAGACTCACTAGACAAACTTCATTTGGACGACGACACTTGAAGTTTTGGAGTGATCATCCAATTTTCCTCTGGCCAGTATGTTCTTCATCACCCTCACAAATCTTTTCACTGCAATAGTTTCAAACCAGGTGAAGGATCTAAAGAATCTATTAGCCTGGAGCGAATAGCTAACAAAACCTTTTTCTCAAGATAGTTTCTTGTTGTCTTCATGTTTATGGTTTCTTTACAATATTTTTTAGACATTGTCGGCCTATTTTTCAAGTGTATAGACTTCATTTTTTTTCTTTTGGTACAACGGGGAAGCCAGAACCTGATGCGTGTCCCTGGGTATTGAACTCATGACCTTCAGGTTGGCAGCCGACAACCTAGCCAGGTTGAGCAATTGCTCACGATCTATTTGATGTTTAAAGAACATCATACAAATATCGGCAATCTTTACATTTGTCTTACCTTTTTTTATTTGAAAATTGCATTTTTAAATATATTTTTTTTGCCATAGGTTTGTTTCCTAAGACAGTTCGCGAAGCCAGTGTCGAAAGCAGACTACTTTGCCCTTCGCCATGGATTCATAACAGTGAGTAATGTGAATTGGGTTAATAAGAGAGAAAGAAAGGTCAAGGTGAATGAATTTTCTTGGGTGATGCATGCATGCAGGCCCACATCGGATCAGGCGTAGCCAGCTACAATTTCCAAGAGTTCCTGATCAGAGCTCTTGACGAAGACTTTGAAATGGTGGTTGGCGTAAGGTAGTTGACCGTAGCAATCTGGATTTGGACTTCTTTTAGTAAAAAAAATTGAGTAGCCTACGGATATATAAATGCTGACGGTAATCTGGCATAATAACCCACGCATCAATGCATGGGGTATTACATATGTCACAAGCTCACTAGAAAAACCCACGCTACAATGGTGGGCTTTATTTCGCTGCCTACCGTAAAACCACGGTAAAGATGTTTATAATCTTGGTCACCATTGAGAACTGTACCAAGAACTTAAATCAGTACCCCTTGATTTCTACACAGATTCTGGATTTGGACCGTTTCTTTGTTGCTCGTGTTTTTCAATGCTCGAGGTGCTCTCTCTCTCTCTCTCTCTCTCTCTCTCTGGCGCGCGCGCTCCCGCGCCCGCATGCATACATCCACAAAGATTGATTCTATGCACAGAAATCCAATATACTGGTAATAGTACCACACCATTCTTGATAAAACTAATCAGCCAAGCATGTTACAAGTACGAGTTAGCCTTTCTTTTTCGCTCATAAACTCAATTAATTTATCGTATCAGGACTGTCTAAGTAGAAAACAGATTGTAGGTTTTCGGCGTCCAAGAATTTTATGTTGCTAGTTTCTGAAAGATCACTTGAAATTATGAGCTTCTAAACTTGAATCATTGTATCTGACACTCTCTCTATTATATATATATATATATATATATATAAAGAGAGAGAGAGAGAGAGAGAATATAAATGATGTGCGTGTGTGTTGTTTGTGTGTGACCGCCTGCTGACATAGTTGTGTAATTGCAGTGTTTTACAGCTATTTCTGGCTACCATTTATCCCTTTGGTGGTAAGGGCGAATGATTTAGTTTGTCTTAGACTTCTAAACTACTGTTCTCTGGAAATTTCAAAAGAACAAAATTGAACTAGAATATATTTATAGAAGTCTTTACTCTTGCAGATGCTCTTGGTTTTGGGCACCAAACTCCAAGAGGTCATCACTAGAATGTGCATAGAGAGTGAACGGGAGGCTAGTGTTGTTGGAGGGAGATTGGTGGTGAAGCCTAACGACAAACTCTTCTGGTTTGCGAGACCTTACCTTATGCTTCACCTTATTCATTTCATCTTATTTCAGGTACGCAAGCACTAAGAACACAATGGCGAAAAAGTTCTTTTTCTTTCATTTATTAAGTGCATATTATACACGTTTTTGGATTTTAGTCTTGATACCTAATTTTACTTCTAAAAATTAAGCATTTTTTGCTATTTAATTAGCGAATTTTGTCATTTAAATGATTGCCACATTCCTTGTGACTTTGTAGAAGTACTGTCATTTTTTGGCAGCAATTCATATTTTGCCATTAAAAATTTATTGCCACATTCCTTGTGACTTTGAAGAAGAAATACTTAATTTAATTCCCTGTTGATTTTAGGAGATTGCAATTTTTCATCTGTGCAACAGGTTGTATACATACCAATGTAATCCCCAATAAAGGAGATGAACATTCCAGTTTCTGCGAAAAGCAAAAACTTTTTTTCCTAAAATAACTTTTAGAACGAGTGTATCTTTATCTTTTTATCCGAATCATTCATATCCTTTTGATTGAACAATCAATTGAGATTTGCATTTGTTTGCATGCATACTAGTTTACCTACCGTAGCTTCTTGTAATCTTTCACTTCATTGTTATATTTAATTAATGTTTGTGATCATACTGAGCTGATGCAAAACCGATTTCATTGATCTTATTTAGAATTCCTTTCAGCTAGCGTTCTTTACGTGGACGCTGGTAAGTACATTATGAGCACCAAAAATATAATATCATCTTTTCCCGATTCTATCACAAATTAACGAAGAAAGTAATTAGAAATGGCTTGATCCGATTTTTGTGCAGTATGAGTTTGGAACGAGTTCTTGCTTCCATGACAAGGCACAAGGCATTGCCATCAAGGTGGCCACGGGGGTCTGCGTCTTGCTTCTATGTGGCTATGTAATTCTTCCACAATACGCACTCGTAAACCAGGTATTTTTACGAACACTAGAACAAATCTGACCATCGGGAAAGTATGCAGACATTGATTGTAGAAGCTGTTTTCTATTTCCAATAGTTAGACTCCCGGAATTGTTTTTTTTATAGGTTCCGGCAGTTTGAACCACGGGAGTTGTGCTGTTATTCATTCAAAAAGTCAAATTTGTACCGGTGCAATGACAAATGCATTTTGCACCTTCTCGAGATTTTGCCAACCAGTTCTTTCTCTCCTCTCTGTTGAGGGATCTTTAATCTATTTTTCTTTCCAAAGCAAAGGATAAAACATTATATAGAAAGTGGCTAGATGAACTTGTTTTAGGATTGCAATGAAGGATGGTGGTGGTGGCTATTCACAGTAATAGAAAGGAAATGATGGGTGCTTGGGATGACAACTAGAACGAGAATATATATATATAATATCCTCATATCCTAATTGATTTTAATTAATAAATAGAGAAAATGATTTACAATTACATAAATAAATAGATACTTTCCCATACACACACATGCTATCTGCATGCGCGCAGACACGCACCTCGTCTTACTAGCTTCTTGGATTTGTCACTCTTCTTTACACTTTCTATTGGAAATTTAAGACGATGACAATTGCTCAATGCCTTGGTTAGTATAGCTAATGACGATCATGCACATGACATCTTTGCCTTATTGTAGATGGGAAGCAAAATGAGAAAAGCTGTTCTTACAGAATTCATATCAAGGGGTCTGAGAAACTGGCATAGCATTGCATTCAAGAAATTGAAGAACGCCCAACACAGTGAAAGCCACAGCTCCAAGCATTCGCCTGCAAACCGGTTTGTTTTGAGCCCGGACTCATTCAAACAAAACACTGATTCTGTAACGGTCGATCGGCTAGAGTTGAGCTTCAATGCCATTCATGGTGCTGCCATCAATGCTGCACCAAGCTCAGAAATAACAGAAGAAGATCTTCCTCATTTCTTGAGATCCAAAGAGGGAGGAGGCTTATAATGGTCAATTCTCCTTTGACATGCAAAACTTCTCAAGAAATACATTTCATCTTTGATAGACCCATTTTAGGACGAGGTGAAGCATCCACTTCACCTGTCACTAAGTGTTTTATGAACGTAAAATAACAATGAGCCTCGGCTCAAATAAAGTATGCCTTACACAAAAAAATCCTCAGTCCAACACTGACTTATAGGGTGAATATATGTATAATCCAATGTATCAAACAACATGGTGTAACTTTACTACTTATATTTGAGGTCGATTCTCCTTTAGTTGTTTGTCCAAATGTACCAAGCCAGCAAGTTCACTTGTTAGAAGGTAAAGGTAGATGCACAATATCCAATAAGGAGAAAACTAAGGCCCTCTAGCTAAAACTCATAGATGTGGGTCTTGAACCCGACCTCGGGGAGGGGCCACAGATTTTGGATTTGATTTAGGTTAACTTCAGTCTTATTGACTAAACCCATAGTGGACCGATTTCTACGAAGCCGGAATTCAAGTTCAAATTTATCCGGCAGGATGTATTTCAATCACTTAATCCGACTAATCGAGTTCAAGCCACAAACTGCGATATAATTTGACTCAGTAGCTGATCATATGTTCACTACCTGCATTTCTTTTGGGCATGAAAGACAGTTTGGCCATTTTCTTACACAAAGGTTTAACTCACAATGAGATGCTCACTGCTCATTGAAATCAGCCATCTTAGGCTTTTAGTTTATTAAAAAAATGTCCTCTATAAATTAATAAAAAATGTGAATTGCTAATTTTTGAGTTTCTTCTCTCAAAGCACCATTATGCTTTTTTCTTGGTTACATCAGGGATGCTTAAGCCAGATGCATCCTCCGTGTATAGAGCTCAAGAACTTCAACATGTGAGTCGACCACCTATATGGGTGGCTATTTCTCTTAAAGAGCCATTTTACATATATTTTTGCTAAAAAATCACTCTGCATTTTCTTATTACTGTACGTGGAGTCGAACCCTTCTAAGTGGAGCCTTGCGGTAGGCTACATGAGTGTTTGTTGTCGTTGTAGTGTTTCATTTTAGTATTAATAAATCGACAAAAGCACGATTATGTATTATTATTTTCTTTTAGCACGCACTTTATTTATTTGAAGTTCTCATGATATTATTTCTCATATCTTATTCAGGAGCTTCATTTGAAGTGATTGCAACCTTTTCTCTAATAACTTAATTGTGAACCCATTCTTTATTCTTCCAGTGCAATCTACCTAAAATCTAGCTCAGTACTTTCACCTAGAGCTGTTAATACCGGCTGGGCCCAGACCGGCCCAGTCCTGGCCCTTGTGGAAGAAGGAGAATCATGGCAGACATGACCACCACACACTTTAAGTGGCCGAAGGAAACCTGGCCCATAGCAGTCCTTGGAGAAGCCATGGGCTAGCTCTCATCACAAAGTAAAAGTCTAAGTTTTAGAATGTATACATACATAGGACATGATATATGTTAGCAACACTGCTTGTTAATATATCTAAGCAAATCTTAATCATCAAATCAAAGAGAAGAATGATTGAGATTGAATTTAAAATCAAAACATATACATTATACTTTGACATAACACTTTGTTACTTCTTGTTTTTTAATTTAAATATCAATCATCCTTCTCTTAGATTGAATGATTGAAATCTACTAAATATTTTTTTGTAATATAAAAGGAAGAAAAAGATCATAAAAGTGTTGAAAGTAAACAACAAAGAATCATCTAGTTTATATTGAGTTATTTGTTAGCGAGTTCTATGAAATCAAACAATCCATACCACCATCCTCATCCAATATGAAAATATGAAAAAAGGCTTAGTGCTTTTCCTAATATGAATTCATGTTTTTTTAGCTTGTCCACCTATATTTTAAAAGACAATGAAACTGGCCTTGGGGCCAAACCCGTTTTGACAGCTGTACTTCATTTCTTTTGTGCAGTTGATGACAATCCAACAACACTAGAGTCTCCTTAATGTTTTATGATATTTTTGCCAAGCATTTTTACGGTGACTAGATTAGAAGAACTCCATGAGTTAAACGATAGCCAGAAGCTGCCTCCTATGAGGCGGCCTAAGGCAAGTCACTGGTTTACAACCGAGAGAGACAGTGGACTCTCTTTCTTCACAAAATAGACAGAGAAGAGAGAGATGAAGTGAAGAAATCCCGTGAATGACAAACGGAGGGGATGAAGGGAAGGAGATCGACTATGGTCTTCTTGGCCAAAAACAAAGAAAGCAAGGGCACATTTCTTAGTAAGCATGAAGCCCTTCTTTGGCGGATCCCTTTGAGGTTTTTCCTTTTTTGGTTCCTGTAATGTTTACAATATTACAAACAGATGCTCATAGTTATCTGCATGATAGTATACATTATTTTATGATATTACAAATAGGTGCTTGACTAATTAATTGTGTTTATTCTTTAGATGCATATCTAAATATTATTATATGTTGCTTGTTTCTTGTTTAAATTTGGTAGACTCTCTATTTGTTATTTTATCAAATAGTAAAAATGACTGCCAGAGTATGTATATCCAAATTGGTAAAAATAGAAAAGCTTAATGGTTTGAACTTCTAAACTTTGAACATAAGAATATCTTTGGCCTTAATATAAGAGGGTGTGAACTATGTCCTGAGAGAAACAAGAATCCTACCTACTAAATTAGCAACTGATGAGTAAAGAGAAAAATATCAAACCTTCCTCAAAGATAACAACTTAGCCAAGACTATTATGTTGACCTATATAGATGATTACCTACTTAAGGTCTTTGAAGAGTGTAAAACAACAAAGGAATTCTTTGAGTCTATAACCATAAAATATGATACAACTGCAAAATTATATGTTCAAGTACACCTTAAAAAATATAACTCACATAAAATAAAGGAAGAAGATAATGTAGTTGAACATGTTAATCAAATGTTGGTTATGGCTAATGGATTTGGCTATAACCAACTTGATTATCCCTAATCCTATGCAGATTTCGGCTATTTTAAATAGTCTTCCTTTCTTATAGAACATGGTAACCATAATACTTAGGTTAGGATCTAACTTCAATTTTTCTGAACTCTCTTTGAAACTTGTCATTGAGAAAGAGCATATAAACAAAAGCAAGAAAGATAAATTGCTATGAACTAAGGACAATTTAAGGTCTACCTCCAGAAACAATCAAAACAAAAAGAAATCAAATAAGAAATTTGGTAAATTTGATAAAAATGATAGTCAAAATTTTAAGAAGTCATAGAAGTACGCTTCTCGGATCAAGTGTTTCAATTGTGATAAGATGGGATACTTAAGAGACTACCGTAACAGAAAGAGAAATGAGGGCAAGTCTCAACAACATCATGGGCAAAAGGAAAAACATGATATAATATGTGTCAATTATGAGTTCATATACATGAATCACCTTATGACTGACTAATGGATGTATTTTGGAACTACCCAACATATTTCAAAGAGAAATGACGGAGCTATAGACTTGAAGGAGTACAAGCCTAAGGAACATTGAGTGTATATAAAAAATAATTCTTTTGTTGATGTTCTATGGGTTAGATCCTTTAAGATCATTATAAGAGGCACACATTATTTTAACTGATATAATGATTGTGTCCTCAATTAGGTATAATTTGGTGTACATGTTTACACTAGTCAAAAAATGTTTTTGAGGTTAAGTTTGTTTCTGAGAATGTCATTATGAAAAAGCATAATAGGATAACCTTTTCTAATATTTATTCTGAACATAGTCTATTCAAGTTAAATATTAATGAGAATGAACATCTTCTTTTTCTTATATTGATTGTGTCTTTATTATTGATGTGGATATATAACATAAAAGGTTAAGGCATGTAAGTTTGAATAAGTTGAAAAAATTCGCCAACTATTACTTATTGTCTAGGTTTTAGGACAACATTTTTAATAAGTGTAAAACATATATATACAAGAGAAAATTATAAGAAAATCCTTTTCTAAAGAAATAATTAGGACCCCAACCTTATTAGAAATCATTCACACATATATATGTCAACCTTTAAAGATAGGTTTTCATCATGAGAAGCTTTATTTTATAACTTTCATTGATGATTATTTGAGATATGGAAGTAGGACACTAATTATATTTAAAAAATATAAGTAGGAAGTTGGAAATCAATTAAGCCTTACAATTAAAGTATTAAGGTCTGATCGAGGTGGTGAGTACATCTCTCTAGAATTCTTAGAATATTATAAAGACTTTGGTATTTTAAAACCGTATATCATACCCAAGACACCTCAATAAAATGGTATAACTAAAAGATATAATAGGACCCTATTAAATATGGCTATATCCATGTTATTAGATGCTTTTCTACTTAGGGTATTTTGCAGAGAAGATGTAATTACAATCATATATATATATATATATATATATTAAATAGAGTATTTTGTAAGGTTGTATTCTCTACGCTATATGAGATGTGATTTGGTAAAAAACTATACCTGAGTCATCTAAGGAGGTGAAGATCTATTGTCTATCAAAAGATTTTTTATCAGTTTAGAGATAAACTAGATAGTAGGTCCTTGAAAATGTTATTTTCATTGGATACCAGAAAAGTTCTGAGGGATATAGGTTTTATAATAAGAACTATTATTTAATAGAAAGTAGGGATGTTAAATTTTTATAAAATACTAAAAATAACATCATTGAAAATGATAATGAAAGTATTGATGATCTAGTGGATTTGGATCTATCATCATTTAAACTCATGGATAGTGATTCAAATGACCTTCCTATTAAGACTAAAACTTTAAGTAGATATAAAAGACCTAGAGTCACATTGTCTTACTTAAAGGATTATTACACTTATTTCATAGAGGAAATGTGTTGTTCTGTAGAGTTATATGAGTTTACTGATAACTTGACTTATCAGTGAGTTATAAATTTATCTGAATCATCATACTAGAAAAGAGCAATGGATGAATAAATTGAATCAATTGATAAAAAACAAGTTTAAGAATTAACAGATTTACCTAAAAGAAGGAAACCATTGTATGTAAATGAGTTTTTTAAAAAGTAAAGTCGATGGAATAATCAACAAGTTTAAGGCAATATTGGTTGCAAGGGATTTTAGCAAAATCAGGGATAGATTATGTAGATATATATTCTCCTTCTATGAAATTTGTATCCATAAGAATTGTTTTGGTTATTTTTATATCCATGAAATTATTTATGATGTAGAAATATATTCTTCTTAAATGGTGATATGAATGAAATCATTTACATACAACAACTAGAATGATATATAGTTGAAGGCTAGGAAGATAAAATATATACATTGAAAAAAGCCTTATATGGCCTCAAACAGTCACCTCATCAATGTTGTTTCACTTTTCAAAATGTCATGTTAGAACATGGGTTTATGGCTAATGATCTTAACCACTATGCATATGTTTGGAATAGTGGGAACCACTTTGTCATTCTATCTTAATATGTAGATTATATATTATTGATTAGGAATGACAATGAAATGATTATCAAAACAAAGTCATGGTTAAACTCTAAGTTTGAGATGAAGAATATGAGAGAGGCATCCTATATCGTAGTTATAAAGATTTCTCATGATAGAGAATCTAAAATTTTATGTTTGAGTCAAGAAAAATGTATTGATTATATACTCAAGAAGCTTAGAATGAGTGATTGCAAACTTACAAATACACATATTGTTAGAGGGGTCAAATTGAGTATGGCTAATTGTCCCAGTGATGGACAAAATAAACCTAATATTTCTTATGCACAAGCTTTGAGTAACTTGATATATATTATAAGAGACCTAATATTAGCTTTGTTATTGGTCTTGTGGGTAGATATCAAAGTAATTATAGTTGGCAACACTAAGTTGCCATGAAAAGGATTGTAAGATATCTCAAAGGAGCAAAAGATTTAAAGTTATGCTTTTAAGCAAATGAGTTAAAAGTGGTTGGGTACTCAAATGTTGACTTTGTTTAAAGCAAAGATAACAACGAATTAAACTCTGGTCAAATATTCTTATTTGGATATAGTGGTGTTTCTTAAGCTTGTAAGAAATAGGGTTGTTTGGAATTGCATATATATGAAAATGAGTATTTTGCTTATAGTATGACTCCAACAAGTGTCATTTGAATAAATTGTTTCATACATGATTCAAAGCTGGATAAGACCAATGATCCGATTGTACTTTATTCTGATAACATTGCAACAATCACCTTGATTAAGAGTGGAGCCAATAAATCAAAAAGCAAGTATACAATGGCTAAATGCTATTATGTTCATAATATGCTTAAAAAAAGTAAAATATTTGTAACTTATATGCCAACTAAAGACATTTTGGTTGATCTCTTGACTAAAGGTGAAATGAACATCAATCCAAACTCATCAACAGGGCCCATTCGGCCACACACCGTGGAAATAGTCTCATAAACCAGTTTTTGTGTTCTCAATGCTTGGAAAAACAGAACATTGTATTTACCACTCTGGGAACTTTCATCCTGAATTAATTGTTGCATAGGAACTTGTGTTTTGTGTTCTCAATGCCTAGAAAAACAGAATGTTGCATTTACCACCCTGGGAACCTACATCCTCAGTTAATTATTGCATGGGGACTTGTGTTTTGATTTATTTTTGTATGGCCAGCTTTGGGGCCCTTGTCCAAGCTTAAATAAACCTTGGTAGAAAGAAGAAGACAATATTCATTTCCTGATGAATTTGTGTTTTCTTATCTAATTCAGTTTAGAATTAATAGTGAGATTGATTTTTTAGTTTTCTTATCTCAAACCTATGGAGAGTGAACAGGAATCACCCATAGACTAACTATATGTGAATAGTATATCGGCTCATTTAGAGTCAGCAGAAGCATTTACTGAATGGGAATGAATCATTAGTGCTTTCATTGAGATTCTCTTCAACCATTCGAGTTAATCATGACAGCTTTAAGTTGAAGAGGTGGTTCAGCCGAAACCACACATCATTCTAGTTCAAAACGTTTAAGCTCTCTCAAGCCTTTCTAACTCCTTTTATCATCTCAAACCATGAAAAACCACAAAAACACCCCAGCCAAAATTTCAATGAGGAAGCTCATAATTTTCTGAAAGGCATGCCTTTTGACCAATCTAGAATTGTAGCATTGGAAAGACGATAAGAAGAAATGATAGGACAACTCCAATTTCTGGTTAGGGCTATGGAACGATTGAGTTCATCACTAACTACTTCACTCCATCCCAACCGAAGAGGCTCCCATTCATGTTAAGATGACCAGGAACTCGAGGAAGAAGACATGGCGCCTCCCCCAGATCTCACACAATGACCTGCAGGAATCGAAATGAATACTACCTCAAAATTCAAATTCCACCATTTAAAGGGACGAGCTCCCCAAAAGATTCTTAGAATGGGTTCAGTAGGTGGATAAAATATTTGAATATTTTAACTACTCTAAGCAAACTAAATGTCATTTTGTATCCCTAGAATTTACAGATTATGCTAACATTTGGTAGGAGAATCTTAAGGACCAACGGATGAAGGGATGGGGAGAAAGAAATTTGAAGCTCGAGATTGATGAAATGCCTAATGGCAAAATGATTTGTGTCAGAATTTTACAAACAAGAATTATATCTCAAACTTCAAAGCTTGTGGTAGGGAAGAATGAATATTGAAGATTATATAAAAGGATTTGAGACTTTAATGATTCATTGTAATATGAAGGAGCCACAAGAACAAACTATAGCCCATTTTCTTGCAAGACTTAATAGGACTATTGCAAATATTATTGAATTACAACCATTTTTTCTTAGAAGATGTTATAAAACTATCAATTAAAGTAAAAAGATAGCAGGAATCGTTTAACGCCAAGAACAACTCTATGTCTAAGAAATCTTGCCCTAGTCCATTCAATAAAGAAACCAGCACACAAGGCATTGCACGATCTGATGAAAAAAGAAAATCTATTGCTAACGAGTCTTCTACAGCTCACTCTAGAGATATTAAGTGCTTTAAGTATTTGGGTAGGAGCCATATTACCTCTCAATACCCTAACAAAAAGATCATCATCATAAAGGGTGCATTTTACAATATTGAGAGTGAAGATAAGACAAAACCTGAGCAAGAAGAAGCATAAAAGTTTTATACTGAATATGCATATTCTAGAGAATTATAGGTGATCCGTAGAATGTTCAATGCTCAACCCCCTCTAGAGCTTGATCAGAGAGACATGATCTTTCATACTCAGTACACAATCAAAGGAAAGGTATGCTCTCTCATTATGGATGGTGGAAGGTGTACTAACATTGCTTCTACAGAGTCGGTAAAGAAGTTGCAACTAAGTCCTATAGCACATCCCAGGCCATACCAACTTCAGTGGTTGAATAATATTGGAGAGCTCCAAGTAACCCAGCAAATGAAAATCTCATTCTCTGTAGGGAAAAATTATCAGGATATTATTCTCTGTGATATCATTCCCATGAAAGCCAACCACCTTACTAGGTCGTCCTTGATAGTTAGATAGGTGAGTCCTTCATGATGGATACCTGAACACCTATATATTCACTAAGTATGGAAAGAAAATTACCCTTGCACCACTCAATCCAAAACAACTTCTTTAAATCCCCTTCCTAAACCTACAAACCCCAAAGAAAACCTCTTAGTTTCAAAGCATTTAGTCTTCCACTCCATAACTAAGCATTATTGTTTCTTTATTTTCTACCTAAAAGAAACCCCAACTCCATCACTCTCAAACTTCTCAGAATTCATGCACAAGCTACTCCAAGAATTCTAGGATATCTTTCCTAAAGAACTACCTTTTGGTCTACCACCCATTCGAGGCATTGAACATCAAATTCATTTTATGCTCATAGTACTACTTCTCAACCAACAAGCCTACAGGTACAATCTAGAAGAATCTAAAGAGTTTCAAAGACAAATTGACGAATTGATGAACAAGGGTTACGTCAGAGAATGTGTATTGACAGTACCATACCCCGATTATTGATACCAACAAATGATGGAACTCTCAGAATGTGTATTGACAGTAGAGTTGTTAATAAAATTACTATTATATACACATGCCATACTCCGATTAGATGATATGTTAGATGAGTTGCATGGAGCCCGAGAGTTCTCCAAAATTGATTTGAGAAGCTAATACCACCAAATAAGGACGAAGGAGAGAGATGAATAGAAGACAACTTTCAAAACCAATATTGGGCTATGTGAATGACTAGTTATGCCATTTGGATTAATAAATTCCCCAAGTACTTTCATGAGACTTATGATTCAAGTTTTGTGCGATTACATTGAGAAATTTGTTGTTGTTTATTTTGATGACATTCTAGTCTATAGTAGGACTATACACGACCATGAACAACACTTGCATTCATTCTTCTCCAAATTATGAGAATAACAACTCTTTGGCAACCTAAAGAAATGTCATTTCTACCAAGAACAAGTCATATTCCTTGGGTACATGGTATCCTAACACGACATCAAAGTGGACGAAGAGAAGGTAAAGGATATTATGGATTGGCTAGTTCCCACAAAGCTCAACGAGATCAAAAGTTTTCATGGTCTCGCATCCTTTTATCAGTGTTTTATCAAAGATTTTAGCACTATCATGGATTGCATAAAAAAGGAACAATTTTACTAGACGCCTTTAGCCCAAGAAATATTCGAAGATATTAAAAGAAAACTGAGCTCTACACTAGTTCTAGTACTCCTAGATTTTAACAAAGCCTTTGAGGTTGAGTACGACGCATCTGGTGTTGGCACTGGAGTTGTTCTCACTCAAGAGGGGAAACCTATTGCCTTTTTTAGTGAAAAGTTGAAAGGGGACACTTTGAACTATTCAACATATGACAACCAGTTGTATGCCTTGATTCGTGCTCTCTAGCATTGGCAACACTATCTCCTTCTAAAGGAATTTGTAATATACACTGATCATGCATCTCTTAGATATTTACATGCCCAAGGAAAGTTGAGTCGTAGACATGCAAAATGGGTAGAATTCTTAGAGATGTTTCACTATACTAATAAATACAAGAAGGGCACCACCAACATTATAGTTGATGCTCTTTCCAGAAGGTATACTCTTATTTCATTGGCTAGCATCAAACTTATGGGCTTTGGGTTTATCAAGGAAATGTATGCCCAAGACCCACAACTGGTAAAATTTGCAATGCAATCCCATAAGTCCAAACAAGGTTTCTATATATATGATGGATAACTTTTTCATTTTGAAAGGTTATGTATCCCCAAAGAATCCATACACGAACTATTAATTAAAGAAGATCATGATGGAGGACTTATTGTCCACTTTGGAGAGTAAAAAAATGTTGAAAATCCTCAAAGAACACTTCTACTATCCAGAAATAAGGAGACATATCCACTACGTCCTGAAACTTTGCATCATTTACAAGAAAGCCAAAAGTACTGAACATGCCAATTAGGGGTTATATCGACGCCTACCAGTTCTAAATCATCCTTAGAAAGTACTTAGCATAGATTTTGTTCTTGGTTTACCCCGCACCAAGCGAGAGAAGGATTCTGTTTTTGTTATTATCAATCATTTATCATGCATGACTCATTTTATTGCATGTCATAAAATAGATGATGCTTCACACATTGCTGAGTTATTCTTTCAGGAAATTGTGAGGCTACATGGGATCCCACGCCCCATCATCTTCGATTAGGATTCCAAGTTTCTAAGTTACTTCTGGAGGACATTATGGAATAGATTGGGAACAAAGCTCATGTTCAACATTGCTTGCCACCCTCAAATAGATGGACAAACAAAGGTTGTCAACCACACTCTCTCAACCTTGTTATGAACTACTATGCTCAAGCAAAACAAATCTTGGGATGAACAACTGGCATGAGTAGAATTCATATGCAATAGAGCTCCCCTTCGTACTATGGGTACAACCTTCTAACTCCTTTAGATCTGTTCAGTCTCAATACATGTCATCCAAAAGACCCAAAAGGAAATCAACTTACTAAAGATGTTAAAAAATTTCATGAAGATATCAATAAAAAGATAGAAGTTAGCTCTACAAAATATGCAAAGGCTGCCAATAAGCACAAGAAACCCATTCAGTTTCAACCGGGAGATTTAGCCTAGATACACCTCCGTAAAGAACAGTTTCCCCAATAAAGATCTTCTAAGTTATAACCAAGAGCATATGGTCCTTTTAAAGTTCTCTCCAAGGTCAATGAAAATACCTACACCATTGACCTCCCTAAGCATTATACAGTGTCACCTACTTTAACATTAGAGACCTTACTCCTTATTTACCAGATTCTGAAGATTAGGATGTCCTTCTCCAACTTGACGAGAATGATGTGGACATCAATCCAAATTCATCAATAGGGCCCACTCGACCACACACCAAGTCCATGACAAGACAAATTTCTTAATTTGTCCAATTGGTTCAAAAATATGTTAATGAGAACATCTCTACTAGAAGTGATTGGAATCCCACTGCAAAAGGTCCCAAAAACATCCTCACTCTTCAGGAACCACAAGTTGAAAACTATCAAACTACAGAATAAATTCATGATGGTGTTTTCTAGGGTAATTATAACAAGAATTCGTCCAACACCATGGAAAACGTGGAAACAGTCTCGAAAACCATTTTTTATGTTCTCAATACCTAGGAAAACATAACGTTGCATTTACCACTCTTGGAAACTATATCTTGAGTTAATTGTTGCATGAAAACTTGTGTTTTGTGTTCTCAATGTCTGGGAAAACAAAATGTTGCATTTACCATCCTGGGAACCTATATCCTAAGTTAATTGTTGCATGGAACTTATGTTTTGATTTATTTCTGTATTACCAGCTTTGGAGCCCTTGTCCAAGCTTAAATATACTTCTTGGTAGAATGAAGAAGACATTATCCATTTCCTTGCGAATTTGTATTCTCTTATCTAATTTAGTTTAGAATTAGTGGTGAGATCAATTTCTTAGTTCTCTCTTATCAGTCAAACCTATGGCCAGTGAACAAGAATCACCCATAGACCAACCATATGTGAATATGGTTGTTTGGAATTGCATATATAAGAAGATGAGTATTTTGCTTGTAATATGATTGCAACAAGTGTCATTTGAATAAATTGTTTCATACTTGATTTGAAGTTGGATAAGACCAACGATCTGATTGTCCTTTATTTTGATAACATTGCAACAATCACCTTGATTAAGAGTGGAGCCAATAACTCAAAAAGCAAGTATGCAATGGTTAAATGTCATTATATACATAATATACTTAAAAAAAATAAAATATTTGTATCTTAAATGCCAAATAAAGATATTTTAGTTGATCTCTTGACTAAAGGCATCTCTGAAGATATCTTTATAAAACATGTTACATACTTGAGTTTGAGAGATGCCTAGAGTTTGTAGTTGTTATGTAAGAAAATTATATTGATGACGAAAAAATGTATAACATCTATAAATTACAATATTTGTGCAATTGGAAAATGATACAACTTGAAAATCTAGGTAATAGTGAGAGAAAACTAGTGTATCATCTGTTAGCCTATGTGGTCAAGTGGGAGATGCAAAATATAAGTGGCCACATTCAGCCTCCACAAATACTCCTACAAAGTTTAAAAAGATAGGACCCTCTTTATGGATTTTGGGGATGTAGTTTTATTCATTTTAATCGAAGATAACAAAACTATTTTGCTTTATAAAAATTGTGGAGATAACAAAGGAATCGTTACTCTCGCATATGGAAATGAAAAAACCATAACGGGAAGCACATAAAAAAGGAAATGATAACAAGGTCGAAAGATACACAGTCAATCTTTTGAAAAATTATCAAAAATGAAAGCAAACCCCTGTGAGTGAAATCCTTTTAGAAATAAACTGGTTCCCATCTGTGACTCATTTCAAGCCTATGCAACTGCTTCTTCGCCTTCTCATTTCAACAGTAAGAAATTCAAACAGGGAATGAATGTGGTCGCTTGAAATTGAGATAGCAAAATAAAAAATACAAGAAAAATAGTGATTAGGCTTTTAATTTTATTTTATTTAACTAAGGCATGAAAGAAGTCCATAAACAAGATTTAAGCCTATTTCTACTTTAAGAATTCAATGTAGGTAAAGAGCCACGAATATAGGCCAACTTGCGTGTTGACTCTTGAGGCAACTCGAGCCATAGAGGAAACCTTTGGAGGCACTTGAGTCTACTTGACATTTGATATAATAGGATTGATACACACACCCCTTTTACTATACACACCCTTTTTTATAGTTTTCTCCAAAATATCCCTGATCATTTTTAGTAATTATAAAAATACTCCTCATCCAAAAAATGGGGTGTTCTCTCTCTTCATGCATGAATTTGCTTGCAGCCCTCATTTCCAATCATTCTTCCTTTCATTCTTTGCTCCCTGGCTCATTTCAACCATCTATGATCTACAACTATTTTCAACAAAAGAAGGATTGAAATATATTGAAAAATAAAAACAAAAAATAAAAGGAAAGAAAAAAGAAAGGGATGTTTTGATTGGTTTATATACCAAAATCGGTTTATATACCAAAATTGAAAATAAAAAAACTAGGGCATCATGATGGAAGAGATGTGTGTCTCTCCCTACGTCTCTTTCATCGGGATGCCTTAGTTTTTTATTTTTAAATTTTTTTATATGTTTCTTGATTCTTTTTTTCTTTTTCTTTTTTTCTGATTCTTATGATTCTTGTTATTTTCATATTATTGAGTTGTGTATCTTCTTATTGTTTTTGTTTTTAATTTCATTTCTTGTTGTCTTTGATTTTTCTTTTTTCTTCTTTGTTCTTATCTTTTTTCAATGAAATTCGTAAGAATATGTATTGAGTTGTGAATAAGACAATAATGTTAAGTGAAACCTCTATCATCATAGCAAAAGGATCCTCCCGCCAAATATACTTTTGTTGAAATTGGATGGTAGATGAGAGATTGGGTGGGAGATGAGAGAGAAATGTTGGGTTGAAATGTGAGAGAAAAGAATATTTATATGGAAGGTAATTTTGGTAATTAGTGGAAAAGAGGTCATAGTAGAAAGGGTGTGCAAATAGTGATGCCCTTGATGTAATTGTGTGTGCATTTGTGAACGCAGCAACATGCCAGCACAGACCTTGTGTGGGACAATGACGGATCAAAAAATATGTTAACGTAGGCTATTAACCCACAACCATATCCAACCGTAAAGGTTTTCAGGCTGGGACAGACTGTGTAATGTATCCACATGAGAGTTCTTCATTCTGGGCAAGGTCGTAGACGGCGGGTTGACACCGAGCCCAAGCAGCAGACTCTTCATCACATGGCACAGACGGCACCGGCTCTGGCTGAGCACCAGCATCTTGTGCTCCGATACTAGCTTTTGAGCTATTCCAGTGGTATCCGCCAATGTCATTGTTATAAAGTGCTGGATGTATTAACATTGGACGTAGAATTTTCCGGTGGTTGAGGCGATTTCATCGTGAAAGTCGGTTCCAGTTCCAGTAGGATCAATTCCCAATTCAAAGATACAGGATTTGAATGGTTATCATTTCATTGATTTCTCCTAAACAGAAGATTATATTTCAATTAAAATATACTTACACAAAGCCAGCCCCCATTGATGACGAGTCTCCACGAAGCATTCATGACTGAATAATTAAAGCGCCCAACTCATAATTGGTAAATTCATAGGTTGGATGCACGCGAATTGAAACGTTCAATAATAGAATTGGCTCCATATCAACATAATCTCATCATTGATGCATAACTAATTGTTATATTCATACTATAAGAATAAGATAAAACCTATAACAATTCTAATTCTTATAGATAGTAGAACTCATACGGAAGCAAATGGATTTATGGATGAAATTAAATATTCAGTACTTACATAAAAATATATTTGGTTATTATTGAACTATCAATATACTTCTAATGTTGAATCAGGATTAACTAGAACAGAAATAAAGCATTGGATCAAACTCTTCTCTGGTGTCAAGATAGTAGCTATGAATAGTCATTGACTACTGAGAAAGGATAGAAGAATGAGACCTATTATGTGACATATAATGCATTACAGAGACTGCATCATAGAGGTGGTGACAGAGAAATAGAGGTCTTGGTCTTTGACTCGAAGAAAGCCTTAAAATTGAAGATTGTGAGTTCGATAACCAGGGCGATGGATATGTTCGCATGGGTCTCCCTGAAACCAACTCATCAATAAAAGAGAAGAGTCGAAAGCCAGGCAGTTGATTTTGTATAATTAAAATCGATTATTTGTTATAATCATATTCAGCTTATTTGACTTAAGAAGGCAGATCATTTTCGGTTCCTTAGATCATGAACAGGACACGGACAAGCTCATCGCCAGTCAAACCGAGCTAAACAAAGAGCAGGGTTCGTTTACCTGCTCTAGCAAACGATGATACCTAATTGTAGCAAAAGAATGCAACTAGCCAGCCACAGCGTTAGCTCAACTAGCTGGGTTTCGACTCCTCCGTTGCAGGTGGTGAGTTTAATTGTGCAGGGGGTAGTGCGTGTGTGTACGTGTTCAGGTTCGGCCTCCCTTTGTGACCTTAAAAATGAATGCAGGCAAACAAAGTTGTAAGATTCCACTACCTCAAGTAGCAATTAAGCTTCTACCTTGCATTAAGTCAAAGAACATAGACACATGATTGAGAAAGCGTCAAACAAATATATACATGTATATATATATATATATATAGAGAGAGAGAGAGCACATAGTCCACATAAATACTTATCCTTAATAAATGTGTTTAAATATTTTCACTGTTCGATCATCATAATGAAATGAATGAAATTTGAATTTAGAAAGTATTTAAATGTAAAGTACATAAAGTACATTTTCTTTAAAATTCAAATCTCTACTATTTATCATACAAATCAAATGATAGAGATGCTTAACTGTATTTAAACATGAACGAGTATGTACAATTACCACATTCTATATATATCTAATATATGCTAGTACACTTAGGTGCTAACATATCCAAACAATTTTCAACAATTCATCTTGTGTTGTTGGATTTTTGAAATTTAAAGTTAAAAAACAAAAATTGTGCATTGAATTAAATATACTTGCAAATTATAGACATGTATTTTTGCTTTTTAAATCAAATTTCAACTATCGATTACTTCATATGAATGATTGAGATTTGTTCATATATACAAGTACTTAAGTATAGATGCTACTATATGCCAGGTTATATATGTGTGTGATGGCCAGTGTGACGAAGAACGAAGAAAATGTTTCACTTCTTCAACTAACTTTTAAATGATGAAAAAGTCTAAAGCGTCGACCTTGTTTTGCGGTCATATAAATTTTACTAAAAAATTTCTTCTTATTCAAAAAAAGATCAGTTGTCAAACGTAACCATGAAGAGTGATCGGCCTCCTTTGGATTGGACCGACCAACAAACAATTAAATTCATTTAAACGAGATCCAACCTGAAGTTCGTGTGGATCTTTCGCTTACGCAAATCTTTCTTAAGATGGACGGTCATCCAAGAGCAATACGTGCCGACCTCATTAGAATAACTCATCGTATACGACACAAACACGAAAACAAAACACAGACATCACCCTGAAGTTCGTGTTTACCCACTCAAAATGACGAGAAAGTCTATCATTTTCTAACGAACCCTTTTTGTTACGTAACACGAAACAATAACACGACCCAAAAAATAAAGTGGGTATGACTCGGTCTATGTCCTTCCAAGGTGAAACAGAAGCTCGACCGCACTGACCATCTTATCAAATCCCCCTGACATGGAACACGAAACGGCCCATCCTAGGCTGACATCTGGCACGCTGCCCACCATTATCGTGTGAATCCGTCAAATTCGGAAGTCTTCACCCTCCATAAAACCACGAACCGGTCCTCTCTCTCTCTCTCTCTCTTTCTCTCTCTCTCCATCTTTATCGTCTCCTGGCTTCCTAGCGAAAGAAAAAGAAAGAAGGAAGCGAATCCCGGTCGTTGGATGGCAAGAAGCAGCGGCAACAAATACGCTACCGTCAATTTAAACGATATCTACGGCCGCAAGTCCTCCATCAAACCTTCCTCGTCTTCTTCAGCCACAACCAATGCCTCTAGCAAGCAACATTTCCCCTCTAATGGTGGAATGCTTGTCTTGACCCATCCCTCTAAGCCCAAACCTAAACAGTCCATCACCCCCGACCAACATCTCCAGCCTCCCCACCTAACGCCAACCGCATTCTCTCCACCAATCTTGCCGGAAAAGCCCCAAAACCAGTCCAGTGACGACCGGATTTTTGTTCCTCCTCATCTGAGGCCCGGGTTCACCGGAGAAGGTTACAGGGCGCTGGTCCGAAGTCCCTTGGGTCGCCGGAATTTTAGCCTCTGGGGCCGAGTTCCGGCAAGGACCATGCAAATTGAAATGGGTCCTCTTCTTCTTCCTCTTCTCCTTCTTTATGTGACTACAGGGTGAGGAAGGACCATCACTTCTACAGCGCTCATGATGTAGTCCGTTGATAATTGGGAGATAACAGTTGAAACAACTTCCTTTCAATCCGTTCTCTCTCCTCTCGTTGTCATCAGATTTTCAAGTAAGTGATACTTTGTCACCTCGACAGGTAATAAAGACGCGAGATAGGTCGCTTTTATGTTTGTATCCTCCTTAGCTAAAGGATACGACACGGACAAATTGAAGTGTCCAAATGACTGAAAATAATTCATGTTGTATTGTTGTTGCTTTGTGAGGTAAGAGTTACTTAATGCCTAGTTTGGGGGAATAAATTAATGATTTATGTTTGTTTGTATGATGAGTTTGATGTGTGTGAATCTGTAAAATGAGTTGCAAAGGAAGCTTATACAAGGTTAATGATAGCTTTTGTGAGAATGAATAAAGATAATTTGATTCCTCTGAATTTGTTTATTATATTATTATCCTTAAATTGCCATTTCTTCCCTTGTTTTGATCTTCGAGAATGAGAGAGTGAACCATGAGAGAAAATTGTTCAAATTAGGATTGGTACTCTTCTAACAAGCCTTTTTGCTTCATGTCTTTAATTTGAGCAGAATGGTTGTGAAGGATGTTAGCGGAGAAGCAGCCATTAGCTTGAACTCCTCCCATGTAGGCCGCTCATGAAGCACCCACTTTCAACAGAACCACTGGTGGGAGGTCTCCTTCTAATCTATTTTCTGCCACTTGACTCATTCATCACCATGAATCACAAAGTGCACAAGCATAAACCATATAAGGGAGGCACAACTTCGGATCACATGTTGATGATACAAGAATCTCAACTGTAATCTTCTTCATTCGAGTTTACAAGCTCGTAACAGTGTTCATGATTTACAACCATAAGCATCATATTCATTCCATCTTCCAACCTCATCAATATGGTTTGGGTTGGGTTAGAACAACATCGGCTCTAGGAGGTCAGTAGGTCTGTGTTTGAAATCTTCGACGAAGTAGCACGGATTACCCCATGCCACTTTGTCCCTGCAATGAGCGTGTGAAGAGTGTATAGAAACATGCTCGTGGGATAAGCAGCATGAGGCTGCTTCTTTTGGATGTGGCCCGAGGAGATGCAAATGCACCCTAGAGGGAGCCTAAGAGAGGGTGATAACACATCACATTCTTCAATTTCATCTTCCAAAAGCCTAGGAGCCCGAACAGAAAATTGAGGTCCATGGGAAAGACGAGTTGTGAGCATTGAACGAGGTTGTAAATACCCCATTAAGCTAGTAATCTCCATACCTGACACCAATCTAGTAATCAATATATTCCTCAGAAGACTTCGGCTATGTGTGGAGCTCTTTAGGGAAGCGGTTGTATCAATACTAATACGTATTACTATGAAAGGTTTTCGACACAATGACTTCATCTAGAACCCTTGTGTCATGACCATGAGTGATTATCAGGCCTAGAAGAAATATGGTTTCATCTTTCATGAGTGGGGAAACATGATGCCTTGAAGTTGAGATCACAAGCGAGTCAACTTGAAGGAAGAGATTTTGTTCTTGTTATGAGCTTTTGGAGCCATTAGGGAAGAAGAGAAAGCATAGAGGCGAGGTGAAGATGAGGGAGAAGAAGGTGGATGCATAAGAAACTTATATGAGAAGTTTGAAAAGAGCGATGGGCACGAAGAAGTCTAAGAACACCTTTATAGACGTTGATCTGAAACGTTGTTTTAAATTAGCACGTATGATCTTCTGCTCAACTCTCGATATGGCAGCGTCATCATGCAACATCAGAAAACAAAAAGACAATATCAACAATATTCGAAACCTAAAAGTAATGAAAAAGAAGAAGACAAAAGAGTAAATGTGAATAATAAAAGCATGTTACAGGTAGAAGATTGAAATTTCAATTTAAATGTTCTTTTTATTACAATCATAACCCTAGTACCCCTATGAAAACCCTCTTCAATTTCACCCAATATTCTTCGAGGTCATCAACTCGAGTAACATTGAGTCTTGTGTGCTCCTCCAACTCATGTCGATAATCTAGTAGGGCCTGCGATTGCTTCCACTCTCGAGAAAGATCTCGAGATAGTCAAACTTCTACTTCACTAGCAATTGATACTTGTGATGCTAGGGAGTTAATGTTAGAAATGACTTGAGACATCTCGGTGGTTTGCTTATATTGAAGGCTATAAAGGATCTACAGTTACCACTCAAGGCTCTCATTTTTGGTTTTGATGGAAGCTCTAGAAGCCTCTAGGTCTAGAGCAGGCGAGGCTACCTCCTCAAATTTGGTGGTCACTTTGAGCTTGGGAAGCTGAAGTCGACTGATCTGAGAGAGAATGAACATGTTCTTGTCGATCCGTGATAAAAGCAAGTTGACTCTACCAAATTCTTTCATAGGCATCAAGCCTCCATTTTCTTATAGACTTTCATGCAAATGTCTCAAGCTTCTTTTGCCCTCCGGTTAATTCTAGAAAGAGCCCCTTCCCATAAATCAAACAATAATTGAAGTCTATTGAGGATTACCTCAAAGGTATATTCCCTCAAATGTAATCCTTGTTAAGCATATTGTTCAAGAGAGAATATCCTATAGCATGTCAAGGAAGAGGTAATCAAGAGATCGAGGCCAAGAAGGTGCACTAATGGTAGCTAGTCACCAATCAAATATTGCTAAGACTTGGCTGGCAGTCAAACAGCACGAAGACACGATATTCCTATTGGGAAGAACTTCAGGATCATGATCTTTAAACAAATGAATTCTATAAGAAAGAATGCTAATACGTGAAGAGTCGGAGAATAATAATATGATGAAGACTATGAAAGGATTTTTTACCTCACTGACCTCAGTCAAGTTCTAGATGGAAATAGAGCTTGAAGATGCCTAAGGTATATCTTTACTATCTTGCCTCGTTCTGCTATGAGTGACTCTATAAGGGGTATTCATATCATTATTCTAGAATCTCTTCCAAAAATGAACGAATAAAGGAGTCTCGACTAGACTACCAAATACAGTTGCAGCTCGAAAAATCATGCTCGAGTACCAATACTAGGTACTACCTAACCTCATATTATTATTGGTGGTTGAATCCTTCCCTTAATCGATAAGCTGCAGTTGATAATAATCTATTATAGAGGTAGCATGTTCAAACAACAACTAGTCTACCAAATGACAAAATGAATGGTCTTTCTAGGACAAGGGTAGTCGTGAGGGAATTGAAATGAAAAATTAAGCACATTTGTTGCTTCCATTAGCCTACCACTTGATAGATCAATAATTGTATGCATACCTTGTTGGAACCCTAGTTATCGAGCGAAGCAATGAGGAAAATAAGGTTCAACTACAAATAAGTTGAACTTTCAAGAATGTAATGCTATGCAAAATAACAACCTTGGAGTAAAGATCTTTGATACACCCAAGTGACGAAGATCTTCGATGAAGTCAGCAACAATGGAAGAACAGAGTGGCCTAGAGTACAAGAGAAGAAAATCACTCTCATGTCAATTGTAGGTAGACAAAAGTTGATGTGCTTAGGAGAAGTAATCACAAGCAGAATCTAGTACAACATGGCTCTAAGGGAGAGCCAGATACAAGCAATTGGGGGCGCATATGAATTAATCTAAATTCTAGAAAGTACAGATATAGCCAGAGCTACAAAAACCACAGTGGATCTCCAACCATATGAGATTGGTTATAACCCTAGAGTGCTTGAAGAGTAAAGTTCATTGAGTGATACACCATGGCAAGAAAGGAGGCGAGTGACAACTTCGTGCTAGACATAATGGCCGAAATGTACCACAAGAACTAGCTATTAACCTTGGTTTCATGGACGTGGATGACAAATCGACAAAACCATAGCAAGAAAAAAGCATGGTGCTCCTTGTCTAAGACTGTGCCGGTACTCGAATATTTATGAATGAAATCGTCCCAAGAAAGCTACAATGAGAGCTTGAAGACGGTAAACAGGAATCAGAACCAGTTGTATCAAGGTGGGGTCAGTGCCATCGATCAACAAGCCAATGATTGTTGAAACGTCTAGGATCATTGGGAACATCATCACAAATGAAAATAAAAAATAGTTGTATTGAGAAACTCAAAAGGCACACAATCAAGATTTTAATTTCGTCTATTCTTTCACCTAGGTGTTGCCTAAGTACCAAGCCCAATGCCAGCCATCAACGTTCAAATCTTTCGTAGAGTTCCTCTCTCTATCCAAGCCAAACTGTGGTAAAGAAAGCCTAGTAAACGCACCAGGCCGATTCTTCTTGCTTTTGTTTCGATGATTGGTTCTTCATTGGAGTCTGTCGGGCTAGCTTGTCTCAGCCAAATTCTGCACCTTGTAGCATGGTTGCAGGCACAGCGATTTGTCCTTGCCAATACAGTATAAAGGTGCCAACGCTTTTCTGGCACGCCTGGTAGAACCCGGCGGAGAGTGCTCCACTGAAGCATTTCTATCGGTTTAATTGAGGGTCACACACTGTATGCAGTTGCAGTCCTGAAAAACACTTAACAAGACGAACCCATTATATGGTGAAATCCTGAAAAACACCAAGCGCTTTTGTACATGATCATAGTAGCATCACGCTTAATGACAAAGAACAAGTGAAGGTGCAAAGAGAGACATGTCTCCTTGAAGGCTATCGGACGAGATGGGTTTCAGATGTAAGTAGAGAGAGTTAGTGCAATGTTGTGTATCCTTCGTATCTTACTCTATAAACATCAACTGTAGAGAGGGTGAGGTTTTGAAACCAAGAAGAGGGTTGCGGGCAGGGCGCCCTTATCACCTACTTGTTCATGAGACGTGCAGGACTTTCTTCTCTATTTTCAGCAACAGCAGAGAGAGGAGAAATCCATGGCCTTCGAGTATGGGGAGAGATTGCTTGAGTCTCTAACTTGTTCTTTGTAGATGACATCCTAATCTTCACTAAAGATAAAGATAAAGAAATCCAAAAGGTATGAGATTGTCTTGATTTATATTTCTCTGCTTTGGGCCAATTGATCAATTATGAGGGATCAGCCTTGCTTTTTATTCATAATCAAGCTGGGTTAGGCAGGGGCCTGTGCCATCTTAAAAATTTACAATATCTTATTTACATCGAAAGAGCCCAATCAACAGGCTTATCATGAGTACGTGAAATCATTTGAAGTCCATGATATATTGATCACCTCAACATGGATCGTTATCAGAATACATGGCTGCCATTTTTCACAGGTGAGCACCTCCTCTGTTCCAGATACACAGTAGAGATAAACCCTCTCTTAATAAATTACCCTTGCCAAAAGAATTTATGCAAGTACTTATTAGCATTTGCTCTGTCCTTTCTCTATTAGTTGTGCATTTGTCGTCTTTGGTATTGATTTCTCATGAACTTTATCGATTTTGTTGCTCTTTATTGTGAAGAGATAACAGCATCTAGGTTGTTTAAGAATCTTTGAGTTTCTTTTGATTCATCTAATTCAACGAATTCTTATTTTTCAATGTCAACTGCGGGAAGCACTTCCTCTTTCTTTGGTTCTTAGGGAACTCAAACAGCAGAGAAATATGAGCTGCTTTTCAGAAATTTGAGATCAACTACAACAATCTGCTTGCCACTTTTTTGAAAGGATCCTCTATTTTGGAGAAGTGGTTAGTCTCCTCTCCTGTTAACTGTTAGCTGCTTTTGCAGCTATTTTTAGAAATCTTGATCACCATCATGGTCTGGACATCCTGACCGAGCTGAGAGAGGTGCCATGTTGAGCACGGGCCTGTAAAACCCTGCATGCAGACAAACTACCAGAGTTTCGAGAGGGCTTTTATGGGCTATTTTTCGTGGGAATCAGATAGAAACTTATCTTTTAAACGTTCGTGGGCTTTTGGTTGCAGGTTTAATTGTATCTATATGAGTTTCAGGTGAATGAAATCGTCATGCACAACGAGGCAGGGCTTCCTATTAGAAGACCTCGGAGAAGGGTTTTCTTGGATCACTGCGATATCATTGGAGAAAAGTTTTGGAATGAACACCATCTATCCTAGCAGATAAATAAAATCTACTGAGCATTTCACTGTTGACCATGATCCATGTGATGGAAAGAACTTTTACCTTTATCAAGGAGAGAAACTGGAAAAGTTTTCTAATGTATTACTTTTTCCTGCTTGTGTTTGCATCTAAGATATGTTTTATTTGTCTCAATCATGTTGTTGCTGCTGCTATTATTATTATCATTATTATCATCATCATGATACATGATGTTTTGGACGGGTTAAATTGTCGTTGGGGAGACGACTACCATGCTTAGATGTTCAACTTCAGAAATATTTGGTGCATCCACGGGATCGAACCTGAGGCATATGTTATGCCTTTGTTAGCTCTGCCGTACAGCAGCCAACACATTATGATGGGGGGTATGTATTTCCTCATGGCAGCGCTCTTCTGCCCCAGTGCTCATCTACCATGTGAGTTGCATGGAGAAAATTCATCCACAGACATGGATTCAGCATTTGTTTTCTATTCTTACCAAAAGATAAGAACTCCATTCGTTCTATAATGGTAAAGGGGCTCCGTGGAGCAGCATGTAATCAATATTAATATATAATTAATCAACGATACAAAGACAAGACGGAGGGATTCCCAAGTGAAAATATAAAATGTTATACATAATGACAAACAAATACAAAACATTGATGGAGACCAACAATTTTCCTAAGACACCACCGAAAGATATAAGATCTAATTGCTAAAAAGAATACACTTATTCAAAACCCTCAAATTTCTACCTCCATTATTTGGAACAAGAGAAACCTTAAATCATCACAACCACCCCACTTGGGTTTGGAAATTAAAAGCAATGATAATAAGTCTAAGAAGCTCTTTGTGAGAAAGAGAACTCATGAAATGGCTACTGCTGACGAGCACCTTCCTGAACAATCTATATCTGCTGGTTTCTGGAGTTTTGTAAACGAAAAGAGCCGGAAACTAAAGCACAGGAACTCTCTCTCTCGAAGCGGGAAGCATATGAACAATCATCTTTAAGTTCATCTTTGAGCCCTTTGTGATAATAAAACAAGGCTCCGCATTCATCTTTGAGTTCTTTTTGTTTTGTCAAGCGAATCAAATCGATTTAGAATCAAGTCTATTATTGTTGAGGCTGGTGACACCATCTTCTTCAAGCAGGAAGCATATGAACAATCATCAACCAGAACTTTAGACTGTTATGTTTTGCCCACCAGCTTAGATACTGTGGTAAATGGACAACCTGGCTAGTTAAGGGGGTCAAAAGTGTGGGTTCCGTTGGAAGGCGACCTGTAATCGACCTCTTGGAGAGTGGTTTGGTAATTAAAGAATGAAAGATATGACGACTAGGTGACCTGTGCACTGCTGATAGAAGCCTTAAATCGCAGGACAATGGCAGGCAAAATATGTCAAGAAATTCAGTTTTTTTATATCTTGCTTTGAAGTGGCAAAAATGAGAAATTCACAGAAAAAATGTAAGAAATGACGTTTAAAACATTATTGCTATAACAACAACAACAACTAAGCCTTTTCCCATTATAGATGGGGTCGGTTACATGGATTCTTTGTTTCCAAGGATCCCTATCGTGTGTGCCATGTTAGCGGATAACTCACAATAAGCTAGATCATTTTTTATTGTTTCTTTCCAACACTTTTGTGGTCGTCCTCTAGCTCTTTTAATACTTTCCAAATTTAGTTTTTCTAACCTTCTTATGGGTTCTTCTTTTGATCTTCTTTCTATATGTCCAAACCATCTTAAACGATATTCTCTCATTTTATCCTCTATTGGTGTCACTCCTAATTTGTTTATAATAACCTCATTATGTATACGGTCTTTTCTTGTATGACCACTTATCCATCTCAACATCTTCATTTCTGTCATAGACATCTTTTGTACATGTTGATGATTAACTGCCCAACACTCAGAACAATAAAACATGGGAAGCCTAATTGCTGCTCTATAATATTTACCTTTTAACTTTAATGGTATTTTCTTATCACAAAGAATACCTGATGCTCCTCTCTATTTTAACCAACCAGCATTAATTATATGCGTAACATCTCCATCAATTCTTCCATCACTCTGAAAAATTGACCCTAGGTATTTAAAACTTTCCTTTTGGGGGATGCAATGTGTGTCAATTTTAATTTCTATGTCCTCTGAGGTAACCAAATGATCAAACTTACATTCCATATATTCTGTCTTTGTTCTACTAAGTAGGAGGCCTTTGCTTTCTAATGTTTCTCTCCATAGCTCCAATTTTCTATTAACTTTTTCCTTAGACTCCTCCACTAATAAATACAATGTCATCTGCAAATAACATACACCAAGGTACTTCATCTTGAATATGCTTTGTTAACTCATCCATCACCATTATAAATAAGTATGGACTTAAAGTTGATCCTTGATGTATATTAACTTCAAAGAAGTCTGTCATTCCTTCATGAGTCCTCACACATGTTTTTGCACCGTCATACATGTCTCTTATAAGATTAATGTATGTCAATGGGATACCTCTTTTTTCCAAAGTTCTCCAAAGAACCTCCCTCGGTACCCTATAATAAGTTTTTTCTAGATCAATAAATATCATGTGAAGGTTTTTCTATTTTGCTGTAAAATGTTTCATAAGACGTCTCAAAAGTTTAATCGCTTCAATAGTAAATCTGTCTGGCATGAATCCAAATTGGTTCTCCGTTGTACTTGATACTTGTCTTAACCTACATTCGATAATTCTTTCCCATAATTTCATAGTATGGCTGATTAACTTGATACCTCAATAATTCGCACAATTTTAAATGTCTCTCTTGTTCTTATATATGGGTATAAGTGTACTTGCTCTCCATTCTTCGGGCATCTTTTGGTTTTTCCATATTTCATTAAATAGTCTTATGAGCCAAGTGATTCTTATGTCTCCTAGTATTTTTCAAACTTATATAGGAATGTTATCTAGTCCAACTGATTTACCACCCTTCATATGTTTAAGAGCCTCTTTGACTTCATTCTTTTGAATACGTCGGTAGAAATTGTGGTTTATATATTTTTCTGATTTGGCTAACTCTCCTAAGCTAATACTAACATCTTTATTTTCATTAAAAAAATTATAAAAATAGTTTTTTCATCTATTTCTTATATCATCATTTGTCACTAGAATTTTTTCATCCTCGTCTTTGATGCATCTAGCATAATTAAGATCTTTAGTTTTCTTATCTCTAGCCCTAGCTATCCTAAAAATATCTCTTTCACCCTCTTTTGAGTTGAGTTCTTTTATATAAATCCTCCCAAATTTTAGCTTTTGCTTCACTCACGGCCTTTTTTGCTTCCTTCTTTGCTTTCTTATAAGCCTCTAAAGTTTCACTAGTTTTCTCAGCATAATGTAATTTGTAGCATGCCCTCTTTGCCTTGATTTTATTTTGCACTACTTCACTCCACCACCAAGCTTCTTTTTGTGCCAGTACACCTCCTTTAGATACACCTAACACATCTTTCGCCACTTTCCTAATATATATAGCGATATTCTTCCACATATCACAGGGTGTACCAACATAATTCCAAACATCTCCTTGAAGGACTTTCTGTTTAAATATATCTTCTTTCTCGCTTTTGAGGTTCTACCATTTAGTCCGAATAGCTCGATGCACTCTTTTCTTCTTTGTCCATTTTTTTATTTGTAAATCCATAACTAAAAGTCGATGTTGGGTGGTTAAGCTTTCTCCTGGAATTACCTTGCAATCTTTACAACACGCTCTATCTTTTTTTCTACAAATAAAGTAATCAATTTTTGTTTGTGATAAGCCACTCTTATAGATAATTAAATGTTCATCTCGTTTTTTGAAGATTGTATTGACTATGAAGAGATCAAATGCCATAGCAAAATTTAAAATCTTCCTACCTTCCTCATTTATATCCCAAAAACCAAAGTTTTCATGAATCCCTTGATATCCTAATGCCTCTTTACCAACATGTCCATTTAAGTCTCCTCCTAAACAAATCATCTCCCTTTGTGGAAACTTTTGAATCACCTTATCTAACTCTTCCCAAAAAGTTGTCTTTATACTATCTTCTAGTCCTACTTGAGGTGCGTAAGCACAAACTATATTCAAAATATCTGCTCCTAACACTAATTTCAACGTCATGATTCGGTCACCATATCATTGTATGTCTACTACACTATCCTTTAAATCTTTATTTATGATAATACCAACTCTGTTTCGAGCCTTTTCTTTACCTAAGTACCATAATTTAAAACCTGTATCCTCTATCTCCTTTGCTTTTTCTCCAACCCATCTTGTCTCTTTTAAACATAGAATATGAATCTTTCTCCGAATCATAGTATCTACCACCTCCATTAGCTTACCGGATAATATTCTGATATTCCAAGAACCAATACGAATCTTATTATCTAGGACTAGCTTCCTTACCCTCCGCATCCATCCATAATCAAAATGCGGAGACCCTCTCTGAAAATTATTCACTACATTTGGGCGGCAATGTAGCGGGACTAACTTCTTTACCCACACCCGTCCATGATGTGGGAACCCTTTTTGCAATTGATTCACTACATTTGGGCGAAAAATGTGACACCCCAAAACAATGCTCATAATTTTTGTAATCCATGTTATAAAAATCCGACGAAGCTTTACACTGGCTGTCGAAAGCCTAATACAACCCTCCTCCTTTATCCGGGCTTGGGACCAGCAATGCAAGGATGATCCCTTACATAGGCGGAGTTTAAAAATATTATTGCTATTCATGCTAATAATCTTCAATTTTTTGTGAATGCCATTCATGTCACTGGCAAGAGTTGGTTATAATGTTATTGTAGCAAGCGAGGACTAACCGAACTCTGTGTCGAGGCAATGGGATTAACCTGACTCTGTGTCGAGGCAATGGGATCCATCTTTATGGTGTTTGCATGATAGCAGGCAAGTTGCATCACCAAAATAAAAACATTTTAAAAAGTGCCCAACGATCATTAATGCCTTACAAACAGCCATATACAAGTTATGTAACCGTTTCCATGGTTTTGTGTTGCTTAATTCATTTATATATAGAGAGAGAACCTACTAGCACACTTAGGTGCTAGTATACTCAAATAATAATTTATCTTAAGTTATGGATGGTTGAAATTTGAATTCAAGAAAAAAAAAGCACACTCATATGCTTTTTGTAAGTGTACTTGATTTATATATATACTTTTTCTTTTTAAATATAAATTTCAACCGCCTATCACTCAAGATAGAAGGTCGAGATTTGTTTGAATATAATGCCATCTAAGTGTAATAACATGCATCAAGTTCTCTCTCTCTCTCTGTCTCTCTCTCTCTCTCTCTCTCTCTCTCTCTCTATATATATATATATATATATATATATATATATATATATATATATATATATATATAAAGTATCCTAAATGTATAATGTCTTTCAGTGTATGATCTTGAATAAGTATTGCAATCTTCATGATCAATGATGAAGATTTGAATTAATACTTTTATAATTTGTATTTAATGCATCATGTATATTAAATGAAAGATTGAAATATAAAGATGTTTATGCAAGGTTATGCATCGAAAGAAATTATGTATTTTGGATTATATTGGTTGAAGAAGGTCCCAGTAAAGGATTCATCATATAGTTTATTCTTCCACAAAACATACTTTCGCCTTACCTAATTTAGCTAACATTTGTGACATATAATTCCTAACAATTTGCATTCAGATACTTCAAACTTCTGAGATATTAATAGACTTGTTCTCTCCACCTTTTTAAATGGTAAATATAAACTTAGTATCCTTCTACTCAATGAAGGGAATTCTTAAGAGAGAGAGAGAGAGAGAGAGACGAAAGAAAAATGAGAAAAGAGCAAATATTCTTTGAGAAATCTAAAAATTGCAGAGATCGTTTTGTATCTTCTATTTGGGTTTAATAGAAAAGCTAAGGAAACTTCCACATCATAGATTTGTTTTGTTATGGACGTATTCATGTCTTGAATAATAATGAGGAAGCTTATTATTTACACATCGTACGAACTGCCCTTTAACAATTCGATTAATCCAACATAAACTTTGATCTTAGAACAAAGGTTGTTAATATCATATAATCGGATGCAAGATAACATGTGGTTACAAGGATAGAGAAAATGTTATCATATAATATATATATAGAGAGAGAGAGAGGGGGGGTCTTGTGTTCGGTGCACGGTACTCGATCCTTTTTTTTGGATAATTCTATCGGTTCAACAATCGATTGTCGCCCTCCTATCATTCCTTCACTATCTAAAATTGTTCTTCGAGTCAAAATCCTTGTTCCCACCAAAACAGTCCTCCACGAGTTAAAATCCTTGTCATATATATATGTATGTGTGTGTGTGTGTTTATGTATAGATAGTTTTGATGGTGGTGACAATAGTTTTGATTAGTGAAAAAGTTCCAAACAATGAATAACGGAAGGTGACCGTGATAGTGGAATCGATGGAACCATGTGAAATGAAGAATTACGCATCATGTTTAATTGAGTAAGTTATATATGTATATATATATAAATTGGATCATGTTTATCTATTTTTTTTTAGTGACATGAGTATGATTTAAAAAAAAAGTAAATTTATTTTAAAAGACGAAGAATAATGTTATTAAGTACTCATGTCCCAAAAAACAAAGTAGTGGATAGGATCCAATATATATATATATATATATATATGTGTGTGTGTGTGTGTGTGTGTGGAGAGAGAGAGAGAGAGAGAGAGAGAGAGGGAGCTAACCTTTATGTGTGTTAAATGTCATAGGAAATATATAGGAGCATTCCGCAGAAATGCCAGGTAAGCTCTGCATCTCTAAAGGCTCAACCGGAGGAGACAACCTTTCAACCGTGGACAACAGTTTTTTTATGATTTTTTGGGTTAGGTGAAGTTACTGCAGCCAACAGTACATAGCTCATGAATTCAACCGTGGGGTATAACTTTTACCCTAAAGAATTGGGTCAGGAGTACACCTCAACGTCAGCTCGATATAGATCCGCGATTGCATTTCAAGCATGAATCTAATTGCCCCTCTCATGGAAAGATTCTAATTCAGTTGAGGAGTAAGAATCCAAATCGCAGGAGGTAAAACATTTGTGCATGAAATCCAATTTGCTCCTTTTCTTTATTGCACCTGCCGGCCGGAATCTATCTCCCAAGTGATTCTAGTTCACTGGTGCAGTGATCGCCGGAATTCTTAACATCACCTTCTCCCTTCTTGAAGACAACCAATCATTGCATGTACCATTGAGATTTAATTTGAACATTCGCTTATGTATTAATAGTGATTGCTTTTCTCCGGGTTGGGCAATTTGCCTGAGATCATATCGCATCTAATTCGTCAAAGTAATTAAGGGTTAGATTCTAAGACTTCAACGCTTAAACCATAAATAATGATTCTTAAAAGAGAGAGAGAGAGAGAGAGAGGTGGGGCAGAAATTCGAAAAATCAATAAATGGTTTACACAACGTAAGAAATGGTTTACACAATTGGGTTGCTTGGTTGTTGCAAATAAATAAAGAGAACACTTTTATATCTTGTTCAGGTGGCAGATCTAGTTTGAGGAGAGGTGGGGCAGAAATTCGGAAAATCAATAAAAAAGATAAAGAGTGTTATTGAATTCATAGTAGTTTGCCTCACCTCAAATGATCGAACAGACAGTTCATCCCATCTCACAATAAATTCTAGTTGAACCATATTGTTTGTCTATGAAATTATCACTTTAGTACCTTATGGTTTTTGTCTATGCTTTGCATGCAATTTTATGATACTTAAAAGGTCAACAAGTAATGTCCTTCTATTGATGTGGCAACAGTACCACCTGAAGAAAAACAATTATCATTACTTTGTGGCATTTAAGTCTCATAATGACATAAACCACAAGTCATTAAAGCATCATTAAGACACGGATAATTTCACAAACAGTAGTTTAAAAAGTGATGTTTTCTCAAAAATAAATTATCTCCGGGTTTCTTAAGGATCAAAGTAAGATGAAGCTGCAAATATATATATGATAGATCAATAATGTTGTTCCTTATGAACCACTCTCATTCTCAGTTCATGAAAAACATGCCTACCCTTCATCCATTTGGTCCAAATATTCTACTCACCATGCCTTTCCCCTCAATTCCCTTTCCTTTCCATACCTTTTCCTTCAAACATTTCACTAATTGTTGTCATATTTAAACTTAAAATTATTTAAAAATGTGAAAATAAATTGAAAAAAAGTCAAAAAGCGAGATCCAACAAGAATGGTTATGTAATCGAACCCACAATTTAACCGAGTTTGTACCGGTCATCAGCTACCTAATGCAATCCTCTTCTTTTATCTTTGTGCCAGGGACCAAGCATGAAAGGCTAAAAATCTTACCAAAGTAGAGTTTTTCTACATTATATGGATACGATGAGATAATAAGATTATTTTCCTTTGGAGTGGTTCATTCATTGTAGCAAATAGTAAAAGAAACATTCTTTTTTCCCTCTATTTTTGTTAGACATATGTGTTGCATCTCATTCATTGAATGTGTGAATTGAGTACTATCCTATTATGATATTCACTCTTTAATGCCTGATCATATGTATATGACCTCAAAGATTAATTAGAACAAGTGGGATTATCTTTCAAGGTATCTAGATGTATGCAAGTTATTCTGGTGATTCAAAATTTTATTATTGTAGAAAATTTGATTTTCTTAACCGTACTTCGCAATGAAAAAGACAAGTTAAAGGTCAATTTTTTAAATTCCAATCATGTAGATGATAACTCCTGATTACGGATGGCCATAAGACCTCTACATGCAATACAAAGGAGGTCCCCTTCCATACCGCATGATTCTTTTAAAATAAAATAGATTTAATCAAGTGTAATGGTTTCCATTTATAAAACAAAACGTGAGATAGGGAACCGTTTCTCCTAGCGCTGTAATGGATACCTAAGGAGGGTAAAGAAAACAAGATTAAAAACAAAGAGAGAAGGTTATTATAACACAACAATTACAAAAATAGTTCTTGTGCTATTTTCTTCCTCCTCTTACACGATCTCTTGGAACTTCCTTGAAGAAGTCGTGCCATGCAATCCAAAGCCCAACAATGTTTCTCCACGGTAAAAGAAATCTACATTTGTATCATAGGGAGAATGATCCCTAGCAAGCGATATTCAGCGCCTAACTCTACAATTGATCGACCATCTCAGGCCCGATCAAGGTATGCTCTGCTTTATATTTACTATATAGATCTAAAGTCGGTTTCTTTAAAGATCACAAAATCCTTCTAAGCTCTTCTTTACAAAATAAAAGAGAAACATAAAGGTTTTGTCAGAAGGAAGGCTGCAGATTTCAGACCGTTATCGTTTTCCTTCTTACATATTACAAAACAATTGCAATGTGGAAGAATATCGAACAGAAAAACAAAAAAAAGAGGGGAAATAGGAAAGGGAAAAGAATCTTAATTGTTTTGGGTGAAACAAAACTGTTCACGGCCAAGGATAGGTCGTTCTCGTCGGCCTCCAGTTCCAGACATTCACAGATCAAAGTCATACATCGGTATTTGGTACCTATAAGAGAGAACCAATAGACAAAAGGAAAAACGAAACAAGGCCCTTAAAAACGAGAAACATATCAAAGATGCTTTCTCTCAAATTATTACTGAGAAATCAACAATCCAAAAACCGGAGGTACTTTAGTGCTTTTTTTGCGCAAAACAAAAACATTCTCTCTCGTTGTGCACGCGCAAACCAGTCTCTCTTTTTCTCTCATTCATACACCCTCTTCCTCTCACCCTCACACAAGAGCAACTCAAATGGAAGCCGATCCTCTCCCAGACTTGCTCCTCTCACAAAGACTCTCTCCCTCTTTTTCTGCAAACTAGAAATATACGGTAATACGAACCCCTAGTTTCCCACAAACGAGAAAATCGCATACAGTTTCTGAGTGCAGCGGTTTCACATAATCATGGTTTTTATTGTATAGATAAATTACGGTGTTGTCTCTACTACTATGTGAAAATTCAGATCTGTCTGGAAACTATTCATAGCTTCACTCAATTCCTTTTGATATTTCCGATAACTATCTACAATAGTTTATATATATACAGGTCTGAGATATTATGTATTCACAATAGACTTATTTCTTTATGAAAATTTATAGGAAAAGTGTTTTTGAAATTACACAATGGTGCTTACTGCTGAATTTATTGTTATATCCATAGACTTTTTTGAGAATTCTACACTGGTTTAGATTTAAATTTAAATATTGAAATATATGTTATTTTTATATTAGGCAATTACTCTTTGCAGACAGGTGATGACTATTATTTGCATATTGCAACTTGTAATTTTATAAAAAATGTTGTTTAGTGCATTGATTAGCATTACGTTATTAAAAGTCTGCATTATTGGTGTTTTAAGTTTCAGCTTAAATAGTTGATCATTAAGTTTAGGTTTTGCTACTTTTTTACTTGTCTTGGATTGCTAGACTCTATTTTTCAAAAAGTTGCCAAATAATAAAAAAGTTACTTCTAGAGTTTATATCTTTGAACTCGCCAAAACCCAAAAACTTAATGGATTTAACTTTCAGACCTAAAATAGGTGTATCCCATTGGCATTGGCCTTAGAGGGTGTTGATTATATCCTACAAGAAACTAAGATTACACTGATTGTATAAGCAACAATTGAAGAAATAGAAAGTCATAAAACTTTCTCTTTGAATGATATTTTAGGAAAAACCATAATGCTAACTTATATGGATGATGACCTTATTACGGTAGATTTTAAGACTACAAAAGAACCATTTGATGTAGTCACGGTTAAATATGACACCACAATTGAGTTACATGTTTAGTTGTTTTTGTAATAATACAACTCTTACAAAATGAAAAGGTCAAACAATATAGTCGACCATGTATGGCTAGAGATTTAATTGTGGTTTACACATCATCCCAAACTCAATGCAAATCTCTATAATATTGACTAGTCTTTCCTTGTCTTGAGATATTGTCCTTAGGGTTAACTCTATAGTTACCCTAATCCAACTCACTCTAAACCTAACAATTGAACTAAAGTATCTTAAGAAGGGCAAAAAAGAAGAAAAAAAATCTTCCTCAAGATGATCTAGTTTAAGTTCCCAAAACCACCAGAATAAAAGATTTACAAAAGTTTGACAAAAGGAAAGATCAAGTATCCAAAAAAATTGCAAAGATCTGTTACTTGGGTAAAGTGCTTCAATTATAAAAAATTGGGCACTACAGAACGTATTGTCGCAATCATAAGAAGGGTGATGACAACTCATCAAGATAGAGAAGCATGAAATAGTCTATGTAATCTCTAAATACATTTACATATTCCATGACATTTTTGGGTGGTGGGTTGACTCTAGAACAATGCACCACATTGCAAAGAGCAAGGATAGCTATTATTCTTTTGCATAAATGTTTTACGACTTTGAGGCTTTCCCGCTATGTGAGGCACAAACTTGAGATTCTTAAAGACGTTAGTGGGATTGTGAATCCCGGATGGTAAAGATATTATTTGATTTTGTATTAATTTATAATGCACTAAAAAAAAGTAACATTAGCTTTTGTAAATTAATAAAAGGATACCTTTTAAATTCATCTTTTACATTTTAGCCATATTCAAATTGCCCACCCCTTTTGAATAATTTCTAAGACATTCAACCTTGTGTATAACCCATAAAGCTGGTCAAAGTTAAATAACATGTAAAAAGCCATTTGCGCCTATATAAGATATCTCTTGAGTATGATACTTAATGATCATAAGTAATTCTTTAATTCCTTAAATTTAGCCATATGAGTGGACCTTATGCCAAATTTGTTGAGTATGATGATATTGGATGTCTTAAGATGCTGATCTCAAAGAGTACCAACTTGGGGAATATCATGTATACATGAGAAACAACATATACTCAAATGTTTTGGGAGTCGGGTTCTTTAGGATTGATGTATTAGGCACTCCTTTATTACTGATTGTTATACTAATTATGTTTGTTACAAGGTACAATTTAGTGCATGTGTGTATAATGGTCAAAACAGTTTTGAGGTCATGTTTTTTTTTGTGAAGGTGATTATTGGAAAACATGATCATGTATACTTTCTTGGTATTTATGATTTTGATCATAGTTTATTTAAACTCACTACATTGAATAATGAAAGTGTAATGATTATTGATGTGAATGCATGTCATGAAAGGTTAGGATATGTTAGTCTAAATAAGTTAAAGAAATTAGCAAACTTTAACTTATTACCTAGATTTGATAAAACTATATTTAACAAATGTAAGACTTAAATTCAAGAGAAAATAACGAGCATAATTAAAGTGTTAAGGTTAGATCGAGGTGGCGAATATACCTCAACTGAGTTTTTTCAATATTGTAAATAATATAAAATATTTAGGTAAAATGCAATGCCTAAAATACCTTAACAAAATAGAGTAGCTAAATGATATAGTAAGACCCTTATAAATATCACAAGGTCCATGTAAGTAGATGATTTTGTACCTAAATATTTTATGGAGAAGTAGTAACTACAACCATGTACATACTAAATAGAATTTTCTATAAAGTTGTATTCACTATACCGTATGAGTTGTGGGCTAGTAGAAAATCATACTTTAGTTACCTACGAAGGTAGGATATTGTAGCATATTTAATGATCTTAGACCGGTATAGAGATAAACTAGACAATAGATCTTTAAGATGTATTTTTATTAGATACCCAAATAGTTCTAAAGGATATCGGTTTTGTCATAAGGATCTTGATTTGATAAAAAGTAAGGATTTGAATTCTTAAAAAATACTAAGAATGACATTCTTATAGATGATTATAAAAATGACAATGAAATCATCATTTAAACCATAAAAGTATAACCAAATGATCTTTTCTTGCAAACTATAATGTTAAGTAGTCATAAGAAACTATGAGCTCCTTCATCTTATTTAAAGGATTAGCATATAGATGAAAAAATTAAATCCATTGAAAAAAAACAAGTTTGGGAGTTAGTAGTTTTCCTAAAGGAACAAAAAGTAATTGCGCAAATGGGTATTGAAAAAGAAAGGCGAAGTTTATGATTCAATATATAAATTTAAAGGAAGGTTGATTGCAAAAGGTTTTTTGTGAAATGAGGAAATTAATTATATTGATACATATTTTCTTGTAGCAAAGTTTAGATCTATAAGGATAATTTTGGTAATAACAACCTTCTATAATTTGGATTTATTTCAATTAGATGTAAATACTACTTTTTTTAATAGTAACTTTAATACGACGGTTTATATGAAATAATGAGAAGGCTATGTAATTAAAGGTCACATGATATGGTATATAGGTTGAATAAATCTTTATATAACTAAAACAATCACCTCGTAATGATATTTAACCTTTCAAAATGTCATTATAGAACTTGATTTATGGCTAACCAATTGGATCATTTAGTCTATATTTAGAACAATGAGAGACACTTCATCATCTTATCTCTCTATGTATATAACATTCAATTGATTGGTAATGACAATGATATTATTGTCAAAACCAAGTCACAATTGTTTTCCAAGTTCAAAATAAAGGATATGAGAGAGGCATCATATATCCTACGTATAAAAATTACATATGATTGGGAATCTAAACTGTTATGTCTAAGTCAAGAGAGAGATATTGACTATAATTTTTAAGAAGTTTAGAATGGTTGAATGTAAGTGTTTCAGTACACTTGTTGCAAAGGGGTTAAGTTGAGTAAAGTTGATTGTCTTGGTGTTGGATAAGGAAAACAAAATATGATAGCTTGATGTGGAGAGGATCTTGAAATATCTAAAAGGAATAAGGGATTTAAAATTATGTTATTAGGCAAATAAAATAAAAATAGTTGGATTCTTAAATGTTGACTTTGCTAGAAACAAAGATGACAATAAATCAACATCCGATTAAGTTTTCTTATTTAGAGGTAGTGTTATTTCTTGATAATGTAAGAAACGGGAATGTGTAGCTTTGCATATACAAAAAACGGTATAATTATAGTATGACTACTGCAAGTATCGTTTGGATAAACCATTTCATTCATGATATGATATAAAAGAAAGAATTATTTATCTTTTATACTCCTACAAGATATCATTGTACAATTGTCTATTGTGACAATAGTGCAGTCATAACTCTAATAAAGAGTAGAGTTGATAGTTCAAAGGGCAAGCATATAATGATAAAGTATCATTATATACATGATATGATACAAAAAGAAATATTTGTCTTTTATACTCCTATGAGATATAGTCCTTACAAAAGGCATATCTGAAAACATGTTACCATTTGTATGGAAACATGTACATGAGATGTTGTAAAGTATCATTATGTACATGATATGATACAAAAGAAAGAAATATTTGTCTTTTATATTCCTATGAGAGATATAGTAGCATACTCCTTACAAAAGGCATATCTGAAAATATGTTTAGTAAACATGTTATCGGCTGTATGGAAACATATACCTGCGTTGTTATGCAAGAAAAATATTTTGGTTATAAAGCACTGCGTAATAAGTATAACTCATGACAATTATACTTTAATACAACTGAAAAGAAATATAATAGGAAAAGCAACTAAATAGTAGAAGGAAACCATTCTATCAAGATTTAGTTAATATGGTAAAGTGGGAGATGATGACTCCTGGTTATGGATGACCGTAAGGCCTCTACATAATAGTCATGCAATAAGGAAGGAGGACCCCCTTCCATATTGTATGAACAGCTTCTTTTAAAAAAACAGATTTAATTAAGTGTAATAATTTTTCATTTACCAAACAAAACATAAGAGGCAAGGAGCCATTTCTTTTAGTTGTAATAGATATCCAAGGAAGATAAAGAAAACAAAATTAAAAGCAAAGAGAAGATTATTACAAACACAACAATTACAGAAATAGTTCTTATGGTATTTTCTTCTTCTTCTCTTATATCTCTTGAAACCTCCTTAAAGAAGGTGTGTCAAGAGATTCAAAGCCCAATGGCATTGCTATGCTGCAAAATAAATCTACAATAGAAGTTTAAATTAAATCTCATAGAGGCTATGACAGATCTACATTGATTTGAGGAGATATGTGGTGGATGTCAGCCTCACCTAAGAACTGATGCGTGTATATATGCATATCCTCTAGATGACATCCTTAAAAAAAATTGGATCATAGAGAGAAAACATTTTGGATTATTGAAACAGTAAAGATTACCTTTGTGAGTTCTAAATCATTTACCATTCCTAATCCAACAATCAATATTTCAAACAATGTCACAGTATCATATTAGATGATCCTACCATCTCTCTCTCTCTCTCTTTATATATGTATATATAGAGTGAATGTGTATTAATTTTTCAGCTTCTTTTGTAATCGGGAAAAAAAGAAGCTCTCCAAACTCCTTAATGTTGTCATCCATGACATACATCTTGGTTGGAAACTTTAAGTTGATTCTTTGGATGTGATTCACGCTATCTTACGGACTTCCATGCCTCATAGGGTCGACTAACCCATGTACAGATCCCTTTGAAGGAGGGGAGGAGAGGCAAGAGTAAATCATGTTCCCCAGGTTATGTTACTTCGTGTTTGGGGGTCGTCCCACCCAAGACCCCGTGTTTTTGTTGTGTCAGTATATCCAACGATTCAGAAAAGTTCCATCAACCGAATCAAAGAATTATAGATACGATCAACACCATTCTCAAAGAGAGAGTGAGAGAGAGAGAGAGAGAGAGAAACTTTGCTGGTGGCTGTTGTACTTGGTAGTCACACCTCGTTGTCCTCCATCTTAAACTGAAATAATGGTACCCTTTCAAGGTATTGAAGTTGCTTCATTATATATTTGAGTCGTGTTTGAGGTTAACCCCAAATCATTTCTCACTCTCATATCACGTCTAAGTACTGTAGTAGGATCACCTGAAAAAGGACAATTTCTTTATGTAAACCATTGGTATCAACAAGCACAAAGGTTTTCAACTAATCCGGTCCGAGATGGATCAGGGCCACCCCACTATGATGGTAAACGTCTCGCAACATTCACTTTCTCCACTTAAGACTCCAAGTTGAGACCTTAGCCTATAATTCTACTAAATCCTTTTATAATTCTATTAAATCCTTTTATAATTTGTCGAAAAATCGCTGCACCTGAAATTTTCGTGATGACACGATACGATGATGACATTCTTGAAGCTCGTGTTCGTGTCGTCGCCTCTAAATATCAGGTGAATCGTGAAAAAAAATTCAAGTAGATAATTCTATTAAACTCAAAAAATTTAAATAAAAGAAAGAAAGAAAGAAAAAGAATTTTTAAGGAGAAACGTGATTGGCATTCGTGCCACGCTGCACCTCATCTTTTCATGACGACAACTCAATGGACCCTTCCCAGACACACACGAAAAGAAATGCATGTGCTTCCTACAATTCGAACATGTCCTTTGCCCTCTTTTACAAGATGCTCAAAAAGCCCGTTCAACCACCTCTTCCATCAATGGGGTAAATATGTCTTTTACTCTGAAAGATATCAGCGAGGCATACGTAAATTGGTTCCGACTTCCAGAAAGCCCAGAGATGCGTGGGGTTTCTGCTTCTTACCAAAATACCCATAAAAGATGATGGTGACATGGAGGTCATTTGGGTGGCAGAGCATGGGTAAGGTGGTCATGCATGGGGTTTGATGATAAAGTTTGAAGAATTTAATGGATAGATGAGAAAGGGAATGAATATACGGCCACGGCGTGGTGACCGTATGAGAGAGAGAGAGCATGCATGATTCGTCTCGCCCCTCTCGAGTGTCTGCTGCTTCCTCTCATACGTCAAGTTTTCCACTTTACCTTTCTTCCTTTCCTTCATACATCGACTCAATTTTGTCTCGCATTCTCTTCTCATCCACACCCTCTAGGGATGGCATTGACCCGATTCGTATGCTATAGAAAATATTGTTCAGGTATGAAAAATAAGTATTCTTATGCATGTGCATGTGCATGCACACACATGTATATATAAGTACATTTCCAATCCTTTTATATAACATGCATTCATGTCCTTAATTTGTCTATATATTTTAAATTAATACCAAATATATATATATATATATATATGAAAGTTTAATATGCTTGTCATGTTATATATTTATGATGTTCTTGAAAATCTCAACCATCCATGTTAAAAGGCGTATGTTTTAGTTTAAAAGTAGAAAAGCAAAAGACTAATACCTATTTTACCTTTTGTTTTTAGAGGTTGAGATTCATGAGCAAGCAAGCAATAAGCATGCATGCACACACATATGTATATATAAGTACATTTCCAATCCTTTTATATAACATGCATTCATGTCGATAATTTTTCTATATTTTTAAGTTACTACCAAATATTTAGTCATGACAATTTTAGACCCTATGCCGAATTATCTGCATCTTGTTTGTGTCCAGCACGCTCCTGGTTGGAACCAGTGTAACTCGAAAGGTCACGGTGAATTCGAATCCAACCTTTTGTCCTGCACCTAAAGTACGTAAAGTATTCCCGTTTATTTTTTATCAAAATCCATTTTCTCTCACAATTTATCATTTTCGAATTTCTCTGTTAGTTTTATTTTCCATTTTTTGTCATTTTAAATTTATTCTACTCAAGTTCTTCTAATCGAGTTGGCCCAACCAGATCAGGGCCAAGCCCAATCAACTTGGATTTGGGTTGTGCCCAACAACTTGTAAAAGTAGTGGATGAATCAGGATCGACCTGCTTTTTACCCGAACCCAACTTGCCCGATCTACAAATAATATCAACAACACAATGTCTTTGCCAAAGACATATGCTCTCTCTCTCTCTCTCTCTCTCTCTCTCTCTCTCTCTCTCTCTATATATATATATATATATATATATATATATATATATATATATATATATATATATATACAAAATAGAGAGAGGGGGGAATCTAGGAGACACGAGTGACTGGACTTAAGAGAACAGAGTGCCCATACAGTGCCCAGATGCGAAGACTTGATGCCCTCCCCGTCCTTTATTGTGGAACCAAAAAGGAGTCTTTGCTGCCAGAAAGATGTGAAGAAGCACGGAGTGCGTCACTTTTTATTTACTCTAGCATTTAAAAAAGGTGAGTTAGGGCCCGCTCCTATTAATTTTCCTTCTTTCTCAAGGAAAAACTAAATATATATAAATATATAAACAAATATATGATTTGAATATCATCGTTGTATGAATCTCATTTAAACACGCGAGGAGGGAGTCGACCCGAAAACCTTCAAGTTGAAAGATCTCAAGTTCGACTTAATAAAACTCTACCTTAGCATTTTCAGAATAATTAAAATCACATTTTAACATAACTTAAAACACTTATCTGCATATTTTATGGCTTTTATACCATATTTGCATTACTGTTTTTTGTTAAAAAAAGGAGTAATTCTCTCACAGGTTAGATGACCTATCAATGGCGTTTTTCATATTAGGTAGAGAAACAATTATAAAATCACCAATAAACATTTTTTTTTGGTTACAAGAGGTTGAACCTAACACACCCATACATGCACCCTTTGAGAGTCGAACTCCCCACCAACAGCAATGGAGCTAGAGTGCCCTGCCATTGAGCTAATACTCTCAGTACATAAAACATGATTTTGTGCTTCCGCAGATTTTCTCAAGCCTCGACGAATGAGGGTAGCATTAGATAGCGAAAACTAGCACAAAACTTTGTCGAATCTACTACTTTACGAAATACTTACAAATCATAAAGGTAACCGAGAATCATATACTCATCCCCAATTAGGTTCTGGATTTGTTTTAGTTTGATGGCTGGATGAACCATGTTTAGAACCAGGCCTGGACAGTTCCGGATATACCGGGACTAGTGGTTCCAACTGTCAGTTTTGGTTTCACAGGACCATGGAACCAGAACTGAACCGAACCCCCTTCCATTTTTGTTTCTGCAGTTTCGTGCCTGATTTTCAGGTTTGACTGTACGATGGTTCCAGTTCCGGTTTTCATTTGCTCCAATTTCATTGGGAAAAAAAAGTTTCTCCAATTTCATTTGCTCCAAAATACAAAATATGTTTTGGTTCTCAACTGCCAGTTTCAGTTCCAGTTCTGTTCCCTGGTAGTTTGAACCGAAATCAAACTGGGGCACCCCAATTTCTTTCCAGTTCGGGTCTGTGTCGACCAACCGGGCAGTTAGTATTCGCAGAACCTGAGACAAAACATGCAGCATCGGACCATCTCCTTCGTGGCTTAAGCCGAACTCCGTCTTAAGCACGGGTTCGATGCATGTAAGCAGATAACTTAATACTAAGCTAACTGAGTCATTTTCAGAGCTAGACATGGAGATGGACCACCATATTAATCATCCTTACACTTTTGGCTGTATATTCAACGTCAACAGGTGATTCCAGTTCATGCACAGTGAGGAGAAATGCATGATAGTGAGGTTTCACACAATGAACATCGTTTCCTAAAACCCTTGCAAAGCAAAACCCTTCTTTTATACCCTCAAACAATCAAAAAAATAGGAAAACCCAAAGGAATTTCCATTGGAATGAATTGAATGAAGAGATTGGTGACCTGCTGCACACAGTAAAAGCTTTGAAATTTCTTTTAGAATCAGTTAGTCTACCTTAATAAATACATGATCAGAGGCAAGAAAATGGAAATAAAGGCAGAAATTAAAGAGAAAAGGACAACAGTTACTTAAGAAGTGGCTTTAGGTGACCACTATTAGAACTCCAAGAGTATTAATCAAATATAATAAGCATAAGATGAGGAGACATTCTGAGAGGATGGAACATCTGTCAAACTCTGCTTAGTAAAGAATTTAATGTATTGAAAATGGCAATGTGTGCATGCCTTGCATGCAGGCCTCCTATAAAGAAATGAGGCAGAATTAGGAAGCTCCCGTCTGATCACCATCTTATATAAAATGTAATATTTTACCTTATCTTATATGTTCATGGCCTAATAAAACAATGCTGAAAACCTCCATGTTTTCAGCCGGTATATCCCAAAGAAGGCATATTTTACCTCTATATAGTTTTTCTAAAGGAGACCTCCATAATTTCGAAAATTGGCGATCACTACCTAAGTAGATAGTTAAGCAGGTCAACCACCCCAACCATTGGTTTTGTAAAGTTCAAGGGCTGTTTATCATGATATTGGGCTGAAGCCTGATGCATGCCCCAGATATCGAATTCATGACCTTCAACTTGTGACTCGACCCCTTAGCCATATCCTTAAGCCCAAACCCAGTCTAAGCTTTGAGCAAAAAGGTCCTATTATCGAGCTTTAAAATGTGTCTTTGACAACAAACCTTGATGTAGTGGTGATTAAGAAGTACTCTTCAAGTTCGTTGCAAACAGTTGATTAAGTTTTATGATTTGTGGGGTTAATCATCATCTACAAACAAGATCCAGTAGAGCGACAACTAAAAATCCATGTAGCCGACCCCACTTAGTAAGACGGAGGGCCTGTTTGGGTTTTGGCTGATATATTGTCGAACTGCTAAGAGAAATGAGATTGATGCAACCATGATTCCTTGAATACTTAAAGTTCCATCAAACTCACATACTCCCACATAAGAAAAAGTTTTCTGTAACATTTTTGTCTCACTAATCAAACACAGTCACAAAGAGGACTAGAATTTCCGGATCTTGGCAGAAAGTAGGGAACCCCCCTTCTCTGCCGGGAGTTCCCATTCAGTGGGCTCTGCCCTACAAATCCTGGCCTACCCGAAAAAGGAGGGCGGTTTAGTAAATGCTCGAAAGTTAAAAATAATAATAACCAATATATTAAAAAATATTTTAAAAATTAGAAAAGACTGCCGACCACCATAACCACAAGCGTCAGATAGAAAGAAGAGAAAAGCCGAAAAGGGTGAGGGAGGCATTGAATGATAACCCGTTTTGTCCGGGTCCCCCTCCAAAAACACCCTAAAGAAGTGAGTATTTGTCGGTTACTGGTAAGTCACAATCTGCCTCTTGCTGCAGGCACTCCCCTTCCCCCCAACACACACACATAAAAAACTAAATAAAATAGTCAAAATCCTTAACACCAGGATACTCTTTTATTAAAATCAATTCAGCAATTTCTTTTTTAAAGAAACCGATTTGCAGAACGATCAACAGTTCACCTGTTGAAGGAGGTTGAAGGTCATGAGTTCGATACCAGAAGTGTGCTACCAGAAAAAATATTGAATATAAATGAGCAACTTTTGTTTCACATCTTCTGCTGATGCAGAAGAATCAACGCTTTCTTTCACAAGGAGCTACAACTCTCCCAGTGAGAAGACATGCACTTTACTTGAAATCTCAAATTTCTTGAGTTTATGATTAAATTTATCGTTTAATACAGGTATACTTCACCTTAAATATAAGTGTAACTCACCCAAGATACACAACAACAACCAAGAAAAAAATCTTCAACACCACAGTAAATTCACATTAGAAAAAAAATGATAACCAACAATAATACTTAACAGTAAAACGAGCAAGCTGATCTGGCTAAGAAGTCGACTCACAAGTTGAAGGTAAAGAGTTCAATATCCAGGTCAAGCATCTGGCTTAGGCCTCTTCATTGTACAGAGAAAACTCTTTAACACCAACAAGTTTTTTCTAAAGAACCAACTGTACTCTTAATTAAATGAATGAAGGAAGGAAGGAGTGTGAATGAAAGATATTGGTTTAACGACTTCTGAACTTCTGAACGTATTTAATCTCCTGCCGTCGTTACCGTTGTCACCAACCTAAACATAATACGATGATGAGGATTGATTATATTTAGTTTCTATCTTAGTAGACTGGAAATAGTACAAAGACTAGTTAGTCGTGATAGAATCTACGGGAGGGTGTGCAAAATATAGCAGATTGGTAGGCTGAGGTAGCGTCAACAGCAGTAGTAATTCAGTAGGCTGCAGGCTGACAGTCTCAGAAAGAGCTCACTTTGAGATTCTGATTTGATTTATAAGAGCAGGCACAGGTCTCCATCTCTTGCGTCTTTTTCTCTCTGCAGACAAGAAAAAGAAATTCACACAAAAAATAAAGTAGGAGAGGGGAAGGAGGGGCTGCAGATTTTGTACACGACGGATGGGCTGTCTCTTTTGACCCATGTCCTTTTGGTAAAATGTTATTATTGTTATTTCAATTGCAGGGGCGAGAGAGAGAGAGAGAGGATGAGGCGGGGATTAAATTGAATTGATGGGAAAGAGGCAAGAAGTGAAAGGGAGAAAGATTCAAGCGAAACGTTACATTTTGATGAGAGGGATTGAAGTTGGTGGTTGTCAGTCATGGAGATCGATCTAAACAAGGCGGACGAAGGGTTTTCTGAGAACGGTGGTAGTGAACATGCAGTTTTAGCCCATTCGTCTTCTTCTTCTTCTTCTAATTCCTCTTCTTCTGTGTGTTTGGAACTATGGTATGCCTGTGCTGGCCCTCTAATATCTCTGCCTAAGAAGGGAAGCTTGATAGTGTATTTCCCGCAAGGCCATTTGGAGCAACTGCCTCAGGAGTCCCACTCTCAAGCTCAGGAGATTCCGTCTCAGATCTTTTGCCGAGTTATTGACGTTAACCTTCATGTAAGAGGAAACCTACCTCTCTAAGTTTATCCTTTGATGATACATTGGTTCCTTCATCTGTTTCTTGATGCTGGTGGTTCTCGTTTTTATAAATTAGGGATTTATATGATAGTTGGTAGTCCAAATTTGAAGACCAACTTCGCTATATTCGTTCCGTTGTTCATACGCTGTTTCCTTCTGTTTTTGAATGTTGGTCTCTCTCCTTTTACCAAATGAGGGACTTTTTTATTGGTACCGGGAATTCGGGTTTGCAGCGTCTGTTCTCAAGTTCTGTGCTGAGAGATGATTAAATCATGAGTAATCAAGCTTTTCTGTTTCTGTTTCGGTGGTGGTCTTGTGGTTTTTCAGGCTGAGAAATTGAATGATGAAGTTTATGCCCACGTATCTCTGTTGGCTGAAGATGAGGTGGGTTCTCTTTGGAAGTTTGAACTTTGAGGGTCTCTTTTTCGTTTGGGTTAGTGGGTTTTCTTTTTCAAAGAAGGAAAATGGCTTACTATGCAGCCGGCTGTGAAGAATTTCAATGGAGAAGAGGAGAGCGAGGAGATGGAGGGGATGAGGCTGAGGAGAATTCCTCATATGTTCTGTAAGACATTAACTGCATCAGACACAAGCACGCATGGCGGATTCTCCGTTCCCCGGCGAGCGGCCGAGGACTGCTTTCCCCCCTTGGTATTGAGAGTATTGTCATTGTTGGCTCTCCTTTGTGTCACATTTTGCGCTTCCTCTTTTCTCTTGAAGTTTTTTGGTCCTCTTCTGTGTTCACATCTTGCTGGTCTTTTCTGAGAGATTTTTGGCTCTGATGTTTCCTTCTTCCTTCCTCTTTTCATGTCTCCTTTAGGACTACAATCAACAAAGGCCTTCGCAAGAACTTGTCGCAAAAGATTTACATGGTGTAATGTGGAGGTTCCGCCACATCTATAGAGGTACTTATGATGGAACTCAAATTTTGTGTTTATTCTTTTGCAAAGTTCATTGTGTTCGATGCATCTCTTGCAATCTTACATGTTTCTGTCATTTTGTCTAATTCTATTCTTGCATTTTCTAGTAATTTCTTTTATTGTGTTAGCAAAAGGAATGTTCACAAATTCTTCTAGATTTTGCTGAAGGCATGCGATTTGGGAAAGAAACTGCCTTAAATCATTCCACTCGAAGTTGATGGTATAATGTCGCTCCTGCAGGTCAGCCGCGTAGGCACTTGCTTACTACCGGATGGAGTTCTTTCGTCAACAAAAAGAAGTTGATGTCTGGGGATGCCGTGTTGTTTCTAACGTATGGTGCTCATGACTGTAGTCATTGCTTTCGAGTTTTACTGTTTGTTACTGAATGATTTTTTTGTAATTATCTCTGAACCGGTTCGATTGAGTCTTTGCTTCAACTTTTATTATCACAGGGGTGAAGAGGGAGAGTTAAGACTTGGAATCCGAAGAGCGGATAGACCGCGCTATTCTGTTCCTTATCCAAGCATGTTCACTCAGCTTTCAAATGTGAACATTCTTTCCATGGTTGCTAATGCATTGTCCACCAAGACCGTGTTTCACATTTACTACAACCCAAGGTATACTTGAACTTTACAGGGTTTCTTGTTAGCATTGTCTTCTTTTCGAGATAAGCGGAGGCCCTCTATGGTGGTGTATCCTGATCATGATAAGGGGCTGAAAATAGTAGCCAATGACTTCATCAAGTACTTTGAATGGGAGTATCGAGTGCCATAGGAGGATTTACTCATTGATTTTCTCATCAGAGAACATCTAATTGTCCATGAATATGTTTCAATCTTTCAGAAGTAGGTGATGCTGTGATTTTTTACCTTGAAACATGTGAATAATTTGAACGTGAACAAAATGGTCTTGCAACTATGTTTTTATAGTTTAACTTTTCAAAAGGGGAAGGGTTGCTGTTTTCTCTAGCAATACTTTTGTCTGCTTGTGTGCATTTTATCCTCAATAAATTAGTAGTAGCCTGGTTATCACTTAGTCTGAAATGATTACTGCATACAGATCAGAGTTCTGACTTCTTGTTCCATTTGATGTTCTTATGTGCTCTCTCATAATTTAGGGCGAGCCCAGCAGAATTTATTATTCCCTACTGGAAGTATGTTAAAAGCTGTAGCCATTCATACTCCATTGGGATGAGGCTTAAAATGAGAGTTGAGACTGAGGATGCAGTGGAGAGGAGGTTTGTTTTCTGCTACTTGTCTGTTTCTGCTTGCTGAAACTCGGTAGAATTCATCTGATTTAGACTGATGGAAGTATCGACAATTGCAGATTCACTGGGCAAATAGCTGGTTGCGGTGATGTTGATCCCATTAGGTGGCCTGGATCAATATGGAGATGCTTGATGGTACCTTCTCCTGACTCTCATTAACATATTTAATGCGTCATTTTGGATTCCCTCAGTTCTATCCAAAATTCATGTCACTTGTTGCCATCAGATGTTGTATCCATCTTAGCCTGCTTGATGCTACATTGGTTGAAATCGCACTATGCATCTTTCCATATGCTTATTTAGAACCTTTACCTTCGTTCACATTCTTACAGGTCAGATGGGATGACGATGCAGGAACTAATCTTCATGACAGGGTCTCGCCTTGGGATATTGAACCTTCAGGTTCAGTCTCAGGTTTCAGCTTGCCAATAATATCTGGGGCAAAGAGACAGAAGATAAGTCTCCCATCCATCAGAGTGGGTTTCCCTGTTCCTGGTATATTTCCGATTTTAAGCAGAAAATATAATCTTTGTAGTATCTGGCCTGCATTTTGTAAATGAGATTCATCTCTCTTGTTTTCCATGCAGATGGTGGGGGTTTTCCAGACCTCAATGAATCTTTGAGATTCCCAAAGGTCTTGCAAGGTCAAGAAATTTCAGGCTTTATTGCACCATATGATACCATTCATAAAACAGATCGTCCATTGGTTAAGCCATCTGCCTTAGGTCCAATTGTAGGATCCAGGAATCCTCCATCAGGAGCTTCCTGTGATTGCGAGAAGTGCATGGTCTTTCAAGAATCTAATGGATTCCTAAAGGTCTTGCAAGGTCAAGAAAATTTTCCATGCAGATCACCTGCACAAGGTGATGTGAGACCCTTCGAAGATTTGGGGTTGAAAATTGTACAAGGCTCTCAAATACCGATTGGAGGAAGCAAGCTTCCCTCGCAGAAACGGGATTATACTTGTCATTTGCAACCGAGGATGTCAATGAAGGTTTCTTCACCATCGTCTGTTCTCATGTTTCAGCCAGCAAGTAACCAGGCTGGATCTTTTTATTCCACATATGGTGTTGAGACCGTGGAGAAGAGCACAGAGCTGGGAGGCAATGGTAGTTGGTTTGATTGTGGTGAACTGCCGGAAAGGCGATATGGTTCTCCTATGTATGATTCTCAGGAGGGATCCAGAAGTATGCGGTCCTTGGATACCTTCAGATTACTTCACAACCAGCATAATGATGAACATGCTGCTAATCACAAAGACTGTAATGAACGCCAACACGTTGGAGAGCATGGTAGAAACAGTTGCCGCCTCTTTGGCTTCTCCTTAAAACTAGATGACTCTGCAACAAATGTAGAAGATCCAGTTTTTAAGCCCTTGCCTTCAGCACAGGCAAAGGAGATCTGTCATCGGTTTTTTCCTCTGGCTGGTTCAGATCAAAGTGAGATGCAGTTATGCCCTAACATTCAGCAGTTTTGGGACGGTCCCAGAGTAAGAACGTAGATCTTTCACCTAACCAGCGTGCGGTGCTGTTTATACTTTCTATCTTAGCTGATGACTATCTGTTCGAAGTTCTTGCAGGCCCACAAGCAAGGGAGCCTAATGGGGAGGGTCATTGATCTCTCAAAACTTAATGGGTACAGCGATCTCATCTCGGAGTTAGAGTGGCTTTTCGATATGCAAGGACTATTGCGTGACCCTGACAAGGGGTGGCAAATAGTCTATACTGATCATGACAATGATATGATGCTTGTGGGTGATGACCCATGGCAGTAAGTTTCTTTCTTGATCTGTTTCTATTTGGCGAGGTGTTAATTGCAATGCATCTTACTTTGTCTCAACACTCAGGGAATTCTGCAATATTACTTCCAAGATTGAGATATTGACTCATGAAGAAGTGTTGAGGAAGGGCCCTCTGGTGAAGAGCTATGTGGCTGATAGTTGCTCAGATGCCCCTGCATCTGTTGACATATCTAAGTCATCTTCAGATCATGCGGATTCATTGGTAACAGTAACGCGGACTTAGCTGCCTATTTTGGTCTACTCTGACTATCTTTTGTGTCGACAAGATTGTAGAGTTAATTCTCAGAAATGCTTCATGTTGTTGCTAGCCTGCATATGTGATCAAGAATGTGGTATGCTGGCCAAACAGTTGTGTTCTCTAAATCTAATTGTAGCCGCTCATCTCATGCTTGCAATATCTGCATTTCATAACAAAAAGCATGTAGTTTATGAGTACTTAGTCTAGCCGCCACCAATAACTAAGACTGTTTAATGAGCCGAGTTGGGCCTGTTTGTGCCTCATCTCGAACACTGTCGCTTGTGCCTTGCTTGCCACTTTTGCTCACATAAGATGATCTGAGCTCATGCATAAAATAACTAAAAACGAGATAAGCTGACAAGAGCTTGATGAGAAAGCATGAAGTCTTGCTCATTTAAGTTGTTTTATCGTGTATTCTAAAGATACAACTCTCAAACCAATAAAGAGATGTCCATCCATCTAACTAACTAATTGGGTTAGCATGTTCTAAAATGTACCGATACAATTTTATTTATACTCAGTAACTCAACTACATGAGCCTATATGAGTCGAGTCAAGATGGTCCTAACTTGGTCCCTTCTCATATTCCTAAGTCAGTGCAGCTCGGCTCTTTAGTTCGCCAGTAGAGCCGGGACGAACTCAGCACGATGCCAATACTCTGCTTATCTTGTTTGGTAGCCTTGATGTTAACTCATTGCCGGTGCTTTCATATGTTTGTAACTTTCACAATCCTGCTGTCCAATGATTCAAACATCCGATGAGTTCTTTAGGGGTGTGATCACCTAGGCACATACAACAACTAAGCCTATAGGCACATAAAATAGATGGGTCAGCTTAGACATGTCCGGTTTTGGGTAAATCGGAACCTGGAATCATAATCGAACTGGTGGGTTTGGGTTTAAAACCGCTTGAAACCAGAGTCATGGTGGTGTCATGATATTTTTGTGTTTGTGTCAAAAACATGGCAACATAAACACGACTATTTCTTTTTTTCCTGTTGCTTCTAGCAGGTACTTTTTGGGTCCTGTACGTGTTGGCTCCATGAACAGCAATCAGTATATTGCCAGCAATTTTGTGCGTCTTTCAATTTTGATTCGTGTCAGAAACAGATCAACCCAAACACCAAAGTGACGTTTTTCTGGTTACTTCAGGTCGACACAGAAAAGACAATTTTAGACCATGTACCCAACTAGTTGTTGCGCTAGCTCTTGAGATCCACAATTTAGAAGTACCAATTAGTTTAAAACGATATACAACAACAATCTTTTTCAATACTATATGGGATCATCTACACGGATTCTTTGTTTTCATAGAATTCCATCATAAGTCGAATCATTGTTTTCATAGAATTCCATCATAAGTCGAATCATTATTTATTGTTTCTTTCTCAACACTTTTGTAATCTTCATTTTTTCTTTATCATGTTCATAATTTAGATCTGCATACTTTTTATGGGGACTTTCTTTAGTTGTCTATGTATCCAAACCATCTTAAATGGTTTTTCCTCATTTTATCATCTATTTGTATCACTCCCAATTTATTTATAATAATTTTATTATATATATATGATCTTTTCCTATGTGACCATTCATCCATCTCAACATCTTCATTTCTGTGCAATAAAAATATACGACAAAATCCAATTTCAGACACAAATTTGTGATCAAATTTAAATAAAATATGTACTGTGAATTTGAATCGAGTTGAACCCGAAGTTGGGTTCCATTTGATGAGAGCTAGACTTAGTCGTGCCTCTAACTAATTGTCTGCTTGTTTGACGAGTTTGAGCTCCATAACAAGATTATTGTGATATCTTGTATTTTCATTAGATATGGCACAATATAGAACACGACGGCAACTAAGAATGCTTGTAGTAGAGATGTCAAAATGAGCCTCGCTCTAAAAAAATGCATGGCCGGGCTTGAAATTTCAAGCCCATTTTAATAATAGGTCCATATCGCTTGGCCCATCTAGCCCTCGGGGCCGATGTGGGCTTGGCCAAGCTGGCCCGCAGGACCATATATATATATATATGGGACTGGCCCGATCCAGCTCATATTGACATGTTTACGTATTGGTGATCCATCTTGGTGGAAGATAAGGTTTGGTTTGGTTTGGTGTTTTTTCAATGAATAGTGTTTCATATAATTTTATAAAATTGTCATTTATTCAAAAATTTCAAACTTTAATTTGCTAAAAACAAGTTTGTCATATCGTTGATATGTATTTTATATTCTTTATACACTTTATTCACACATATCTATTGTGAGACCTTAACATGCTGAAGATTAGAAATGGACGGTTTAAAAGCAGTCTAGCGGTTTGAATCAAAATCAAACAGGCCCAGAAACGGGCTGAACAGCAAAACTGCCAATTAACTCAAAACCACAACTCCTCCTCTGATGGAACCGAAAAGAACTCAAAATTAAATGGTTCCATTTTATAAATATATACAGGAATTTAGTTTGTCTCAGTTTGCCTCGGATCAAATTAAGATCAAAACCGGCGGTTATGGTCATGTCTACTCAATATCTTGCTTAGTTAACTTTTCTTTTCTTTTCTTTTCTTTTTTCGGGATTTTTATAGGGTACTAAAGCTATGTATGATCCCTGTTGTACCAAACTCATGACCTTCAACTTGTGAGACGAGTTTCATAGCAAGGTGAGCTATCAGTCGCGGTACGATACATGGGGGAATCTTTTCTTTGTCTTTTTTCGATTTACTAATACAAATTACTTTGTAAGATAAATTAGAAAACCTATTTATTTTATCATTTATTGATAAAGAAATAGAATGGTTTTAATATTTGCACTCGAAGCATTAGCCCACTCGACAAGGCTCTCAACTCCTCAAGGAGGGCAAACTAGGGTACCTAAGTACAAACTCTCGATGTAGATATTGGGACCTATAGCTTGAGGGTTTTCTTGGGCATAGGGGTGGTTGGTTGGACCCTGCTTGACAGGTCTAAATTTGAAATTCCTAGGAACCAAGGGAACCGGAACCCAACAAGAACTGGCAGTCTGGGGTCAGCAGTTCCAAGTCACCTTTTGGTTTTGGTTCTGGAACTGGCAATCTGGAGTCAGATGGGTTCAACTTCTTTGCAGCTCATCTTGCTAACAAAAATGAGCCCGACCCAGCTCGCCTTGTTAGGTTCGTGGGCTGCGCCGTGCAATGAGCAGCCTCACCTCATTTGGCGACCCAGAACCGGGGCTGTTTATAAGAAATGTATTCAAAAGAGTGACTTGTTGTCATAATCCAAACCATTAAGCGTGTTTGTGAATATGAGTACAAGGTAAACGCTTTCGTGCAAAATTGTTAAATTAGGAATATTAAAATAAAATTTGAAAAATAAAAAAAAGGGAGGAGAAAGCGCCCCATTCAAAAGAGACCCTCCTCCACCGCTTCCACGCTCATCAGACGCCGACCATAATTTTCCTTCGCTTTACCTTTTCACGCAATGGCTGTCGATTTGAAGCCCACGAGAATGGACCCTTCCGGCGATCCCTCGCCGTTACCCGGCGGCATGAGAGGTAACTTTCCGTCCGCAGACTTCTTTCCCGGCTGCAGCCTTTCTTCTGGTCGCGCCTCTCGTTCTTCCTCGGCGTTTGAAACTCTAGGGCCCCGCGCTTCGATTCTAGGGCATCGAGGAACCTTCGCATTCTCCGAAAACCCTAGGTATCAATCTCAGTGCTACCTATGGCGAGAGATGAATCCGGGGTTCCTGGAGAACTCTCGCTCTCGGGCGTTGGATAGCCCATTTCTGCCATCCGCGTCGCCGTCGCGCCTTTCAGAATCAGCGGAGAGGAGTCGAAATCTGTCCAGGCCTCGGTTGGTGAAGGTGAAGCGTCGCACGGCGTTGCCAAAAGGGAATGACTCCGCTTCCGGCAGTTCTACCGCTGGCGTTAAAGATGAGAAGATCGAGCCAGCTGTTGGTGATTCCCTTGGATTGAATGCTGCTCCCGTTGAACCTTTTGTGGATCAAAATGGCCGTTCTTTTGGACACTCGGGCGATCAAGCTGAGTCGTTTCGTTCAGTTTGCGCAGAAGTTGAAAATAGTTCTGATTTTGATGAATTGCGCGGTTTCGATCGGAAGGACGTTCTTGAATTTGGTTGCTTTGGTGATTCCCGAGATCGCTTCACGTCCGATGAATCAAAGGACGTAAAACTTCCGGATGATTTGGAATTTAGGAATGTGGGCGTCAATGGAATCGGTGGTAACCAGAAACTTGGAGATTCGTTGAGTGGTAGAGTTGGAAGCTTTTCTGGGTTTGGAAGAAGTGATATTCAGAATGTGGGTAGACGTGTTTCTGATCAGAATCTGCTTTCTTCGGAGGTTGGATTAGACAAAAGAGGGTCGATTCCGGGATTTGTATTTCAGAATGGTAATCGGAAAGGATCCTCGAGGAATCGGAAAGTGGCCTGCTTTAGAGATGCTGATCATGACGTTCAAATCACAGTAGCTGGAGAGATCCCCAAATCAAAAACTGATGGTGTGGGTTCAACTGGTAGAATGTCTTCTTCTGTTGAGGACGGGATACCTCAGCAAGACAAGAAGGGTTGCAGAGTTGTAGAGCCGATTGATAATGCTTCTGGTTTTGCATTTAAAGCTGGTACTAGCTTTTATTCTGTTGCAAGCGGCCGAGTTGCTGGAAATGAGCATTTTGTCTTTGGTATTGAGAAAGACGGAGTAGGGAATTCAGGTAACAGGTATGATTCATTTAGAGATTCAAACGTGAAGCCAATTGGTACACTGCCTGAGGAAATGAGGAAATTGAAAATCGAACAAGAACAAGAAGTCCATTTTTCTGGTTACGACAAGAATCAATCTAAACTAAACAATTACGGTCATAAAGTCGGGGTTATTAACCCGCGGAACGCATCGCCGACCAATGTTGTCGATGAGGCTGGAGAAGGTGCGGTGCCATTTTCAGGGGTTGCGCCGACCTCTGCAAAGACTACGTTTTCTAGCAGGATTAGCGGTAATAGCTCCGAGAGGTCGCAGGAAGCCAGTTTTGAACGCCAGGCTAATGACTGCGACACATTATTTGCGAGAACTAATTCGAACAGTACTAACTTTGCATTTGGTATGAGTAATACCAAAAAATTCAACCAGAATGAGAACCAAATTAATGGCTTTGGTGAAAGCTCAGCCCCTGCTTTTCCTAGTCAGGTAGTAAAATTGAAGGATCAAGGTGGCAGCGTTGGAAGTTCAAGTGGGCAGGCTGGCCGAACTGCTTTTGACTTTCAGGTTGGTGAGAGAAGGCCGACAGACGATGTTTTGCAGCAGAATAGGTTTGTTTTTGGGTTTGGAAGTATCAAAACATCTGTTTCGCAGAATCCTTCTTTGAGTATAGAAAATTCTGAGGCTAACAAATCCACAGATAATTCATATGTTGCAAATGTACAAAGCAACTTCAACTTTGAGAATAAGGATTTGGCTGCTGCAAGAAGTGCTACTGAGGGAAAAAGTTTTTCATTTGTCGGAGATGTTTCCCTAAACGAAAGTTTTGTATCTGGGACTAGTGCTTCAGTTAGTGGACTTCAGGAGAATCCTTTGTCCAAACTGAGCGATGAGGTTTTAAGGAAATTGAAACTTGAAAGCAGATTGCCAATGGGTGGTGGCACGAGTTCAAGTGCAATTAAGGCTGAGATCAGAGAAATTGCCTTTGATTCCAAGACTGGTGAGGGCGTGTCCACAGGTGACTCCTCCCAAAAGAATGGCTTTGGTTTTGGGTCTACTAGTATGAAAGCGTCCGTTTCAAGGAAGAATGTTCCTCATGAGCATGACTTTCCTACTGAAACCAACCATGGAAGTGCTTCAAATAATGGGAGTTTGACACCTAATCTTCCTGATGGGTGGAAGTCATCAAACATTGAAATTGGCATGTACGTAAGTGGTAATAACCCTCTGCATGTGCCAAGGGTCTTTAACAACCATAATTTGAATTCAACTCGTCAGCCTTGTCAAAACTCAGCATCAAATCTTCCGGATGAGATGAACAAATTGAATCTTGAAACCGGGGTAAGACATACCAGTCATATGCACTCGAGTGATAATATTCTGGGCACCAGTAATAAAAATTTCTCAGACAAGGAGAGCACCCAACTCCACAAAGAGAAACTTAGTACAAACGGAAGTGGATTCTCAGTTATAGGCGATGTTCCTCAGCAGAATGTTTTTGTATTTGGATCCCGGAATGGAAAAGGGTCGATTTCAAATGAGAACCTAGCTGCTCGTTCTTCTGGGCTCAATGAAGGAGCAGGGACATCAAATACTGAAAATGAAACTCTGAATTTTGATGGTGTAGTTGTGAGTGATAGCTCTGATGGTTCAGTTGCACCCAGAAAATTAGAAGACGGCATCGACAAAAGAAAAGGGCAGGATGCTAGGCGTGCTGCTTTTTCTGTTAGCAGGTCTCCAAGAACCGGAAGAGCCTACATCTCAAGGCAAAACGGCGGTTCAGGATCCGATGCCATGTCCTTTCCAGCTCAGAGAATGACTGTATCTTCTCAATGCGCTGGTGCATCAAACATAGTGAGGAAGAATTCTTGCAGTTCCATTGGACTACACAATGTTTCTGAAAGTTTCAGGTTTGCAGGTGGAGAAGAGAGGAGACCTGGCCCCTCTGTTCATCTAACGGAAGATTCTAGCCAATTTGTGAAATGTAGTTTCCCTTCATCATCCAATTATACTGAGACTCCACCATCTCCTATTATTCAACCTCACCTGCGTGGTTTTTCGCAAACAGTGGAGGAAGCACATGTAGATACAAGACGATCAAAACCAGGGGATCCATCAACCTTTTCTGAGAACCCATTTCCGATTGTGGACAAACCATTTCAATTTAGTGCAAAAGTGGGACGGAGTAAAATGGTTAGGCTGCGTAAGAAGGGAGGGAAATCGAGACAACCTTCTGCATCTGAGTCAAGGGAGCAACCCTCTGTTTTGCAGGAGAGAAGTTCAGAGGAGAAAGCTGAGTTGGATTCTGATAGTAGTTATTCGCCAATGGAGGTTTCTCCTTACAGGAACTCATCACCTTGTGTTGAAGATTCACGGGAAGCTTCTGTAGCGAAGGAATTACATTGTTCTGCCTCTGTTGATGAGATATACGTGAATGGAGGTGAAGAAAAACAGCCGTTGTGTGATCATGAAAAGGAGCTACAAGGCGATGGGACTCCCACATGTGAAGAGTTGAGCGTGGAAAGCAGCAAGCATCATGTCGATAGAAACAAAACTAGTTTTGAGAGTTCTGTTACATGTTTAAATGAAATGTGGTATGATGAGAGTGTTCGTTCTTTGAGACCTGAAGCTAAAGTGACTCACTTTGGAGCTGCGACATTGGATGCGCAGAGTGCGGAATGCACAACCACGATTGGAGGCTCTAAATTGGACAGTGAACATCTAAAGAATGATGATGGAGCAAACTTTCATTCTTCTTCGAAAGTGGAGAACTTCAATGAGGCGAAATTTGCATTTGCTGCATCACCTGCCTCACAGAGTCGATTCTCAGCCGTAAAGAGCCACCAAGGACGAAAACACTGGACAAAAGTTGACAAAGATGCCCGTGGATCCAACTCAATTGCAAACTCTGTCATTGATTCTCCTGCTGTGAATCTATTTCCATTTTCTGGTGGTAGTCTTGGCCAAGCTTCTAGAAATCAAAAGGAAGTTCCGTCAGTAGCTCGACAAAGTGGGGAGGAGTACCCTGGGCCAGCTTTGATCCAAAACTTTGTTTCTGATGTAAAGTCAGCCATTAGACAAGAACCATCGTCTCCATCCCATGGAGTAGTGGGCGAATCTCTTTCTAAAGTATCTACCGTGTCTTCTCCTATCTTGAATGTTAAACCACAGACAGTGCCAACACCAGCGGCAATAGCTGCAGCACTTGAGGCTTCTGAAAAGTGGCGGCTCAGGTGCGTCTTTTGTCAATTCTGTTCCAGTTTTTCCCTTATAGTTAGGAGCTAGCAGTAGCACTGTTTCTCCCCTTATCCACCGGCTCCATTGAACGTATGAGTATGTAGATTATCTTTTCCACTTAGTGACTTTCATTCTATTTCTACCAGGGGAAATCAAGCTTATGGGAAAGGGGACTTATCTGTAGCTGAAGAGTGTTATACACGTGGTATAGAGAGCATTCCTCCAAATGAGACATCTAAAAGCTGCATGAGGGCTTTAATGCTATGCCTTAGCAATCGTGCAGCAACACACTTTTCTCTGGGCAGAGTGAGAGAAGCACTGCTGGATTGCATGGAAGCTATGCCAATTGATTCATCCTTTTATAGGGTGCAATTGAGAGCAGCAAGGTCTATTGTACTTTTTGGTTAATTCACTTTTTGGGTTCTAGTCCCAACTAATCTTGTCTTTTAGTTAGTACCAAGTTATTTGTGCCATTATTTCTATGGGGATTACTCTGCCTTCGTTTACTGTCATAAGCATATGAAATACCAAATGATTCAGATTGACTGGTGTATATACTACTTTTTCTCTAGCTTGACTGTACAAAGATTCATGGGATACAGTAATATGGCCATGTTATGTAAGGGTGCTTTTGCTGGATTGCATTAATTAGGTGTGACCTGTGAGTCTTACATTAGGATAGTTTGGAAGTTCATAGTTGTCAGTTGTCAGTCAGAGGAGTGACTGGCAAAAAGAGTGATTGGTTTCAACAAGTTCTATTTAGTTCAATATCCACTTTCATATGAGGAAGAAATGATAGGTTGGAATGTCTACATCTATGCACACTAACCTACTCGTTCCAACTAGGATAGTTCACTGTTTTTGCCTGTTTATGTTTTTCATTCATGTGTATGAATTTTACATTTTGATTTCAGTTGGGTAGTGTTGAGTAGATTTCCATAACTTTGGACATTGACTAGCATTGAAAAATATCCATAACCAGCCTCAGAAGCACGACAACAATTCTTGAATTGAATAGGTTTAGACTGACCCACATCATACCTTTCTCTCGTCCTGTCATTTTGAAAATATCCCCTAGCTTGGACTCAGTAGTAAGTCCTTTGCTATTAGTACTGCCATATACATCCACTATATTATGTTTCAGTCATTTTGATTGGTTAAGCTAAAGCTTATCTTTTTAATGCACGGCTGTCCTATTAAGCCATTGCATGATATGTCAGTCAACGCCTTTGTTTATCTATTGGAGGGTAATGGGGGTTCTGGAATGTTCTCATTTTCTTTTCCTACCCTGCTATAATGGAGTTATATATGTTGATCACTCCGGATGGTCTGTAGTTTATTCTCTTGCATCCATTGTTGATTTATTTTACGCTTGTTTCTTTCTCCAGAAGAGTGTTTATCTGCTGATGTGTTTCCATATTCACAGATGCTTCTCTATCTACTCCTCTGTTTTGTCTTTCTCTTTTTCTTCTGGTGTTGCTTAAGTAATCTGTTGTTTTTCTGTTGCAGTTGCTATCTTGCACTTGGAGATGTTGAAGCTGCATTGGCATACTATAATAAGTGTTTGGAGGATGGAAACGACTCACATATAGACCAAAAGATTGTCACAGAAGCTTCAAATGGGTTACAGAAAGCCAAGGTAGTCTGAGCACCTTTTAAGTTGGTTGTTCCGTTGATGCTTTATTTGTTTCCTACCGTTCCTTTTTTCCTTTATTGAATATTCCCTTTAATCTTTGCAGGAAAAAAAGATAAGGACTTAATTTTGAAAGTAAAATACCTATCAATTAGAGATCATGGAACATAAGAGTTATACAAAGCCATTCTGATTCTTACAGGAGGATTGCATGTCCATCTTGTCATTGTGTTAGTAAATGTCATTATTTCATAATGTTGTTCTATTTCAAGTGACAAGCTCACCACTTCATTACCTAGCATGGTTTGCATGAGTATACATAATTTATACTGGATTTTGTTATTCTTTAGTTTAGACCTAAACAATCCTGGGATAAACCTACTTGAAGCATCTTTTTGTGGGTTGTGTCAAACAACTTGATATGAACGGAAGTTTTACTTGCGAAATTTTTAATGGTCTCAACCTTTTTCTGGTTTAAGCTTGCAAGAAGGTTTGGATTTTGTCTACCGACTGTCTTCTAGTTTCTACACTAAAATAACGAGAGAGGAAAATGTTGGATGCAGGTCTTACATCCCTAACTTTTTCTTATTGGCAGCAACTGGGTGAATACATCGATCAGTCTTCTAAGCTTTTGCAGCAGAAGACTGCTGCAGCTGCAGCTTCTGCCTTGCAAGTCATTGGTGAAGGTTTATCAATAAGTCCATTTTCTGACCACTTAGTTCAAATGAAAGCGGAGGCCCTCCTAATGGTTTGTGCATCTGTCTGACTCGTTTTTTTTTCTGTTGTCAGTCTAACATACACATTAGCTCTGACTTTATAAAGGTACTGTTATATCTTTGATACAAATATACCTGACTTTATTAATCTTCAATACAGTTTATGCCAGTCGTTTGGATATAGACTTTTTGGTTGGAATAACCATGCAATTTTCTTTTGCATCTTCAGCTTCGCAAGTATGAGGAAGTGATTCAGTTATGTGAAGAGACCCGAGATTCTGCAGATAGAAACTCTGTCCTTACCAATTCTAGTGGTACAGGCAAACGTGAAGATGCAACAGCTAAAGCAGAACCATCTGCTGCAAGGGTATGGCGTTTGAGCATGATTTCAAGGTGTTACTTTCTCCTTGGAAGGCTTGAGGATGCTCTTGACTTTCTTCAGAAGCATGGGATAGAAGATTCTGTTGTACAAGAGTAAATGCTTGGCTACTCTATGTTCAGAATGTTTGTGTAGTTACGTTGATGTGCATCTCGGTTCGAATGAAGTATCAATGGTTTAATGTGATCTTTGCAGGTACTCTGTCAAAACTTCAGAATCCTTATCAACATTACTGGCCATAATGCATGAACTCTTGCGCCTCAAGGTAATCTCTCATCAACCTTTTTTGCTTGTAGAGTTTTTTCATTTCTGTGTTTTCTCTGCCATTTTGAGCAGCACTATTTTTTTGACATGAAGCTGCCTTTATTTTCTAATTGTATTGGCCAAAATCCTTTTCTAGTGACCATTGTCTTCTTTTCCTTTCTATCATCTTTGGTAGTTGTATTTTGTGTATGGGTGGATGTTTAACATAATCTAGAAGTATGCGTTTTTGAAATTTGTCAAACTATGGTTCACAAATTTCTTCAGGTCACTTTCTGCATTAGATTTAGAAGAAACCCCTATTCAGATTCTCTTCTGTGAGCTCAACCAACGCTTGTGGCATTGATTGAGCATGATCTAAATATATATATATATATACTTCAGTGATAAACAATAACAGCAAAAAATAGGAAGAAGATTGAAATGAAATGCATCATCACGTAAGCCTGCAAGTGTATGTTGCCAACAGAACCAGGATTTTATTATAGTTTCTACATTAAATAAGTAATATCTTAGGTTATATTCTAACTTATTCTTCTTTTCTGCAACCAAAAATCTGCTTATGACTTTTGAACTGCAGACAGCTTGCTGTGAAAAATGTACTTGTTTATTTGCCTTTGTATGTCTTGTCCTGTAAATGTAACGTTTGAATTCATTTTCTTTGCTTCTCTCTTCAGTCTGCTGGGAATGAAGCATTTCAAGCTGGAAAGCACGCAGAAGCAATTGAGCATTACACATCCTGCTTAGCCTACAATGTAGAGTCCCGACCTTTTGCTGCAATATGTTTCTGTAACCGTGCAGCTGCATATCAAGCATTGAACCAGATAACTGATGCCATTGCTGATTGCAGTTTAGCAATAGCTCTTGATGCTAACTACCCAAAGGTACATGAGGCTGACATTTAATCACGGTTACCCTTTCTACTTAATGTTAGGCCTTGCAAGTTTTCCATTTGTTTCACTGTTGTTGAGTCTATTTTACCTTGCTATTCTGATTACAGTGTGTATGAATGGTTTTCTCGTTGAATTACCGCCACTATTGAGCCAACAAGTGTATATACTTTGGTGTCCTAGTTTATTCATCTCAAAAATTATTTATTTTCAGTGTTCGTAAATTACTTCTTACTATGATAATTTTGTGAATATGTACCTGTGCATGCATATAAATATAAGTATCCATAATCAATACAGGATGCTGACATTTGATTATTTAATGGTGAAGAGGTGTCATGATTATCTGATTTTCTCCTTTAGATCCAAGAGTCAAAGAACCAATACGTAACACTTCCATATAAAATCAGATAAATTTTGCATCAATACCTATCTTGCATTGCCACCAATTGTTTCTTAACCATATTTGCTTTGTTGTAGGCACTTTCTCGTAGAGCAACACTACATGAGATGATTAGGGATTATGGTCAAGCATGTAACGATCTTCAGATACTTGTATTAATCCTGGAAAGGCAGATTGACAATAAGCAAAACAGACCTGGAGGATTGGGAACATCAGGAAGTATGGTGAATGATTTGAGACAAGCTCGACACAGGCTTGCTACTGTTCAAGAAGAACTCAAAAAAGATATCCCGTTGGACATATATTTGATCTTGTGAGTATATTCATATTTCCAGTCTGCATGCTGACAATGGTAATATTGTAATATAGATAAATATCAATAATATCTGCAACCTTGTCTCTCACCTATTCTTGTGGGTGCATTCTTTGTCTAGTTTTGTTTCTTCAATTAACTAAGTGGGCTCCAAGTTGCAATGCTTTGGACGAGTTTCATATAGAAACCAAAAAATGTGATCCTAATAAATTTGACCTTGTTCATAAAACATTCCATGAGAATGACCAAATTTTTTGTGTTTCTCTAGGGGAGTTAATCCATCGTGCACTGCTTCAGAATTAAAGAAAGCATATCGCAAGGCGGCACTAAAGCATCATCCTGATAAGGTTTCATCTCTTATACTTAATGGTTAAAAGAAAAAGTGGATTCCCAAGTCTATTCTCTTATACTTCCAATATCTCATTCATGACAGGCTGGTCAATTGTTGGTAAGAAGTGATAGTGGCGATGATGGTCTCTGGAAAGAAATTTCTGTTGTGGTTTACAAGGATGCAGACAGGCTTTTCAAGATGATTGGGGAGGCATATGCAATTGCTTCAGACCCGACCAAGGTTTGGCCCATACTTTCATGGACATGGGTGGGGATGCAACCATGCAAATGCATGACATGGCAACTGTAAAAAAGTCATGGGTGTCGAAACATGGGTATATATAAGTATAAAATTATGATTATATAATATAATTGATAAGATCTAGAGAACTAGGAGAAAACACAGTTTCAGTAGGATATTACTCAGCTTCCCAAAGAAAGAGGTTGATCAATTTTTCAGTTTAAATTTTTTAAAATAGTTACACATGAGCGGAACTGGGAAAGCTATGAGTTATGAAATGTCTGACGTGATGTGCAGCACTGTGTTAGAAGTATCCCTGTGACAATGGGGCAGAAGACTTGCCCTTTTGCTATCTTCAGCAGTAGTTAAGTTGCACAGGCTTGAACTTTAGCTTCAGAAAGAAACAGCTCAATATTTGTGTTCAGTTTTACAAGTTTGGCTTATTGATTGTCCTAAACTTTAGCCACCTATTGTTGTCACTTTATATTGATCTCATCTTGGATAAAATTTCTTTACCTTGTAGCGTATAAAATTTGATTCTGAAGAAGAGATGCGGAAGACACAGAATAATGATGGGAACAGTTCAGCTCGATCACCACCTGATAGCCACAGTTCCTACCCACATGACAAGGGGAACATGTGGAGATCAGGGCGAGACGTGAGAACCCATCCCAGCACTTACCATCCATGGTCAGAGTCGTCTCGTTCAAGCAGGTTCTAAATACTTCAATTATATGTTGTAAAGTTTGTCGAATTGCTGGTGCAGTATAGCTTTATCCAATCGTCAAGGCAAAGATGCTGAAAGTGTGATTTTAGTGTGGAGAGCTACTTGAATTTTCATATAAGATCACGGGGAGCATATGAGATCTAGCTTAAACTTCATAGCAGAGAGATGAATACTGTTGGACAGCTTTCACCATGTCCTAGAACACGGCAACAAGTGTACAAATATTGGTGTTCCCCCCTCGTTCTTTTGCGAAGGACAGAGTGGAGATGTGGCAAGTTGAGTAGCTTGTGGCGGAGATATCCAACATATTATTGAAAGTAATTACTAAATGTAATTACAAGGCCATTTGATTGTGTTCTGCTTTTGTTTGTGCTGTAAATTTGTTGTGCCCTCTTTCTCATGTAAATTTGTGTTTAAATGAAAGTCTCAAGTTGCTTCCTGGTGAAAACCTTGCTGGGTGGTCTCTGACTTAACTGTGGACGTCTCGCTGGCTGCCTCGTTATTGCACCAAAGGACCCTACCAGACCAAAATCAAGTCTTGTCTACACCAAGTGGCATCCCTGAAGCTTGTGTATTCTGCCATGCCACGCGGATGTCAACGTCTCTTTTATTGGAAAAGAAATGGTTCCTTGTGGACTAAGAACTCAATGATTTCTTTGTAGACAAGAGTATGGCTCATCGTTACAAGTGGGAGAAACGTTCCACTGAAATATAGGGCATGATTGGTTCACCTATGAAGTTGATTTGATTTCTCAACTTTAGGAAAAGAATCCAAATAAAAATTCTAATTATCGTTCTTCTTGGCAGCTGAAGCAGAGGTTTGAAACAGGTTCACCTACGCCATGTTAGCTTCAATAAATTTCATGAGAATTGGGTTGTCTCAACTCGAAAGAATCAATTTCTCATTTCAAGAGGCTTTGCACGTGACATCGAGCCCAAAGACTATACATGTACGACTTGATTGAGTATTTTACGATGGCCCACCTTCCTCCCTATCAAACTCACTTACCCAAGGTATGTTCACATTAATCCAACTCAGGAGCGGTGAAGCTAGCTAAACTTGAACTAGCTCAACACGGTTTAATGGAACAACTTGAGGTTGCACAGGGAAGGAAGTATTAGTTGAGCCTGTCAGAACTTCAATGTAATATGAGGGAAAGAAAAAACACATGCTAATTCAATTTGTTGGATGCATATAAAAAAATGAATTCAGGAAATGAGCGAGTTTGTGGATAAGCTAAGATGAAAAGTTAGTTTCACTTCTTCCCAAGGAAAGAATTTATTCACCAAGCTCACGGGCAAGTTTTATATGTACTTTGACATGGGGTGACAGATTGAACTCGATGCATGAAAGACATGGGGCAGCAACAGAATATAATGCTATGAAATATGAATAACATAACCTTATACTTTCTCACAGTATGTGTGTGTGTGAGAGAGAGAGTCTTTGGACTTTATAAGAGGAAACCAACAAACATGGAAAAATGTGCAAATGTGCAATCAAATCCAAACAAGTACAAAACAAAGAGTCCACGTCTATGCAATAAGGAATGGTAGAACGGTGAGCATGAAGGCCTCATAGGTAAAGGCAGCCGTTCCCGTGAATGACGTATCCCTTTCCTTGAACTTCTCTGTCAATCCCTGCAATTTTTTGTTTCAATAAATAAAAATGAGCAGTAACCTTTCCGAACCACCCTTATCGCAAGAAGAAGATGGCCTTGTCATAAAACTCAGTCAAGGAAGCATTGGCATTGATGGGAAATGTTGATCACATCTGTTTTTCTCCAAACATGTTTAAAGGGAAAAATATTTCCAAGGGATAGATACTCTGTATGTACAGAATATTTTGAAAATGTACATTGTTGAACTTATGTTAACTAGACTTGGTTGAATTTCTTTTACACTTCTTTCTTTTCTTTTTTCTACAAAAATACAATGGTAAACTCTAAAATAACAAGAATATATAGCAACTTGTAACACCGGAGATGGCAGGTGAAGGAACTGAGCATCTTGTGGTCAGGCTCAGTTCTACTCCAAAAGAGATCAACTCACATTTGGTTCATTAGAGTCCACCAGTTAAGCCATACAAGCTGAACACTTGTTTTGTTTCAGCTAGCTCGGCTCTTATTAGCTGATTTAGTTAAGCATATAGAACTTTTAGACACCTATATGCTAAAAAGCCATGTTAACATAATGTATTCAGTGAGTATAATGTAACTAAATGATCAAATCCATCAATTTTGAAAGACAAATTTATGAACTTTTGGGCTTTACTTTCTAATCAAGATACTAAATTTTCTACTCAAAATTATGTCTGAATAGTTATCTTCAACTTTGCCAAGCAGCTCGTTTTCAGCTCATCTATGTCGGCATCATATGCTCTAGACTTAGACGATCTAATCGGCTGACAGTAAACAAGATTTTGAGTTGACAAACAAGCTATGAACAGCCCATGTTCAGCTCGTTTACCAGCCTTCAGACCATTCAGGTTCTTTTTTGGGGGAACCAATCAGGTAGACTAGCCAACACGAGAAACAAATTATCAGAGACCAACATCTTTCTTGCAAGAAGGAAGTAACTGCAAATATTTACAGAGAACTAAGAATTACATCACTTACCTTCACAACCAGAGTTACCAGACCGCACCTGCATCAAAAAAAATGCAGAAATCAATAAAAAGAATGAAAGAATTCATCACGCAATCATCTTTCGCCATGATATGAAGCATGAACATGTTCATGAACTCTAGCATTCACCTCTCATGAAGATGTCACTCGGACACTTATGCCGAACCAGTCCCAGCCAACACTCAAGATACATACTTTCCCATGTCCGAATCAGAACTATATGTTTTTGAAATATTTTTCAGTACTATCTCATTAAGATGCCGACCCTGTCTAGTATGGGAAAAGGCTTAGTTCTTGTTGTACTATCTCATTAAGATACTTCATAAATATTAGCTGATTATTACTTTATGTTGACTGATTACTACTTTATTAACCAAACTAATGAAAATGGTATTTTCTTTTATTTCTATGAGATATCATCAATTATATAATATATATAAGTAATTATATCTATAGCCGTGTCTCAGCACCCCATGATTTTCGAAATTTTAGTGTCCCGAGTATACCCATGTCCATGCCAGCACCATGTGACATAGCTTTCAAGTTCATAAACTCGGTCACCTGTCATTAATTCGTGATATACATGCTGCTAAGATAGAAGGGAGGATATACGCACTCGATGAAATTGTCCTAATTGACGGCTTTGGTTTTTCCTGATGGATCATATTTGGAGATGAGTAAATCAAGAACTATAGGTGACACCGAGAAACCGAGGCTGAGAAGTGCATCATGCAGCTCACTTGCATCGATATTTCCACTCCTATCCCTGTCAAACCTCTCAAAGATTGTCTGAATGTCCAAAAACAGAGCTAGAGGTGGAGAGGGTTAAATTAACAAGAAAAGAATATGGGAAAATAAGAGCATGAATTTAGTATACAAGAAACTATTAATGTCTTGACTTGGCCTATAACAGCCTATGTTGGCCATATAAAGGGCATGAACCAACCCCAAGTTTAACATGTTCTCTAGATACCAAAGCCAAAGCCCAGCACCAGAGTAAAGATTTAACAGCAAGGCCACATTTTAAGCCAATAGCATTCTCAAATATGTGAATTATTCGAACATGTCTGTTAAAAATCTGCAACATAACCTGAAATGCAGGCACCTTGATGACAAATAAGAATGCACACCTATGTCAGTCACATGGGTGCAAGTAAAGATGACGATACCAAAAATCATGAGCGCACAAACACAATACTACACGTTATAGGTTCAAACAAAGCTCAAGCATGCAGTTCACCGGTGCTTCAAGGTGAACCATACCCATATCAGTGTGATGATACGGATATAACCAACTTTAGCACTCAATTATGATTGAACTGTGTTCATCAATGATCTGAACCAGAAAAGGGTAAAGAATGGGCTTTGCAAGGCTACATCATAGTGTAGAATTGGGCTCCTGCTGCTGGACCAAGAATGAGATTGATAATAAAGGTTTATGTCATACTTACTCTCCAATTCTGAAGACTGTAAAACACAGATGTGAACTCTTTGGGCCCTGTTAAACAGAAAGAGGAAATATGTCACCATCTCTTTCTCAAATTTTATCAACTAACAGAGCTACAAAGCATATAAACAGTCTCAAATCCTAAATTTGATGGAAACAAACAGCAAAAAGTAACTCAAAAGCATTCAAAAGGTGTTTCCTATATTTCTAAAAACAGATTCTGTCCATGTCAGATAGACGCGTCTACTGTGTTGACACTTGAAAGCTCGATAGCAGTACCTTTTCTTCTGATTCAATGCTAGCTACTTTTAATATTTATAAGTTAATACTTCATGAATATTGACCTATTATTTCCTTTTCTCTTTTTTGGTGGACCGACCGATTATCATTTCATTTGTTGAATTAACATATGGAAGTGACATTTTTTCTGATTATTTTATGAAATATGTTCTTGCACCCACATCTACAAGGCACTCATGTGACATTCAAATGCAAGACTTTGATTTTCTAAAAGATATACAATTCACATTGAGACTTTTCTATTGTTAGAAGACAATGACACAATGTCAATGACCGAGACATGCCTAACATGGTTTTTGACATTTCCCAAGGCAGTCAAACGAGCTCCAGTGGAAGGTATGAGAAATTGAGGGTTAAATGCTAAAGCGCAATGACAAATAAGAATCCTTTCTGCAACAAAGGCTGCCTTATACTTAGTTAAATCCAGTGAAACTGAGTTGCAAGCATTTTTTTCACAGGAAAAAAGTGGATCATTCTACGAAATATTAAAAAAAAAATTGGACCTTCTAATGAAACTTCTTAATTCTCAACAAGTCAAATGGCGAAAAGAAAAGGCCAACTTGACAGACTGGCAAATGGAAAAAGTCAGTAGGTAGACTACAAGAAAATAATGCAATCATGTTGGACTAAAATGGATATTTCTGACTTCCTCCTGATCACTGGACCCAAGCACCAAAAAAATCCGACCCAAATTTCAACTGCAGTCACCAAGGTTCGCAACTGAGAAATATAAAAGCACGCCCAGTTGGGGACCGACGAGGAGCTGAGCCAAGCCAGCAGATTACCCGATTTAAAGTTTTAAACCCAAAGCCAGATGGGGAAAACCGGAATTGCTTTGACTAGTACGTGATAAGAGAAGTGTCCAACCCATACCTTGACTCAAATTATATATATATATATATATTAAACTTAAACTCTTTTCGATATATTTGATTATATTTCTTTGATTGATCGTGATAAGAAGTATCCAACCCACCCAGATCATATATATTAACTTTAAACTCTTTCGGATATATTTGATTATATCTACGAAGGATTAGATTTTAATACAAAATGCTTTTATTTTTTAAAAGATTTGAATTGGCTTAAGAGGCACGCCACAGCTGCCAGAAAATACTCACTCCTATACACTATGTTAGCACCAAAATAGAAACGAAACGAACATGATACGGGATACAATTGACTCTCCAAACATTAGTGTAAACACCCAAAATTTTAGAATGATTTCAAAAACTCCTGAACGTGGAAAACCAGTTTAAAGCCTTTATGAACCTTTAAAAACCCCAAATTTCAAAGTTTAAACCTTTTGGAAAATATTTCAAAATAAAGGTTTTAAAATTCATCACAGCCCATGAGTTTCGAAGCAGGTGAGATCCGATCCGAGTCCAGATCCTGATCAATTCCAAAACAAAGAAGATAAGATTTGAGCCCATCAAATCAAAATAAACTCAAAGTCAAGGATCAAGCCGGGATCAGACGGAAGATCAAGCCCGATCAAGTTCATACGACATCAAGATCAAAGTCCATTTCAAGAGGGAATCAAGGTGGAACATGCATCACCCAAGAAGCCAGCTCAAACATGGCCGAATTTATATGGAAGAACCTAGTTGTGGCTGGCCAAATGTAATATCAAAATGTAAAGTCAAGTCGACATATGCTAGGACCAGCCACACTTGGCCAAGTACCTTGTGTCAAGCTCGCCAAAGGATCAAGTCATAAAATCGAGCCAAGGTGAGATGATGGGCCGGTCAACATGGTCAAGCCCAGATGCATCCGTCCAAGACCCAATGAAGATCAAAAAGAGCAGCTGAACCAAGCTTCATCAAGTAAGCAAAACAACCTCAAGTGATCGAGCTAGGGTACACCTAACCTTGATCAAGATCAAGTCCTCTAGCCGGTTAAAGAAGAAGAACTAGGTGAAGCTAATATGGGGGCTAGGCTTAGTGACTTAGGCAAGTGCTGAGAGCTGTACTTAGGTGATCAAGTCCTCTAGCCGATCAAGACCACACCTAACCTCAAGTGCTGAGAGCTAGGCTTAGGCAAGAGGGTTTTCCAGCAAGAGAGGGTCGTGACTTGTATGGGGAAGAAGAACTAAGTGAGTGCAAGAGAGTTGGAAGGAAGAGGAGGAGTGGTGGCCTGATTCACTCTTGAATCCCGACCACTCTTGCGAAAATCGTTTTAGTGTTTCTTCAATTCAATCTAAATTCTATCTTCCTTCTTTCAATTCATCAATATGGGGTTGTATTAATGGAGCTTAATCTCCCTTCAAGTTGTAATAATATTTAGATTTGCTGCAATTTCATTTCATGGATGAATCGACACTCACACATACATGCACTCTAATTATTTGATATTCTACCCCAATATATATTATAAACACTCTATAGTTCCTACCCCCTCTATGCTTAAGCTAATATGTATATTTCCCTTCGTGTGACTATAATTTGGGATGTAGAGTTGCTGCAATTTCAATTCGCGTGAGTTTAAATTCGGAGTAGAGTTGTTGCAATTTACTTTCGTGTGAGTATGCATTTGCATGTATTTTCTATGAAATTGAAAATTCATTTTCTGCATCTGCATAATTAATTGTTGCAATTTTAATTCCCTACTCCGTGATCCGAATGAGCTGAAACTTTAGGAACAACATCTACACACACAAATCTCTTAGAAATAAAATTTTCAAGAATTTTAGGACCGTGCAACCCCATTAATAAAATTGAGAAATATCGGATAAAACTGTTTTTATTTTCTACACAGTCGGATTTCCAGAGACAGAGGTTGGGTAAAAGTCTCATATCTCTGTTCACAGGAATCCAAATCGGCTGAAATTAGTCTCATTGAAAAGCTAACATCCATAGCTTTCCAAAATGACTAAAATAACAATATTTGGAGTTTTGTACACCAAGATACAGAGAATTCTTTAAGCCTCTGTATTTCTGTCACAGAATTTCCTAAAAGAACAAAGTCAGTGTTGATTCCCGATTTAATTCTCTGAATTGGTTGTCCCAAAATTCGAGATAAAAAGTGGTCTAGGATCCCAACATATCAGGAAACACCCTGTGAAATTTTTGTGAATTTTGGAGATCCCTAGACCACCTAAAAAAAATTCAGGAATAAGATCTAAAAAATAGAGTCAGTTCTGTTTTTCAGAACTTGGTAAGTTTCAAGTCCTTGAACCAAAGCACATTTCATCCTTACTTTGCAACTTTGAAAACACCCAAATCTCACGTGAATTGGAGTTCACTCTTTTCAAACTTAAAGATCCTCAGCGCTTAAACCGACTCTTGAGCATCGGTTCAATAAGGTTTTAGTGAAAAGAGTCTGTTTAGCCCAATCGCCATAAGAAGTCAGATTTTCAACAGTTTGCTAGTTTTGACAAACTAGCTGGCACGCTCGCGCAAGCAAGTAGATAAAAAAGTTTTGCTTCAAGTTTTCCATAAACTTTGGAATAAAGATTTTCATGTCTACAATTAGGAAACCACATAATATGCACTTTAGAGACTGTGGTATATGCACCTATCCATGCTTCATTACTCAAATATTTTCACCGTCTCTCAATCAGATCAGTGGTGAAGATTTAAATTTAAAAAACAAATTATACTGTTGTGTATTAAATACACAAACATACAATGATATAATTCACCTTTTAAATTTGAATCTCCATGGTTGACGTTTGATTAAATTTAAGCATTGAGCACAAACCATTATCTCAATGCCTGCGAACACACACATATATAATGAACAAAATATTTTAAAAAGTCTTTACAATTTGAAGTTGAAGACTTTTTACGTACACATTGTAAACAACTACCCTATGTTAGAGATGATATTTTAAATATAACATACTTAATTCAGTCAAAGCGCGTTCATAACATAAATGCATTTAGTACCATGTCTCAGATTCCGTATCGTTTTGAAAGGGCTGTGTGCAGAAAATTGAGATGTGGGCATGGAACTGGATATCCTTTTAGGTATCTACTTCGTCCCAACCTGCCCTCTTGCGCATCATTCGGGTCGGACTGGTTCCAAGACTCGAATCCAGGAAAATCAGAAAAGACTTTTATACCCCTCAAACCCAGGAAATGAGGGGATATCGGCGAGATGTTGGTCTTTCTAGCTATTGACAAAAGGGAGGGGAGTGTGGAAAAGATTAGACCTATAAACGCCATTTCGACTTTCAGTGAGTTTACATTGGATCATTCCGTGATCTTCACTAAGTTTAAGGGAAACAGAGTTCCTTACTTAGATTTCCGGGATCTCTTCAGGTGCCGGAATTCGGCAACCAGGCATAGATTTCATAACTTTCAAGAATTGATAAAGATGAAAAGACACAGATGCTACCCAGTATAAGACGGAACTACTCGGGATTGTTACCATCAATATTCTCATCATATAAGTGTATTTTCGATCAACGATTCTCATTTTCAAGTGAATTTTGATACTTTAACGAAAAACATCGGATGCTGAAACTCAGAATAATCGATCAACGATTTCGAAGGCCAAACATCCAAAGCCCCCACACACAGAAGAATCGAGTGGAAGAGGATGACGGTAAACAGAAAACGCAGAATAAGGACAGAGGCAAACAGAAGACGAAGACGGCCATGATGACGATGATGATCACTGAAGAAGAAGGAGGGGTTTAAGGGCACATACCGATCTTGCGGGTATTGGAATTGGTGAAGAGATACATCAGGAGGTGAACGGTACGGATGCTGAAACTCTGGTTGTAAGAAGAGAGGGCCTTCTGCAACTCCTTATCGTCGATAAACCCGCTCCCGTCCTGGTCCTTCGCATGGAAGCAGGCCACGATGTTCGGGTCCGTCCCCGGCGGAAACGCCGATGGAACCAGCGCCACGAAAGGGTTGGCATATGGCAACCCTCCCGGCGGTCGTGGGTACCCGGCCGGGTACTGAGGATAGCCTCCCGGTGCCGGCGCTGGGGGTATCCGCCGACTAGTGGTAGGGCCTTCGGATAACCGCCGGCGCTGGTGGTGCCTTCGGGCTTGTTCTTGGGGGGTTTGACTCCCGGAGGAGCGGCGCCTGCCTGGTAGGGATCGAACTTTGCAAAGAGTATAATAATAATTTTTAATTTAAAAATCCACAATTGATCTCATAAATCAAACCATTGAGATCTTTACAGATGTTTGGGCACATATAGGTACGAGCATTTACCACATTTTCTCTCTATATTTATACATATATAATGAATTATTCTACAATATAAAAAAATCTAAAAATGTTTGAGAATATATAAAGAACAACTTAGTTCTCTCATACCCCTTATTGTAGAGGTGTTCATGAGAATTTATATATATATATATATATATATATATATATATATATATATATATATATATATATATATATATATAATTGCTTCCTACACACCTCTATAGTTTGGAATCATGCCCTTACTTTATTTTTGTAGCATGACTATAATATATTTATCCTTTTTATTTTTTAAACATTATTATGATATTTGGAGGCTTTGTTGTACATAAATGGAAATGCAAAAGGGACACGGCAAACAAGAAATCTCAGGAAATGAAGAAATGGCCTTATATAAAGTATTATATAAAGTATATTTAAGAATATATATATGTGTGTGTGTGCGTACATCTATAGTTATATATATATGCATGTAAAGAAAGATAGGTGTATGATGTAATATATATATGTATATATATATATATATATTTTATGTAAAAATATATACTTGTAAAACAATTTTTAAAAAAGTAGTTAAATGAAGGTTGCAATTATAGAGGTTAGGAGATGGTAAGCAGTACATGACAGGCATCACGCTCAACCACTCACTTAAAGGGAACCACTGACTCTAAGAGCGTTTTACATCATTTTGTGGACAAAAATTTATATAAACATTATTAAGTTAAGCCGAAAGAGTCCCAATTTCGGTATCTTCCCGAAAGGGAAATGCCTCTTTCCGTTCAACCCTGCTTGGAAGGTGTAGTGTTACATTGCCTTAGTGTTAGGTTCTCAAGTACATGCACGTAGCACCGAGAGCATTAGCTCAACCGCACGACACTCTCGCTTTGTTGCCCCTGGTGGGGAGCTCAATTCCCATAAGGTGCATGTGTGTGGGTGTGTGTTAGGCTTTGGCCTTCTCTTGTAACAAAAAAAAAGGGCATGGTTATAGTGCTGGAAACTGTAAGACCAATAATTTAGCTTCTTGCCATGGCAAACGATGATGATCTTTATGCCATCTTGAGGATGAAGAAACGATCCATTTAGGATTATAGTGGATCAATAGTTCCTTCTTAAATGTTGTCAGAGTTGTAGTAGATCATTTCTTCATCCTCAAGTCTTCTAGTTTCTTTTATGCCATTTAAATAATTTAGTTTAGCTTCTTACAAGTCTTCTAGGTTGTTTATTGTTTGATAAAGGAGTCAAGCAAGGTACCATGGAAGTTGCTACTCGATCTATTTAGGATCAACTTCGAGGCTTCCATGTACAACGGCTAAGATACAACACTTTATGGAAATTTCGGTGCACCCAAAATGAACTATCGTTAAAGGTATTCCAAAATCGTTGCCTGAAGTTAGTTTACTCGCACTCAAGATGGCTGATCAGCTTAGGATAAACCTTACCTGTATCCATTTTATGTAACGGATGTTGTTTCGGTTGTTTGAGTTGTATTACTGCAAAAAACCGATAAATAACGAGTTATTATAATCGCTAAGATCAAAATGATGACCATTAACAAATATCAATTATTGCTTGTTAGGTGATTTTCAAAATACCTAAAAATGATATGTGAAGGTTATGGTTGCAGTCATGTTAGCATTAAGTCACTTACTTAAACGATAATTGTGCTCATTAGTAGCACATGCCGTGGTTGTAACATACCTAAAAATGCTACTATTGAGTGTTAATTGAGCTCATTAGTAGTACATGTAGTAGTTATAATTCATGAGCATTTAGCAACCATGTTGTAGCGTTAAGAGTTACTTTCTTAAGTGATAATTGTATTCATTTGTAGCATGATTTTCATCTTCACCAATTCTACATTCTATATATAGTGGTATTGTAAACAATATTCATCTAACTTTTCTCTTATAGTATTAGTCTTTTCCTACTTAGTTTTTTAAGAGAGTTTGCAAGTCCTATTGTAGTGCTAATTGAATTTAAAATATCATCATCTTTGTTTCGCCGGTTTGTCTAAGACTCGATTGCATTCGTGCAAGACAAACTAATGGTTTTCATTATATCTTGAAGATGTTTGTGAGGATTCATTGCATTTGGTTATTTAATACAAATGGCACCAAATAAACCTAAAGGTTAGTGTTTATCATACCTCGAAGAATAGCATTATTCTAACTTTCTTTTTCAAAGTGTGAAATTCAATCCCTCGGGTACCAACCACTCAAGAATTGTGTCATCTATAAGAGTTTGACACCAATCTTGTTTGGATTTATTTGTCAAGATGACTATTTTCCTTCGAGAGACACATATGATTAGTTGGATAGGTTTGACAACAATATTTTTTTATGGTAGCAAAAGAAGATACACTTACTTCTTACCAGTTTAAAGGTTGTGTATGTTCTCACTACACAAGATCAAAAGAGAAAGAGAATGAGACCCTGAAGAAGTGTGCAAATGATAAAAGTGGTTTATGATGATTATATTTGTATAGGTCACATTTTCAATAACATGTCAGGTGTCTTATTTGATACCTATCAAACACAATTGTGTGCAAAGAAGTTGTAGGAAAAACTTGAAGTGAGATACATGATATAGGATGATAAGCAAGAAATTTTCTTTACCCATTTCAATAGTTATAAGATAGTAGATTTGTTATAGAGCAATTGCATGAGTTTGAACGGATCTATAATAATTTCAAACAATAAAATATGGGTATAGATAAAACCATCATTGTCCCCTTTATTAGAGACAGACTTTCTCATTCTTGAAAATATTTTAAAAGAACTTTCAAATATAAGAATTAAGACATTTTTCTTGAATAATTGGCTAATCATCTTAAGCTTGAGAAAGAGTATCAAAAGCAAATAATTCTAAAGATTAATCTACTTAAGAAAAAATCATGTTATAAAGAAAGCTAAGTTTATAGAGCCTTCAAAGAAAAGAAACTAAGATTTAAGAAAATCTCATGGAAACAATAGTAGAGATACCAAAACTAAAAAACAAAGGTCGATGTTACTATTATAGTACGGCCAATCATTATACGAGTAAATGCAAACACTTGAAAAGTTAAACAAAGATAAGAGTTTTAATTCTTTAAGGACAATCTTGTTGCCATCATATTGGAAGTAAATACAGTAAAAGAGATTGGACCTTGGTGGATAAACTCTGGTGCTACTTGCTATACTAGTTTTATATATGAACAATGTTTGTACAGCTTAAACGAAAGACAAAGAGTCACCAGAACTCAAATTTATTTTGGGTAAAGTTTTTACTCTTAAAGATGTGCTCTTTGTAATGTAAGAAAAAATTTGGTATCAGTTTCTTTATTTAATAAGTATGAATTAAAATTGTATTTGAGGTAGAAAAGTTTATTTTATCTAAGGGAGGTATGTTTGTCGCAAAGGGTTATCTATGTGAGACTATGTTCAAGTTGAATCTCAATAACAAGGATATTGTTTCTACTTATTTTGTTGTCTTGTATAATTTGAAATGTGAACTTTAGAAAATTTCATGACATGGCTAAATCAGATTTGATTCTAAAAATTGATAAGTCAATATATTCATGTTCTACTTGTATGCGTACCAAAATCACTAGACTTTCATTTCTCAAAATTAAAAGAAGTTCCAAAATTTTTGATTTAATTTATTCAATGCTTGTGATTTCCATGATTCATCAATGATAGGAGAAAAATGTATTTTGTAATTTTTATTCATTATTGCATTAGACTTTCTATGTATATTTGATGTATGTAAAGGACGAAGTTTTGAAAAAGTTTAAAATTTTCAAAACTTAAGAACTTCAACATAAAACTTTCATTAAGTATTTGAGAACTGAGGAGAACACTATAATCCTATTTATTTTAAGTTTACGAGAATTATATATCAACTACAACTACTTATTCTCTAGAACAAAATGGTATGACAGAAAGGGAAAATAGAGTAGTAGAAGAAATAATAAATTCTATGTTATCATATTATGGTTTATCGAATGGTTATTAGGGTGAAGTATTATTAACGGCTTGTTTTATTTTAAATAGA